>VZRW01002238.1:1392201-1466991 GCA_013398125.1 Aegotheles bennettii
GCCCAAGGAGCCTCCTCACCGAGAGCTGTTGCCCTGATGGAGTTCACCGCTCCCCCAACCCTCGCCCTCCCCGGCTCTCTCACACGGGAGAGCGAAGCCCCCGCCCCGAGCGGCTGCACCCGGAGCCCTTGGGGCAGAAACAGCAACTGCTGGGAAAGGGCGGCGAGTTCCCCGCCGGAGCGCAGAGGATTACTGTGCTACCATTTTTAAAGCAGGGAGGATGTTATGCAATATTTATAAGCTTTAATATATCAGCCGGCCATCTGAAAGCTCAAGTATGCTGCAGGCTTTGCACAGCCTGTATCGGTAATCCCTACCATCCGTATGAAGTTTTAGTGCCCGAATGCTCCTCACTGGTAACCCATGCAAAAAACATTGACAGCTTTAGTGAGGAAACAGAAGGAAAAAAATTACCCTGAGAGAAGACTAGATACTGCAATTGCATCCTCTGTTTGCAAGAAGGAAAACAGGTACCTTTGGACAAACAGAAACAAAACAAACAAACAAACAAAAAGAGAAAGGTAAAAGAAAAAAGGAAGCAAACAGCCTAAAAAAATAGAAATATATTTATGCAAGGTCAAGCAAAAAACAATAATTCAAAGTATCACTTGAGTCTGCTTTATTGTGAGATAACAGGTTTAGTTATCTGATTTATTACTTTTACATTAATTTACCATCCATTCCACCACTTTAAAAGAGTAGCTACTTAGTCTTCAATGTGAAATGGTTATGAAGCATCTACTCTTCATAGCATTATAGGTTACCTGCTTCTAGCCTTTTGGGAAAATGTGTTACAGATTAAAGTATTAAACTGTCTTTATAGCGTCCGTGATTAGGATAAGACAGACAGAGGTCAGCTATTCTGACATACACGATCATGCTAGTTTAATTATACTTGTGTCTACACGTGGAATAAACTCGTAGGGAGAAATAAAACTAGTTGAATCCCATACTTAAAGAACTGACCTAGTTAACATAGGAAATAAACCAGGATATGTTGGATTGCATTAGCTTATCGTTATTTTGCAAGGGAGTTCTTATCGGATTGCTAATTAGGTCATGGCACTGCAAGAAGAAACATGATTAACTTTTACGCACAAGGTGTAGAATATAAAGCCAAATCAACCAGACTTTCATTGATCCAACCCTTGATAATTGCCAGTTATCATAAAGCCAGCTTGGCTGGTATCCAGATAGCATTTCTGAACCACTATTATTCTATTTCTCCCCTCTTTTTTCCCCCTCAAACCCTCTCAGGCTTTTTTGCAAAGTACAAACAGAATAAAATTGCACAATTTAATGACAATTTCTGGGGTGCAAAAATGATGTTGAGTCAACTTTGCTTCCTACTAGCATAGCTGCACTGGAAACTCTCCTGGGATAGAGGTATACCTAAAAAAAGAGTTTTGAACAAGCAAGTGGAAATTAAAATCTTGTGAGAGCAGACAGGGACCTTGCTCATCCGTTTGCCTATGCCATTATGAAAGTACATGCAACAAATAATCAATAATTACATAAATGTTTTATGTAACCCAATTAATGAAGCAGTCAGGAAGTCTATCAAATTACGCAAAGTCTGACATTCTGTAGTTTACTGCTTGGCCTTGCAAATTCGTAGGGAAATAACCCCCAAAACAGCACATGGAAGGCTCTCAAAACAATTTTGAAAAATCTCTAAATCTTGTGAGGACTTGCACTCTTAAATTTGAGTGTAAATAACGATACAACAGTGTGATACATTAAGGTATCTGGCATCCTTGCATTTTTGAATGTGTGTATCTGATCATGCTTATCTTTCTTTGAAGACTCACTGGGACATCCAGTTTACAAAGCTCATGTTATTTAAAACCACTTTGATGTGTCTTGTGCCACATACATTTTCTAATTCTTCCTCTAATTTAACTCTGTATCAGCTATTACAGATGATAGTTAGAAAATTATTTTTGCTTATTCTTATCCTGACACCTTTCTGTCTCCTGCTCCATGGATATTGTTTATAAGCTCCATTTTGTGCACTGTTTACTCTATTTCTCCACAAAAAAAAAAGTGAATGAAATATTTTTTTTTCGTTATTTTGGAAACAGCTTTGCATGAAAAATTAATGCAGAATTAGAGAGCAAGCATAGTCACATTACATCTTCACTTACTGCAGTTGAAACAGTTTCATGTGCAGAGTATTGCAGTGGGATATTACTATACTTGATGTAAGACAGACCAATGTACAGTACTTTAATATAGAATTTATTCTGTGTTCTGTTAGTCCAGAGAGCCTCTGATGCTTTGTAGTATGTTTCTGGTTCCCATAACCTTAATTTGGATACTTTGTGGTAGTACCTTACCAGATCCCATGTAATATGCCACACACTTTTCAGAGTTTGGTATATTTAAGAGTCCCATGTGCTTAGCAATCAGGTATGCTTGTTTCTACCTGAACTGCTGTATTTTGAGCATTTGCCATTCTTATATTGGGCAAAGGAGAAGCTGTGCAGTAAGTACCAATGTTTTCTTGTAAAGGTGAGAAACACAGAGGAACTTCAAAGCTCTTTTATGCTTATAAGACTATAGATATTAATAATAAAGATTCTCTATTTTGTATTTATGAGGCACTGTTTAATATAGGATCCAATAAGCAGGAAACTTTAGACAAGACAAAGAGAAGATCAAAGTCTCAATATATTAAGGGAAAGTCAATGCATGTCACACACGATAAAAGTTTTTTAAGAACCCACTCAATATTTGTTCAAAACATTTGTTCTCATACTTTACGGTCTATCCCTAATTCACTGAATTTAGAACAATAGTAATTTTCTTTTACTAATTTGGATCTGCTTTCCTACCACACATAATTCTGAAGAAAGGGTTACTCACCTTGCAAACAGCTTTGCATGCAAAATGAATGCCAAATTAGAGAGCAAGGATAGTATTTCAGAGGTGGCTCTTTTTCTTCTCTTGGCTTTTCTACTGCTAGCACTTCTAAAACTTTTTTGGAGGGTTGTGTTTTTGTATTAGCAATCAGCAAGTAAAAACCCAGGAAATTTCAGAGACTTGCATTGTTACTCACTCTTCTGAATGGCTGATACCACTCACCACCTGTAAATTCAATGTTTTATTTTTCTGTGGTGTATCTTCAAACACTCAAAATAAGAAAAGTGTTCCCATCAATAGCATTACCAAGTTACCAAAGAATTCAAGATATTAAAATCTGATACTACCAAGTTTCAATTAATTTGTTGTCCCAGCTTACCCGACAGTTACAAAGTAGTAAACAAGACTAAACAAAAACAATTTTTTTTCCTTTGCATCAAAAATATGCAACACTCTAAACACACTTCTATTGGTATCTTAACATCACAAGTAGTTTTAGGCAATCTGATAGATTCAAGCAATAAAGAAATCTTATTTCAAAATATACAGCCCAAAGTATTACCCTTTGTAGGGTTTAATTTCCACTTCTTTTTAACAGATCATTTTTTTTTTAATAGGAAGAAGACAGCTGCCTCTTCAGTGCAGCTGTTACTGGTGAAGATCATTGATTAGCTTGAAGTCAATGACAGCAAAAGAATGCTCAACCTGCTCTGACATTTGGACGATTATTCATGCCATCTCATATCTCCCTTTCACACATGCACTGCATGAAGTTTGGACACATACATCTTTCTCTCTTTTTCCACTGGTCTAATTCACTCAATGCCTGTTTAACGTTTTAATGAAAAATGATAATGTATCCACTATAAATTCTGTGCTAATCAAAAAACACAATAAAGCATCCTGAGACCCTGACCAGTGCTTTCATGACAGCCGGGCATCATAAGCACCAGAATGGCAGACACTGGCAAATGGAGAAGATTATTAAATTAAGAAAATCATCGTACTTGTTGCTTGGAGAAAGGTTGTGCCAACCATCTGGCACATGAGATCTCCCAAACAACGAAAGGATCATAAAGCCACATTAAGCTTTACCCTATATCTTCTCAAAGCCAGTTCTCACAAAGTGATTCAATTCCTTAAATAAAAGGAATATGCGATAACGTTTACACACTAGAAGTTTATCTTTGAAATACATCAAAATAATTCAAATGTATGCCACAAAACAATAGCTGTAAACTCAGGCGGGGGAGAAGAGGCCTAGACCCTGAGGTTAGATCTGTAGATTTCTCCAATATTTTTAATCAAATAAATGTTATAGGTACATTTCAGTGTGTAGCAACTTTGTGATGATAATTATTCTGACAAGACGACGTTGCTCCCATTCTCATCTTGTGAGTATAAAGTAACAACTGATTAACCAGTAAAGACATAATACACTACAGAATTCATATCCACATTAAAAATTATTGAAAAAAAAATAGAAATTATGATAAATATTTAATTTCTTATCACCCAGCCTTTTCCGACTTTATTTGGGTTCAAATAATTTCATTATTCATTACCATTGAAATCTGAAAACGTAATACCATTCGACAGCAGATAACACTGATTGTATTAAAAAAGCCCACACACACAAAGAGAAGTCTTGAAGGTACCCAGTTTCAGTATTTAGTCGTGGTGTTTACGAGAGATCTCTTAGGGCATCTATTGGGGAATCTTAGTACTGCACGCTAAAGAAAGGAGCCTGTATAAAGGGTAAGAAAGAAGCAACAAGTTCTTTTTTTGTTAACAGATTTAAGCATGAATATTAAATCTAATTATTTTTTATCTTTTGGGCAGTCTTTGTTCCATTGACTAGAACATTTAAAGTAAACAACCAAGTAAGAAAAGTGTTTAAACATTGATCCTGCAAACTCCACAGCTGGAAGTATTTACTCCACATTTCACAATTTGCCAGCTCATTCAATCTTGTGTATTTAAATATGTATTAAGATGAACGTGTCATGCTGCGTATATCTAGAAAACTGAAAATTTATTTTGCATTAAAAAGTTTACTAGAACCATTCTGAGAAATTTAATCTATAAGGACTGGATATTAACAAGGAATAACAAAGTTTTTGTATTAGGCTTGGTTAGTTGTTTTTCCAACCTGTTTAGATACTTTTAATTTTGAATTTTTACCTATGAAGCTCTATGGTAGTAATCCTGACATCTTTATATGTTTGACATGATTTATTTCTGTCCACTAATGTGGAATATTAACTATTCTGTTCTTCATTTCTTCGAAGTTGCACAAAGGGATGATTTCTGGAGACAGATGCTGTGTAGCTAGGGGCTTTAGCTACTCTGTGATAGAACAGACAATGATTGTTTAACTTATTTCACAGCAAGCATAGCTTTTGAAATTTTATCAATAAAGTAACAAACACTCTATATCGGCCTCATTGGGCTGGATTTATTTTTAAGCAGAAGTTCTGTCAGGGCTTCTGTCTTCCCTTACATATTTTTGTGCTTTCCGAGAGACAGTGACCTTTAACAGTCACCTGAAAACTCCAGGCAGACATGTCTAATACTTTGTTAAAGTAATACCAACAACAAACCCACAACATCACACCTAACCTGAGGCTGAGACTCACTGACAAATTGTTAATACCCACTACCTCTGCAGTTTCAGTAACCTTTCCCCACCAACAAAAATCCTCTTGAGCAGCAATGGATAAGTTGGCTCAGCAATATATAAAAATTCTTCTGTACCTCCACAGCAAACTGCAACCTAAGACATCATCCTTTTGTTTCTGTTATGCATTATCATAAGAATGAAACTTCACAGAAAGTTTAAAAAGCCATGCAGTCTTCAGTGGCAGTGTTCGATCATCAGCTGTGCTTGATTGCCCTGTGTAGTCTGTAACCATCCAGGAATTGTCTGATCATTACAGCACTAGAGAATCATTTCTCCTACAATTCAAGAGTTCCTTCATTTGTCCTAATGCTGTGCCATGGAGATGAAGCATGATCACTTGTTTTCAAGTGGTTTTTTCTAGGGAGTAAGCTAATCTAAATAGTGACTTCATGTCTGGAACACAAGTGTAAATGAATATACACTGATGTGTAGCCTAATTCACTCCTAGCCATGTATCTCATCGTATATCTGATTCCATCCGAAGTTGTACTAAGAATATAAAGGAACCTGTTCTTCAGAGAACGCACTTACTGACTTCTAAGCAAGCAGGTCTGTGAACTTCAGTATTTGTACAGGGCAAAAGACATTTCCTACAGTTCTAGAGAAGAAAGGAGAATATATAAATTTTATAGACACATCTTACTCCGTCTGTCCTTGAAAGCGACCAGCCTGTCCCAGAAGAGCACAAGGAATATTAAATGGGGCAAATATTCTGGCTTACTGTCTTTGAGATTTTGATATTGCAGAACTTTCCACTTCTTTAGGAGATAAATTTCATCAAAGCTTCATACTGATATTGCAATGACTAGATATGGTAAAGAATGCAGTGCGCTTTTCAGTTGGGAGACAATGTCATTGTCTCTTAAATATCAGTTAGCCCTCAGTTCTACTCAGCCAGAATCCTAATATCAGTTTTTCTCCAAGTGCATTACAGCTTGTTAAATATTCAGTTAAAAGATCTCTTTTTTTTTTTTTCCAGTATAGCCCACCTTTCATGTAGCTTTTACTGGAGTCAGAAGCAGGGCGAGTAGGCTATTCTTCTTCATTTTTATGAATATTATTGTTTGAAACCTATTTTAAAAGAAAAAATACATTATATGGTGTATAAGTTCCTGTATCCTGCCACAGAAACTGGAAGAATTACATATTATCACTAAAACATAGTTTTAACTATTCGGAGTTGTGCACTTTTGTGTGCTAGTCTTTTGTTTTCTAGTTATTCTAAGCTGGCGTATTTTTACAATGATCTAAGTTCTGTTTGTTGCTTTGTTAATGTATTACCTAGAGACCACATTAAAGGAAAACAGACTCTCTCTCTCTCCTCACATTAGTCCCTGTGGTAGCAACACTGAAAAAGCAAAGGGCTTAGAATGACAGCAGAAGACTAGCTCCAAGAATCAAAGCATTAAGAAGGTCACTACATCTAGTTCAATAAGTGGGTTAACTAATGTAATAATTCCAAATATGATAATGCAATTTACTGTATTTGTCCATCTTTCTTATGTCAGAAAACAATTCCTTTCCAATCCCAAACTTGCCCATGATATCATAAATCCCTGGTGGAAACCCAGTTTTCAGCTACAGGCAACCTGAGTCTTTGATTATCAATTATTCTTTATGAAATATGAACTTTCTCTGGTGTCAAGTTGATTTAAGAGTGACACTTTGTATCATTCTTGTTTCTAGTGCAGGTACCTGGGGAACTAATTTGAGAAAGAAACAGAACAGTTTAATTTTGTATGAGAACACTTTCAATCTGTAGATTACATAACTTGCTCTAGATTTGCTAATGTGTAAATGACCTTAAGCAAATTAATTTTAGAGTTAATACATGCAAACTTTTATCTGATAAGATGAAGAGTGTTATACAAGACCAGGTTTGCAGTCTCCCAGCTTCACTAATGCCATTTATTTTCCTGATCCTGATCAGCGTATTTGATGTCTCATACTAGGAAAATTATTAAATCAACAAGAATGTGGTAAAATACTTTTTCCAAATCTGTACCTGGTAGAATCCAGAACTTCACTTTGACAATTTTTAGTTTTCTTACTATTTCTCTTATATAAATGCTTGATCATGTTTTAAGGTGATAAACTATTAGATGTAGAATTATCACACTGTAGACATTTAAATTATACAATTGCAGGCATTGTACAAACATCATTTATTTCTACTGGGCTTAATTTGTTATCTTTCATCTGAATCAATCATTTTTTGTTTTATATGAATGCTTGCCAGAAGCTGTTCTGAGTGCCTCTGACAACTTCCCCTCTCTTTAAGCTCTTTCCAGCAAAATAGTTACGTGTCTCTTATTTTTATCCCATATTTTTTAACTCCCTTCAATCTTTTTAAAGCCTGTGCAAGAGAGTATAATGGCCAGATGATTCAGTGGTTCCCATCTGTACAAGAAACACTCTAGTAGCATCAGTGAGGATTTTTATCTAAAATCCTCTCATCTGTGCAAGATTATTGTGCAGTCTATCTTGAAGATTTCGTGAGATTATAATTATTTCAAAATCAGAGGAAAAAAATTCCCACATATTCAAGAGGGCAGGATTTCACCCATTCTGAGGCTTGCATTGCCCTTCTTGTGAAATAAGAGCATTCTAAATCAAAAGACATAATTTGGAGGGTTAGATTTTTTGAAAAGAAAATTATTATTTTTAATTTTTTAAATTTTCTAATCCTACATCTGTAACATGGGGGTAAATTGAGATTCTGTGTATTTGTACCTAAAGAGATTATCCTGACAGTTTGCTATCTTTTCTTTCTGTTACTCTTCTGAAACATGCACTTCATGTTCCTCAAATGTCATATATGCTGAGTGAGATTGCTCTTTCATTTCCTTTTATTTTGTGAAACTGTTGACCACAAAACAACACTGTTGCTGCAGAATGCTCAAACAGACTTTTCAACACTTTGATATTCATCAGATTAAAATTTACCACTTCAGAGCATCATGTTTTCTCTTTCCATCATGACTTTCAGATCTCCAAGGACCTATCTTTGTTTTGCTTTTATTTGCTTCCTATGGTATTATTTGTGCTCAAAAATGATCTCTACTATAAGAACTATAATTAGGCTTGTGTTTTTCAGCCTTCAGGCAGTTTTGAATAAATATGAGAACTGTGCTATTTGGATACCTGAAAATGAGTGCTGCTTCTTTCACTTGGCCTTATACATCACCTAGGGTCTGGAAAAGGAAAAAATAAACATTGGTTTACTGCTATCAGTCGCCTGCCCCTGCAACACAGTATAGACCTAGACACTATGAACTTGAACACTATGAACCTCAGTGTAACTGAGGTTTTCACTTCATGATACCCACATGATCTGCAATATTCTCTGTGGGATTGGAGAATGCAGCTTTGGGACATGAGCCCCAGCAGAGGAGCCCCCTCACCCGGCCATGCTTTGCCTTGCTCACCCCCAACCACTCCCAGTCTGTAGCCTTCTCCCACAATCTCCTCCCCTTGAAAGGTGGCAGTCAATTATAGAGAAGTAGAACATACTGGTTTCGAATTTTCTCACCATTTAAGATTTTATTTCTCCTTTAACTTTTTTTTTCTGAGCTATGTATTATTGTTGAAGCAGGAACACTTTAAAAAGTATTAAAAAAAAATACACAGTAGCTACTCACTTAAGTGACACATTGAAACCGATGGATTAAAATGCAACAGATTCAAACTGGGGAAAAAAATTAAAAATAAAAAATAAAAAGTGTTAACAGCAAGTTTGTTGTTCTGGTCTATGCTTATGTTCATCAGCTACACTCAGATGTTCTGACTAGTCTTTAAACCTGAGCTGTAAACACTTCGATTCTAAAGGTTTTTTCCCACATATTGGGAACAACTACACAAATGTCTTACAATATCAGACTGCAAAAATAATGTTTATTTAGTGTAATAACCTCTGCTTAGCTCTCCTTGATTGATAGTGAATGCTTAAGGTATTTTTTGTACCAATAAGTCACTGATTAAATCGAGTCAAATCTAGTTAAACGAGTTAGTTAATTTTACACATGTAAATCTAGATCATCAATGTCTATACCAAGGTTACATTCACATCCAAGACTGCAGTGTAAATGTGATGAGTGCATCTAATTACTAGCAATAAAAGCTTTAATAGCACTCTTGACATAGCAGCTGAAAGTCTTCTCTATGACAGAGAAACATCCACAGCCCTTGGCTTGCCATGTCACATACATGAAAACACATCCACAACACAGTGACAAAGGCCTCATTGTCACACAGCTATTCTTGTACTTGTTTAGTATTGTTTTACCATAACACAAGAGCAAGAGAGTACTATATTCCAATGAATATAGAATATTACAAAATAACACAGAGGAAAAAAAAAGGCCAGCGGGGTAGCATAGCCAAACAGCTACTTGTTTTATAATAGACTTTACACTTAAAACTTTTGTCAATACTTGAGCTTTGGAGCCCTTGCAAGTATATTAGCATTCAATTAAGACAGACAAATAAATCCAAAATAAAACACAAGCTGCCATGGTTCAGAGTAGTTCTCATCTTCAAGCTTTTGAGGACAATAAAGATCTTGCATTTACATGACACAAATAATAATGACTAGTTTGTTTCTCATTAATAAAAACCACCAAACATCATTGTTAAGCCAATCCAAAGCATTTTTAGGGACTCCTAAAGCTAATGTTAAAGGTTTCCTAAGCATACTCTTATTACTATTGCTGTTTTAAAGTTGACTGACAAAAACATGACTGGGAATGACTGAAAAGAAAAATAAATATCAACATTCTAGAATAATAAATTTCTACATAAAAACAGCATCAAGATCAAAAAGTTTTTTGCACAAATAGCAAACCTTAATGTATTTTTTTCATATATATGTATAGTAGGTATATAAATACACACCTGTACACCTTTGTGTTTGGAGACAAATATTAGGATATATTGTATGCTTGATTCCAATATCTACATAAGTGTAAGTTAGAGTTTATTGACAGTTCTAGAAAGCCCGGTAAAATTAAATCTTTGATGCTTTTTTTTAACTTCGAAGAGTGAAGATCACACTAACTTGTGAATACCTCAGAAATACAAATACCTTCCAAAAACTAAATTGCTATGCGATAGGCAGTATAGTTATGAAAACCATCCCACAGTTACAAAGAACATCCCATCTGTGCTTTTTTTAGTCTGGCTACTGTGCCCGTGTTGTGCAAGAAGACTTTGCAAACTTCTGACTTCTCTTAGCTGCCAGCGTGGTTGTTGGGAGTCAGGGTGGTGCTATTAGGGCTGTCTTGCTTTGAGATTACACTGGTAAAATTAATTAACCTAGAAGCTGCTCCTGCACCAGTTCTGTGTTACCAGAGTACTTCCCAGGTGTTGGCTGGCTCTCCCTACAATTATATATAGAAGCTTTGATTATGATGTACATAAATACTCATAACTCAGGCTGCCATTCCATCATCCAACCACCTGTAACAAATTCCTGAGCACTTCACTTTACCTTCTGCATTTCTTATTCCTTGTCACCATATTTTTCTTTGTAACTCCGTACATAATAATAATGAATGGTACCAGTATTGGCTCAACAGGAGAGTTGGCTATCAGAACAAATACACACTGATTTAACAAAAGGCAAGAGTCAATTATCTCAGAGCACTTCAACTTGGTACAATTTCCTTTGGCACTGGTGGGTTTTAGTTTTTGTTTGTTTGGGTTTTTTTAACAAGAGGATATTTTATACTTTTCCATGATCATCATTATTTTTATCAAGACACTGAAGTTAATTTGAATCAATAAGGATCTAAGACCTTAGTCTTGGTCCTATTAAAATTACCCAGTGTTTTTACTTTGACTTCATCAATAATATTTGACTAAACAATGTGTAAATAATGATATACCAGCCAGGTGAGGTAAAAGTCGATCTGTTTATTCCATTACTAACTAAAAAGAAACAGAAATTGAACTTTGTGTGTTTTTCTTATTTGTAAGAAAGTCCAGTTCTTGTCTTAGCACCATTCCTCATTTGTATACTATTATACTTTTAGCATATGAGCAAGAGGATCAAAACAGTTGAGCATGAAGAGGAAGCACAAGGATAGAAGAGAGATGAAGAAAATGGAAACTAGAAGAGATGCTAGTGTTTTCTGTTTTACACTATCATCTCCCTTATCCCTTAGCTGTCTAGGAAGTATTGGCTTTTGTAATATACCGTTTTTGTACTTGCTCTCATAATGTATTTCTCAATCGAACAAACTTGTTTCTTCCAAGAAGATTGACACAATTGATAAGGCAGTTTACTAAGGTCAATGCCTACTTAGATTCCTAACATCCAGGATAGGATGCCGAGATGAAACTGAAGAGCTTTCTCCTTTTAACACCCACAGGTATTCATGCAATCCCATATCTAAGAACATCTTATTAAAAAGTGAAACAACCAAAAATAATCAGACACTCAGTGAGAGGACTGAAGACAATTAAAAATGACAAAAAACCCCAAACTTTTAAATGACAAACCACAAAACCCCAAGAATGTCATGAGTTACTACTGTACTGACCAGTTCAAATATAGTCCTTCACTTGACTTTATTTGAAGAGTTTTCTACTTTCACCTGAGTCATTACAACCAAAGGAAGCTGATCCTTATGAACTTAAAGTATGACTCTACTTTATGAGAAATAACAGTAATTCATCCATAGGCTTATGCATATATAAAGGGGATAATAAAAAGTGCATCCTTTGCTATAGATACTTTCACTTGACCTCAAGAAAAATGTACACAGATGCCCAAATTTGTGTGTATATATATATACATGTACATGCATATGTATATACACACATATGTATTTTACTTTTCAAAGTGGTAGATATGTGTTTACAATCCACTCTAAGTATGAAGGTCAATCATTGCAAAGATACGTGCCACAACCTTTTAGCCAAAATATTTTGCAGTATGTATTTCATAAAGAATTAAAGAATTACATTTTAAAAGTAAAAAAATACAAAACAAACAAAACCTCAAGAAAAAAAAAGGAAAATTATGTCAGAATAATAATCAATGATAGCTATTCACAGTAAAACAATTTTTTAAAAATAAAATTCAAGTAAAACTAGTATAGACTACATAATTTGAAATATAATTTGTTTTTTTTTAATATGAACTCAAGAGTTTTATATGAACTCAGTGTTTCAGGGTAATTTATTTCAAACAAATTGTACTAATTTTCACTTTGTAAATTCCTTATCTCACTGCCTACTCATTTGTGCACATGCTCAATGGTTCCTGTTCAAATATAGAAAACTACATCAATTTTGTTTTGCTTTCAGAAGTGATGGATGACTTAGTTCTGTTCAGAGAATGTGGAGATCTACAAATTGCCCTTGAAGAAAAACTTAGATGTAAGGCCACGGTACTTTAATTATTAATTTAGTATATAACTCCCAGTCAGTGACAAATTTCCAGTCTTTTCATTCTCACACTGATGTGATTGCCCAGCAAGCTTCTAAGTGATTATGTGCTCAGTTTTCAACTTTGGATCTCTTGTTTCCTTTATTATCACCTGAAAATTTAACAGCTACCCTATGCTTTTTATACGACATTGACAAGCCTAATATTTTATATAAAATCATAATTAGTATAAGTAAAGGAAGACTTTAGTAAAACCTGACAGTGAAATATAGAACTGAAAGTAAAATATAAATAAAAAGGTTGTCACAAGCAAATGACATATTTATGTAGTTTTATTAAGAGAAAAACAGCTTGTCATGTGTGAGTGGGGGGAGAGGGAGAGAAAGAAAGGGGAAAAGGGAAAAGCTGGAGGGCTGTGTATATGGAAAGTAAATGTAAATATGGGAAAGATAGAGCAAAGGCTGAAGAAAATACCAGTAGACTGTATTGTGGTGGAAGAAAGAGGGAAACTACAGCTCCTGTATAGAAATAAATTTAATTCTGCACGTCAAACTCCAGGCAGTAGAACACACAGACACACAACAAGACTTCATAATCACTTGTTTTCAAGGAAGATTAATTCAGACTAGAACTGAAGCAAATAAATGAATCCCAGGCTGGAGAATAGATGAACTACAGGGTTAAAGGAGAGGATCTTGGCTTGTTTACCTTAGCCAAAAAACAGACCAAGAGGGAAAATAACTCATGTTTATAAAAAAAGCCTTATGTGGAAAACAAAGCAAACAAAATTCTCTTCCAGTGTAAAAGGAAAGACAATACTGGCATAAATAAAAAATTTATACCCTTGGTTATGTTTTCAGGCCAAAGAAAATCAACCCAACAATTCCAGGAGAAACACTGGGGAGGCCTCCCAGCCCCACCTACTTTAAAATGTTTTTTGGTCACCCTATTTAAAGAATAATTAAATGGCTTTCACTAGTCTATGAAGGGATTGGCTTCTTTTATTCCTGTGTTCCTATTTCCTATTGTTCTGTGCCAGGTTTTAGATCAATTATATAAAAATAAATAGAATTCACTTTTAAGAACCTTGTAAAATTTCTTTGAAAGCAATGAAATATGAAGTTCAATACCACCTTTGTTTCATGGAAAGAAAACCTTAAATTAATGAACATTTCAACTTTAGAGATGCGTGCTCAAAAACACTGACACAAGAAGCACCATATCATACTATATAGGAAGGACAAAGTCCCATATTTTAGGCAACATAAGAATGAGATATTCTACAATGCTGAACTACATTCCATAACCAAATTTAAGTAAGATATTTTTTCCCTTTTCTTTGTTTTTACTTCATCTACTTTTACCATGGAAAAGCAGCATCAGAATAGTAACATTTAATAACCAGATGAACTGGATTCAAGCAGATCACCTTTCTCTGTCAAAAGGAACAGGTGGGGAACTACTCGCCACTGCCCTACCCTGTCAGACCTCTGCAAGGAGAGGCGGAGAGAGTTGGGTCAGAGGTCACGAATTCAGGGGACATCTAATTGCTGCCTCTGCCTGCCTAACAGGGATCTAGAGAAAAGATAGACCTGATCTCTTCCAGAACTGCTCAGTGAAAGGAGAGGCAACAAACAGAAATTGCATCAGGGGAAAAAACAACCGCATGCCAGAAAACATGATTCGCAGAGACCCGAATATTTTGATATGCAGATTTTAGCACTTCAGTTCTAGGTGAGCATTGCCAACTCTTACCCAATTTTCATTGTTTTTCATTGTTTTTATTTTGTTTCAAAATACTCTAGCAGACAACTTTATGATAAGAAAACTAGCCTTTTCACAAAATCACAGAATGGTTTGGGTTGGAAGGGACCTTAAAGACCATCCAGTTCCAACCCCCCCTGCCATGGGCAGGGACACCTCCTACTAGACCAGCTTGCTCAAAGCCCCATCTAACCTGGCCTTGAACACTGCCAGGGAGAGGCACCTCTTGGCAACCTCCTTGGCAACCTGTGGCAGTGTCTTACCACCCTCATAATGAAGAATTTCTTCCCAATACTAATCTAATTCTACTCTCTATCCTTTATTTTTTTCCTCTTTCTTTCATGCAAACTCTTGAAAAAACAAGATTATTACTCGTTCTGGAAATCAGACTTTTAAATTTGCAGCCATCCACATCTACAAAAATTGTCTGAAAACAGAAATACACTCTAGGGCTAAACTGACCTTTGAATCAAAAACATGAAATATTTTTTTTCCCTCATAGAATATTTAATGAGTAACCCATGGAGTTGTTCACGAAGCATAAACAAATAAAAAAACCAGAACCCCTAGAAAGGTGTTCTCTTTGTATAATAGGCACACACAGGAAAAAAAAATAATTTTTTTCTGACTGCCTTTGATTATTTCAGTCAATGACCACATGTTTTAGTGATTCCACACACAGCACTTTCGTCACCTACACTACACCAAGTAAATCAAGGTCAGTTGCCCATCTCAAACACCTCAGCTCAACTCTTCTCACTCCAGTACATTCCTTCTTAACTCAATTTGGCTATGCACTAATTAGCATAGAATGAAATATATATACAACCAATAGGGAGTTCTACAGGTTTTGACTGTAAAATTTAACAGCACAACTTAAGCATATACAGAGTTTTGGAAAATTTCATTTTGTTTTCAATATGTAGAAACTTATGCTTTCTATCAAACAAATTGCAAAGACTTATCATGCCACACATTTCTGGAAGACTCTTTTACCACATCTCCACAGGGGACTGGATTTCAGTGTATTTTAGTGTGTATTTTAGTGTATTTTAGTGTGTGTTTGGCTCATTAAAACATTTCTTCCTGAAGTCCTGTTCTCAGCCTAGTTTCCAGAACAGATAAGTTTGGGCAGAGGGAAGACCCTCTGTATAGAACTTTGTATAGTCCCTGTATAGAACTTTTAGAAATGTCAGAAGACTGCCAATTTATTCTGGAATGGTAATTACTTAGTAGTTATGCGCACATTGATTGGGAAGGAGATAGAGGGATTTGGGAAGATTCTGGTTCACAGCAAATACAGTGTACAATTGCACGTCAAAGATTTTGAGATTAGAAAACTTGTGTTATTTTGATTAGATTTATTTTTTTTTTTGCTAAACTGTAACTTGACATCTTGCAAATCCTTACCCTAAAAATACCATATTTGTGTCATTACTGTTTCTGTATGAAGTATATCGAAATACTAAGAAACAGATAATGGATGCTTCTTACAATGTCAACTCAAAATGGTAAGTGACTTTCATTTTGCTAGATATGAACTTCTAAAGGTCACTGACTACTTTAGCAACATTTGCTAATGTTTGCACTATGCAGATAGAGAATGGCACCAGCAAACTTAATTTCATATACAGAAACCTGAGCCTATTTCTGTAAAACACGTGATGTGTTAAGGCTTAATTACAGCAAAGCCCTTGGTGTACTCTTTGGCTTAAAACTACACTTCCATTCCACAGCGTTCAAAAAATCTCAAGTACGTTCTTTCATGTATCTAATCTGACAGGTGCAAACCTCCTGCCTATAAGCATTTAATGAAGACACTAGCATAGGCTGAGACATCACAAAAATGTTTTCAGACAGTAGTAATTTCAGATATATGTTAGACATGTTCAACTGGCCTAGTTAGTGGGTTTGATTTTACAGCTACACTGAAAGCTGCTAATACCTGTGCAGAGTCTGCACTGGGATGTTATCCGAGATAAGCAGATAAATCAGGCAGCAGGAAGAGTCTAGCTGCAGCTCTGTGCAGACCATTTCTGAGATGATAAATTGCTATGTACAGAATAATTCTCAATGATGCTGATATACAGAGTGAACCCAAGAGGCTTCGCTACACAAAATTGCATACAGTTAAATCAAATAGCTGCAAAGCAAATATTACCCTGTGTACAAAAATAATAATAACAATGAAAAAAAGTAATTTCTGTTAGGCCTAATATGCTTTGAATGAGATCACATTAACTGTAACAGGGACTGGAAGCAGACAGGAAATCTTCAGTATTAAACACAAAGTTTCTACTGGTAAAATACTGTAAGCATTGTTTATTGTATGATTTCACTTGCATTTGCATGCTTGAAGACACTTCTATACTGTAGTGTAAATATTAATAATTTGGCCTGGCACTGGCAAATGTCACTGTTGATATTTTCTCTTAGGGAAAAAAACAAAACCAACTCCCTCCCCCAGAATCCCAAAATAAAACAACCAGCCTCCAGTAAATTACTGTATATATTTATCTTGTATTGAGAATTATTTTATGCAAAACTCTGGGATCTAAATAAATCTTCCTTAATTGCTTATGAAACATTTTTTCTACACAACCTAATCAGATTCATTCTGCTGCATTCACTGAAAACAATATTAAGCTGAAACATATATTGAAGTTTATCTAAAGCTACACCATGAAAATAATCTATGAAATATTAATAGATAGTTTTGCATATTACTCAAAAATCAGTCCAAACTCCCACACCCTTGTAATTGCATACCTACAGTGTCTGGCTTTATTTATCAGCTCTTTCACCTTCGTAACATTAAAGGTAACACATTTGTCCCTTCAAGAAAGACAAGAACACATTCAAATGCTTGATCTAAGGTAATGACAGGGCTCGGCTGAAATACTGCAAAAAAATACCTGTATAGCTGAGGAACGTTTTTATCTTGTTTTTTGCTTTCTTTCTGTCCAAAAAAAGCATTTCATCTAAAGTCTATGGGGTTTTACTATTCAAAAAGAGCAACAGAAATATCTTAGGAAAAAAAAAAAGTTATATAACACTAAGAATTTTAGGCTATTATGGTTAATGGAAATGAAGGAACACAAAAACAAAATACACTTTACTCAACCGAGGCTTACTGGAGAAAATGCCACATGTGCTCACACTGCTTATATTTCCCCTGAATGGATGGACTACTTGAATATTAATAGCCAAAGATTTTGAGGCCTCTGTATTTATAAATATAAAATCTGAAAGCTACAGCTCTGAAATACTGAGGAAAAATATAGCTCCACTCTCTTTTCCCCAACTGCTCTCAAGGTGCTAGATAAGTACAAGATCCCTACTCCTGAATGTTGCCAGCATCACAGGAGGTGGCCCTGTGACCCCCTGGAAAGACATCAAGAACCTGGTAGACCAGCAAACTAAGCAGTGTTGAAGAGGAGGGGAGTAGAGACAACATGGCAAAGAGACAAGGCAGAATTTGCAACCAACAATGCAATAGCATCTAATAATAACCTGTAAACCATTAAAAGCTCTATCATTTTAGATACAGAGCCATTGCTTGTTAGAGATATTTGTTTTCCATCCCTGCCCCTCCCAGGTAGATCCTATCTTCTACATTGATGTCTTTTTTAAAAATCTCCAGGGATGGATACTCCACAACGTCTCTTAATGATGCACCTTCTGCTTAATGGTGTAAAGCTTGCTTTAGACCAGAGAGTAACTTAAAGCATAAATCCAATGATTTAAAAGTTACCTACTTTAGCCCATAATTTACAGGGTGTTTACATTAGACCTTGTTAGAAATTGCTTTTCAAAGTCTTTATTCTATTACTACTTATAATACTTTATCTAAGCAGGTTTTTTACACAAGTTCCATGAAATGGTAGTTCAAGAAAATCCTTCTCAAGGGAGGCTTTTTGTACTGAAACCTCAGACTAGGTTTGAGAGAGGGGAGAAGGTTATTTTGTTGTTATTGCTGAGATTATAGTTAAATGTTTTATGTCAAATATCAGGCTCCATGAACTATGTCTTAAAGTCAGCACTATCTGAATTTCTGAAATGGACATTACTTCCATTTTGGATGGCTCTTCTTTCTTAGATGTCAAGATTATCATTATGGTTTTATGAAAAGTTAGACAGTGACAGCATTTCCTCCCTTTCCTCCATATTTCAATTGCTCTTCCTCCACTAGTGTTAGTTCACCAATACTTCCTTTCTGGGTACAATAATTAATTATATTGAAAATTACCCAGTCATTGCTCTATCACTGTAACAAGTGAACTTTGCAGAATTTCAACACCATCACAGCCTCTTAGAAGTCATGGGAAAAAAAATTATGTCAAAGGAAGAAGGATAATTTCTTGTTATTTTTGTACTATATAGATAATAGTGTCATTGCCTTAATATCTGTCAAAGTACCAAAAGATATCAAGGTCTTTATGATACTCTCTTCTATAGAAAGCATTATATTACCATAGGCAGAGAAGTATGACTCACTTGCATAAAAACCCCATAATATGTTTAGAATAAAAATGAACACTATTCAAAATGCTCAAGTATCTTTTGTTACCCTTGAGAACCATTTGCATGTCAATCCTGGCATTCTCCTTGTAAATTACAAGCAAATTCTGTAATCTTTCAATAACTAAAATGGAATGTATTTCAGCAAAACCACATCTATTAGTTTTTTGTGAAAGGAATATATTCTACCTTTAAATTGCTGTTGAAATTGCAAACTCCTGTGTATTGTTCAGCCACCTTCTTTTCACGAATATCCAATAAGGTTTCTATTAGTAATGACTGTGTCTTGTGGCTGGTTTTACTGATAGTCTGATTTGCCTGTCTAGAAGCATAAATCATTTTCATACACTTTAAATATCCTGTTTTTTACTAACATTTTAAAAACACATACCTGGTAACTAAAGACATCAGAATAAACTATTAAATTTTATCTGCCTCTTTTGAAAGCTACTTTGCATACTCCTTAACTCATTAGTTAATTTTCATCTATTTGCTTTAATGTGGTATTAACAGTCTAGTATTAGTGAACACACCAGTTTTATTCTCTCTCTATCATTAGTCTTCCATATATCTGTGTTCTCCCTCTAACAGATATCAGGGTGGTCGAAGGGTTGAACTCCCCCATGAGAACCAGGTCTTGTGAATGTGAGGCTACTCCTATCTGTCTGTAAAGGGACTCAGATATTTACTCTCAGTCAGCTCCTCATCCTTCCCCAGGTGGAGCTCCATGCACTCCAGCTGGTCGCTGACACAGAGGGTAACACCTCCTTTTTGTCTCCCCTGCCTGTCCTTCCTAAAGAGCTTGTCACAGTCAAAAAAAAAAAAATAGGGGGATATACAGTACATTTTAGAGTGAGAGTTTGGTATTGGTCAGTGGCCTCTCAAACCAGTGTGATATGTGAAAGTCAAATAGCCATACAAAACTACTTCTTTTGAAATATCAAAAAAGCAGTGTGCACATGTATATACATCCATGTCTTCGTGTCAATATTTAACACTTCCAGTAATATTTAACTTATAATCAGGACTTTAAAATTAATGTCAGATTCTTCTGGATTTTACATTCAGAAATAGCAATATTTAAGCAAAGGTCTTTTATGAAATAGATAATAGACAGGTTATCTGTCTGGGTTTTATGTACATATCAATAGGAAGATTTGTGTGTGTGTCCCCCCAAACACGAATACCAAAGACTAACTCTATTTCTCCTAGAAACACACAAAAAAGCCTCTTACCTTCTTAGCTTAATATGTCCTTAGCAAAATTTTAAAGACTTCCAAAATAGTAACACTGTATACGATATATTTTTAGTAGACATTACTAATTACCAATACAAGCCAGAGAGCTAGTTCATGCTACTCAGCAAACAAATAGGTGTGATTGTAGCTGGTGACTGCATCCAAAATTCCCTATCGCTCCTGCGCTCATGGGGCCACCATTGCTCCTGGAAATGAAGTTCACTCAGTATTGCCTTGAAAGTGGTGTTCTCCCCTCAGACCAACCACACACATTTACGAGCATGCTCAGTGCTCTACCCTGTAACAGCAGTCCGAAAAACTGAACCTGCTCCTCCATTCACCCCTCCTTTAGCCTCTCTCTCCCTGCTTGGTAATGCACTGTATAAGGCACCCAGACTTCCAACAAAGATGTGCCAGTTCTTAGACACAAAATGATGCCTGTTCATTGACTCATATAACTTCCAAATAGCTCAAAGAGACAAATGTGGAATATATAAAGAAGAGCTACTGCATAGCAATTTTGCAATTACAGCTTTAGAGCTTTGTGTGTATGAGCTTCTTATCCCAGTAATATTTACAATATACACTCAGACCTTGTAACACAATCAACAATTCCACTGCTACATAGGTTTAACAATATACTGTGAGTGTCCTGACAGGCACAAAACGTTATCAATTAAATAGAAAAATGTATCATGCTAGAGCTGTTTTTTTGTTAGCAAGAGATATGTACCTGGTAAGCAGATTAACTCTTTTTTTCTCTTTGTTATTATGCCAGCCTGTGGCTAAGATACTGTGGCTGGACCAGCACTTCCCCATTGATATCCATCTCTTAGCATCATCAATTTATTCAAAGGAGGAGGAGTGGAAAGGGCACCAAGGGAACACATACACTGAAAGGACTACAGAAACCTCATCCATTCTCAACACTTCAGATAGTAGAAAGACCAGAGTAATAAATATGAAGAACATTTCATAAATCCAATTATGCAATATACGATTATGCAGTGACTATAGTTAACATGTAGCACCTGCATTAGTCAAATATAGAAGGAGAAGGGCTGGTGGTTTCCTTCTCCTCCCCAAAATTTTTGTTTGCATTTGTTGTATTGCATATTTGCTTCCGTTCTCTCCTGTTCCCTGGGCTTGCCAGCATTACTTTACAAATTTAAAATTAAATTACAAATTAAAGAGGAGAGCAAGAGGTGAGTAACTTGCAAAAAAACAACAAGCATATTATTCAAGAAAAATACAGCTAAAAAGAAACATTAAAAATAAAATTTAAATAATTTACTAACTGAAACTCTTATAAGACTATATATACAGCTAGTTCTCTGAACATTGTATGTCAGTATATCCACTGTGCTCAGATCAATAAAATTTCACCCACTGTTAGGCTGACTGAGGTCAAGCAGACCTCAATGTGTGAGATGATTCCACAACTCTGTCTGCAACACTTCATGGGAAAAACAAGGATATGACTGACGAGTGATTCGATAATCAACTCAGCAAATCAGACCATGACTCAGACACTAGAAATAATGTGATGTGCACAGAGGGAAAAAAATTATATGCAGATCCTTGCTTTTCACTTCATTATTCCCCAGCCAAACTGCACTGGCAGTCCTCTTCATAAGACACAGGGTGCTGTTTCGCTGAACACATGCAAACTTTTTTTTTGAGGGATATAAGAAAAAAGAAATTGTAAAATAATAAAAGTGAAATACAAAAAAAATACACAAGCACTTAAAAAATATTATTTTTTTGCTCTGAGTTTAGAACAAGAATTTTGAAATAGAATCAAATATACTAGCAAAGACAAAACCATTACCCAGCAGGTGAAACCCCCTAAAATGGGACAGCGTGAAGAGGGCAACATTCTATACCCAGTTCAGAAATTTATTCTTATGAATCTGCTATAAAGTTCTGGCACTGAGATTCTCAGCAGCTCACCTCAGCTACACCATTAGAAGTAAGATGTGTAGAAATACACGGTTCAAGTCTTGTGACTTACGTGCCCTTGTTGTAAAATTATAAATAAATGTGGCAGCTTGGCTAATGAAGAACCTTGTGGAAGCAACATCAAGTTCAAACCTTCCCTTAGAAAATTTAGTACACAGCTATAAATGTTTCTTCCTCTATTTAAATTGGGTTTCCAAAAATAATTACCTCTTAAAATGCTCATGTAATTAGAACACACAGGAATCAACCAATTTCAAAGATAACTTAGCTTGAGTTAGGTGTTAGCAGAGACAAGTATGGTGCTTTACATAAATAGAGAAAATACATACACCATTTATGCGTCTCCTTACAAGAATGCTGTAAATATAATAGAGCTGTAAAAATAGTATACTAAAAACAATCCTATCCTGTATGATAGGAATTGTTTGTTAGACTCAACTGTTCTCTAGAGAGCGAAAAAGGTGTTAGTCACCCTAAAACAATGAGAAAAGAAGTCATTTATAGATATTTATGAAAGCTATTCATGATAAAGAATGAGAGATTTATTTAACAGATGACACATAAGCTTGTTCTCACTAGTCCTAACACACTATGGTATTCTGACATTTAAAACACAGATAGTCTGTATTTAAAAATTATGGCTCTTTATTGCAATAAATCTTACAATGTTTTGTTTTAATTAGCGTTACATATTAGGATTAAAATCAACCTGCTCATGAAGAGTGCATGAAAGTTTAATTAAAAGACCACTAAATTATTCATATCTAATGAAACTGCCAGGAATTCTGTAGAAAAGTTCAACAATATTTATCATATTATTACACTAATGAACTTGTTCTTTCTAGTTAATGAATAAAAGTTTATAAGAATTCCTAGACATTTCTGAAAGGTTAATGTATGTTCAGATGTATAAGAAAAAGCACATCTAAATATGTTCCCACATCTCAAAAATATCTGAACTTTAAAAAATATTCAAGAAAGCAACAAAATGAACAAGTTCTGCATTTTTTGGTGGGAAACTGATCAAATGTGGAACAATAATTAAGAGTATTTTCAGAAGAGGACATGGAAAAACACAATATGCAAAGTGATATTAACATCAAGAGGTACAGATGAACTAGAAAGAACCATTAAAAAAAGAAGGTAATTAATAATGGAATATTAAATTATCCCATAACTTATTAAAAAATACACAAAAGTGATTATGAATAGAATAGGAAAGGTGTAAGCTCTTGGACTTCATCATTACAAACTAAACAATGTGAAAACAGTGGATACACTTAATCTTTCAAGCGATTTCTGTCAGATACAGTGATTGGTTTCTTAAAGGTGATGGAAGTAGTCAGAAAACAAACATAGTAGTAGCTCAAATAGGATTAGCATTTGTTTCTGTGATAGACCTATTACAGTATTAGCAGGATTTATCTAAACTCTGAGAAGATAAGAGACAATTATGGAAACAGTGTTATACACATAGTGCTTCTGAGCCCTGTGATAAATTCTGTCAAGCCCTGCAGGAGTACAGTTCTCCTGTATTATATCCCTGTACAAGTGCTCCTCCTTGAGAAGTTCTCTTGTATATGGCCAGAATTGCAGTTAAAACTAAAAACCACACCCACCCACCCCCTCTTTAGCACAATGCAAGGCTTTGTTGTTGTTTGAAACAAGAAAATAAGACATGAACAAAATCACAAGTTAAACTACTGGAGGAAGAGGGGACCTTATTAATATTTTCCCTACACATAATTGTATGATTACAACCTGTTGAGATGAATGACCATACCTTCCTTTTTTCTGCCTAAAGGTAAAGCCCAAATTTTTAAATAACCCAAAATACCTAAGTATCTCAGTATCATTTAAACACAAAACAGAAACAAATTCAGAAACATTTCATTTTCCATTACCAGAGCTGATATTTTACATTTCACTGTTTACTGAAACACAACTTGTACTGAGCTCTTGGTTAAACCAGAATCACCAACATTAACACACAGCTACTCTCCAACTTACAGCCTTTCAAGAGACATACTTAGCCTTTATGTAAAAGTTTATGAAGACTTTATCTTTTCCTTAAGTCTTCCATTAACCTCAAGGAGCTGGAAAGTGGAGAGCATTTTATTGAAACACCAGTCCACATTCAGAACTGAAGTGGTTTGCTAGACAAAGGCTGTCTGTGACTGTCAAAGAGTGGTACCTGGTTCAGGGAAAATTTTGGTCAGAGCCTGCAGGGTTCTTCTGAAAATACTCTTTGTTCCTTCTTGAACATGAAACATAAATGACCACGACAGAAACCTCATTTTATTTCTAATACATCCAATAACCAAACATTGCTTTAGATAAAAAAGCTGTTAACCAGCTGTATCCAGAAAGAACCTTTTTATTAGGGGAATAGGGCCAGATCTGGTAGTCCAACACAGGTCCATGACCCCAGGTCCAACCAGCACCTGTTCCCAGTAAGCACACACATGCAGAGCACACACATATATATACATGCAATCTGCAACACAGAATGTTAACACAGTTTTATATGCATGAAGCAGCACCTTAGCAAGTCTTTCCAATTGTCTTCAGTTTACACATCCAAGCCAATCCTCTCTATTCCACTGAGACAGGGTCAAGTAACCTTCATTGTTTATTCCAGCTCTCCATTGCATTAAGTTAACCATTATTTATATTATTTGAAATAATAGAGAAATAAAATTAAGAGTTCTTTTTCCTGATCTTTTTGACAGGGATGATAAATATTTTTTTAACCTATCCACCTCCAGCCTTGAAAGTTCTCTTCTAACTAGTCAACGTAAGCATATATTCCAAACTGAACATTTTATCATAAAATCTCTGCAAACAGGGATGCTCAACTCTGTTTTTGCAACTCTTGCCGAACTGTTTTATGGCTCAATACAAATAAATAAAAGCAACAGATTTTACACAAGATGTTAACCTCAATCTGAGGCACTACAAAATCTCATTTGATATTCCTTGTTTCGGAGGGAGCAATAGGATGACATCAGCATGAGAGTCTCCTAAGCTTATTCCCTTTTAATGATGACAGCAGAGTTAAATCCTTTCTTTTCTACTTTAGAAACACCACAACTGATCACGTTTGCCCTTCCCATCACCACAGTTTGTGGTTTCTGACTGCATACTCTAGCAATCACTGAAGATATGAAAAGCAATTAAAAGGAAAAAAAAATTATATTGCAGTTACATAGATCATCTTTAGATGAAAAATTAATTTAAATAAAAATCACTGGTCACAATATTTTCTAAATGTCAGCACTTCTGAATTTCTGTCACTGCTTTTCCACAATCTGCTTTGTTTCAAAACTGAAATAACTGTCATTATAGGGAATGAGCGATGCATAAATAAAATATTGTTGCCAAGAACATGGGATTTTGAAAACACTCAATACATGATTGTTTAAGCAGCTGTTGTATATGACTGCCCAGGATGTTAGAGCAGCTTGATATCTGCGACCACCTAGTCTGATGCAAATATTCCTTAAGCTAACATTTGAATGTTTTTTAATCCTCAAACTTGGCTAGGAGCAAATATAATTCTTAGGAGAGTATGAACTGGGAAAAGCTAAGAGAATAAATGAGCCTTTAGGCAATTAAGGACAGAAAAAAATAGAATTTCCATTATACCACAGCAAAACCTTAAGTTGGAGGACACACAAGCCTACAGTGATGAGGAAGGGGAAGAATCTCACACTCTAGAACAGTTCAGTCCAAAGTGAACATCTATGCATTAAGTGTAGGCACAGTAACAGCTGAAAACCTTATCCTAAATTGTTTTAATTTCTTGCTAGCATTTGATAAATATTTCAAATTTCAGACACATAACTGAAAGAATAATGTTTGCATATGAATAATTCCTCCAAACGATTTTAAGAGGATATGGGGTCAGCCATCCCTCCCCCCACCTCCAAGCTGTAAGTAGCAGAAACCTGGGAAAGGAAAAAAAAGTATTCTTTTGTTTTCTGAAGTATTTTCTGGTAAATTTTTCCCCTGAAGTTTGGTTTGTAATTAATTTTTTCAGAAGATATAGTACTTTAATTGACAGATTATACTTTTAGTGCAAATCTCTTCAGAACAAAAAATACTGAGCTAGTAATTACATTTTATATGACAAATCAAGTCCATGAAGAAAGAGGCAATTTGTTATCAAATAAGACATTACAAAGAAGCAGACAAAATTTTAAAGCCTAACACTTAAAAAGCTGTAAAGTTTTCATATTCATCTACAATTATTAGGGGGAAAAAAAGAACTTAGCTAGTAAATCTCAAAGCAATTTTTAATGATTAGCATTGAAAACAATATTAAAAAGTCAAAAGTATTTATTTACAAATTACTTCAGCATTGTGAAAACTTCTAACAGCAGCAATAACTTCGAAGCTTTGCTTCACATTTTTTTGAAAGCCCAGATTGTATAATTTAAGCTTTCCTGCATGTCTCACTTAGCAATAAAGCTTTAAATCTTTACACCTTTTTTTTTCTAATTACAGAAAGCAGAGAGGTATTTCAATATTCATATTAGTTCCTTGACCTCTGTAGCTGAAATACTGAAAGGATTTTATTCATAAATAAATAAATAAAGCCTTATCACTTAGATTATTTTTAAAGTTGCAAGGAAATATAGAATATTTATCAGTGACCATCAAACCAGCAATATCTTTATACTCACAAGTATACAGCCATAAGAAACTCGAGGAAAAACAATTTCAAAAACTTGTTGATCGTTTACAAAGACATCAGGGAGGAAAAAAACAAAAGCATGTTGTGCCCTGGGAAAAAAAACTTGATTTCTTGATTGGGTGAAAGTGATGAGGAAGAGCAGCAGCAGGTGGCTCTGACACTAATTAGCAGGTTTTTAGACCATTAGGGACTATTCCAGCACCTGCGTTAACCCCCTGGCCACAGGCAGCTTGTGGAGCCACATCCAGCCCGTGGAGCGCAGTCTGGCAGTACAAGAAGGGAGCTGAGTGGTTGTGCAGCCCATTGGCTGCGGCTTCAGGGTCTCCTGCCATCCTACCTACACATCCCATATGCACACGGCTCAGGTGCCAACATACAGGGGCAGTCTGGCAGTACATGTTGGAAAGTGGCAGAGAAGCTCGTAATGTTGCTTATTCCTGTTTCTCCCTGTGGGCCACCCAAAAGAAGTACTTCAAACTACTTCATGTATTTAAATGAAGAAAGGAAATCAGAAGTTCAAAGGCAGCTGAATAAAATTGCCATACAGTAGCTTACCATGTATGATGCCTTTCCCAGACTTCTTAAGCAAACAAAACAACAAAAGCAATTAAATATTTGTGTTGCAAAACAATTTGATTATGTACTAGTGTTGCTGCCATAACTAATAGACTTCAATAACAAGTAGTTCTGAAAGCATTATATATATATATGTATATATATATGATTCTACCTGCTTATCTCCTAACTGCATCTAGTCTATCTTTGTAGAGTCAACTACTCAGTGACTCTGGGACAGGAACGTATGTGTGAACAGGTTGTGACAGTAAAACGCTTGTTTTATCAGAAAATTAGAGCTTGAACACTGGAGAAAATAAAACGTGACCTTAACAGAGCACCCCAACAGTATAAGCACAGGATGATCACAAAGGCCCTTGGAGTACAAACACAAATCTGTTGCTGGAGGGATGCAGCCTTGGTAGTGGCGAAAAGCTGACTTTCAGGGTAACAGGGAGAGCAAAGAGCAGGTATCCACTGTAAATAAAACATCCCATGGATTTTAATACTCAGATATAGCATGGAATTTGCAGATCAGTGAAGAAAGAGCAAGTAAACAGACTGTGCTAGAAAAGACATAAAAACACAGCTGCACCCAAGAGTGAGGAGGAAGGAATCCTCCACACCACACACCTCTGGTCAAGAACTCCCTGTAACCACTTTCTCCATTAAATAATCAGACTAATCATCAATTTCTGGCTCTGTAGGTAAGTGCATTTCTTCAGCCCACATCAACTGCCCATGATTTTTTGTTTCATGCCCCACTCTAGAGACTCGGTTGCAACATTTGTCCACCACATCACGTGGAATCACATCAACCTGTGAACCAGACAAGCCTAAATTTGTAAATCTGCTTTTCACTGACTTTTTTCTAGTTTGATTTCTTTAAGAGTCCAGCCCATTTTTAGTGACTTTAGGTTCAACTACAGCTAATCTGTGAAAAGATGCAGCTTCTTCCATGCTTATGACAAGTAGTACTTTTTACCACGATAGAAAGAGTAATTTTCATTCACATAAAGTCATTGATTTTTTGCAAGAGACCTTACATTCTTCTCCCACTGCATAAATGGCATTCGTTCTATTTTTACATTATTAAGTTTAAATACATTTTTCTCTTCACTGCTTTTGTTGCAGTACTGACTTTTTTCTCTATCTAACTCTGTTTAACTGTCTAACATAACATTTCTGATTCTATTTGAAGAGAATGCTGCATTCAGAATAGTTGTATTTAGTTTGGGATGTGATTCTCCAATGGCATATCTCAGCAGCAAATGTTGAACAGCTGGAAACTAGCTAATTAGAACAAGGAGAAAAAAAGAAAAAGGCGGTTTGAGATGAATAATAATTGCATCCATCACACTTGTATCTTTTCTTATTTATGTAGCATACACCTGTGTCTCATTGGCAATGAAGATGACTGTAGGATGAAACACTAAGCTAGCCTTATATGTATTTCTCCTTCTGTGAGCTTTAAATAGATCTTGTGTGTTCCTTTAATTATATAGGTAGATTTGTTTACTGACGCATTCATGTTAAAACTCACTTCATGCAAAGGGGAAAATTAAATTTTTAATTATGTTTCTTTGGAATGGCTACGTAGTTCAGATGATTTGCTGTTTTCTATTCTCCATGCACCTTCTACAGACGATAATCATGGCAACTCAATGCAAAACACCTTCAGTGGCAAAAAGTTTTCATACAGTAAATATGCACACATTTTTAATGGTGTATCAGTTTACCAGCATTTTCAAAAACACCTGCATTAGTGGCTTATCTACATATTTAGGTAAACAAATGCTTTATAAATAGGGCCCTCAGAACCTAAACCAAAGTACAGTAAAATTTCTACTGAAATATTGCAACTGAAAGGTTTCTGTTAACTTCAGAACTCAAGCAAAACTACTTACATGGATAATATTAAACAAATAGAGAAATACAAATGCTACCTCCCTTGGTGTCGTCTGTGTTTTTCTTAACATCTTAACAAATTCACTTTTTCTTTTAATGCGAACTCTCTCACATTTACAGAATAAACCTTGGAATTGTCTCTGAGCATATGCTAGGGGCTCAGATCTAAACTGCAAGAACAAAAAAAATCGAGAATAGATGAAAAACAATTATATTTTTTATTTTGAAATACATTATAGGATTTTTAAGCAAATCAAATTTCATTCTTACCATAGCAACTTGTGATCAGATTTTCCAATTTTACAACTCCATTAAAAATGGCTGGGAGCACTTATAATCTTGAAGTTACCTAACTCAATATTCTATCACTTCAAATTCAGATAATAACTTTCCAGCTAAATTTGAGAAGATATTATCTCAAAGTTAAAATGTCCTCATACACATTCATTGCTAATAACTGTTTCAAATAAACTAGTTAGCTAGGAGCCACTATTCTCTTAATGAATATAAATGCATAAGCTACTTTAAAAGTAGCAAAACAAAGCAGGCAGAGTGCTGAAAACTGACCTGCAATGAGTACACAGAGAAACAAGATGTGATGTAGAACAGAGGGCTCTCTTCCAGGCTTAGCTCCTGGTAACAATTTGGGACATGAGCAGTGGTGTTCACTTCATTCGCTAATGCACACTGCAATGTTACATAAATAAAAAAAATAAAAAAGAGAGCTCAGTACTTGATCCTTTCTGAGAAACACAGCACATGGAACTGGCATGATACATCTTTGTACATCTCTGTAAATGTTTTTTGAAACTTTCTGCCGTATTCATATTCTATGCTCTGATGACTACTACATTTTCTAATGGCAACAAAGGTGGCCTAGAAGGCATCAAGCACAGTGTGGCCAGCAGGAACAGGTCAGTGATTGTCCCACTGTACTGGGCACTGGTGAGGCTGCACCTCGAGTGCTGTGTTTAATGTTGAGCCCCACACTTCAAAAAAGACTTTGAGGTGCTGGAGCGTGTCCAGAGAAGGGCAACAAAGCTGGTGAAGGGACTGGAAAACATGTCTGATGGGGAATGGCTGAGGGAGCTGGGGTTGTTCAGTCTGGAGAAGAGGAGGCTCAGGGGGGACCTCATTGCTCTCTACAACTCCCTGAAAGGAGGCTGTGGTGAGGTGGGGGTCGGTCTCTTCTGCTGTGCCCATAGTGAAAGGACGAGAGGAAACGGCTTTGAATTGCAGCAGGGGGGATTCAGATTGGAGATTAGGAAAAAATTCTTCACTGTAAGGGTGATTGGGTATTGGAATAGGTTGTCCAGGGGAGGTGGTGGAGTCACCATGTACCAGTACAGGCTGGGGGCCAACCTGCTGGAGAGCAGTGTAGGAGAAAGGGACCTGGGGTCCTGGTGGACAGGAGGATGACCATGAGCCAGCAAGAACACATCAATTTTGGAGAACTGTCAATATGTTTGCCAATTATTTCCAAACACTAAGGAAACAAAACAGTAAGTAAGTCAAAGTTGTTTATCAAAATCTTGTGTTGGCTTTGTGGGGCTATTTCTGTTTGACTTTTTAACTCTCTAGGGAATGAAACAGATATACAGCAAATTCAGTCTGAAAATACTCTCCCTTTCCTTAGTCACAGAAGAAAATAATTTTAAAGAAACATTAATGCAGACTGGAAAACTTGTAGGTTTCACTTCTAGTTTAATCATATTCTGCAAAATACTGCTCAGCTTCATGCTGGAAGAAATGCAGCTGCTATTGTTTTAATCTGACACAGTAGCCAGGTATGTTTTTCCCTCTTACAAAAGTCTGCAGTCAAGGCTGCCTGCTACTTGAATATTTTTATTTTTTTTCCACCAACTTGCTTCTTGCTTGCTGTTCATAATCTCAGAGCTGTTAACTGTTGAAAGTTCTCATGCAGTACCTGCATCTTTAATAGTTTTGTATTAAGTATTACACAGATAATTCAATAAAACTTTTTGCCTTTGAATCTTGATAGTGGTAAGTGAAGGATAGGCGTCAAACTTCACTGGCATTGTGCTAGTGTACATCAACACTTAAATACAAGTCAGGATTTAGGCTCAGAAATATTATCTTAGATAAATCCCAAACTGAATGCACAAAACCCTGCTCAGCATTTGTCTCCCAGTCTGGAGGTGCTTTAATTTGCAGTTTCTTATTCAACTCATAAATGTTCTCGGTGTGTAATTTTTGTTTCTTTGCACAATCACATCATCTCTGGTCTGAACACTCGGGAAAATTTGCCAAACACTTTAGTGTATATAACGCAGGTGCAGTGGCCAATTCCTCCAAGGAGTCCCAATTCTTAACATGCAAAAGAGTACTAATCAGCAGCTTATATGCCAAATCAGACAGCACTAGCCTCCAGCTTTCTGTTGGAGAGAGATATTCACGGAACCAAAATAACAGAGAGCAAAAGGGAGAAGATCTAAAGTCCATTCACTTGAAACTGGGAACCCCCTAGCTCTAATTTAATTTCATCTCTGATCCTAAATGCCAAAATGCAAAAACAATTTTGGGCTCAAGAACAAGGAGCAAGACTTTCCTACCAGTCCTTTCCTTTCTGTTTGCTGCTGTTTGATGAAATTTACACAGTTGAAGATGACAGTAGAGACTAACTTGCCTTTTAATTAGGCCACTGGGATACTTTCCTAGAAGACATGGCATTAAACCTTCCAGCAAAAACTGGTACAAAACCCAGGTCTGCTGGTTCCCAGATGAGTTCTGCATAAAGTTGTGATATAAAAGATGGTGATTACCATTTTTAAAGTAAAGAGTGCAGTTGATTTAGACAAAAATTCTAAATATATGCACTTCAAGCTAGATTCTAAATTATCCAGAGCAGAGAGTATCTTATGTTTTCTGCTGTCATCTTCGCAGTTAAGAAGCAGGAATCTGAGATTGTCCTTGTGAGACACCTTGCTCTAACAGAAACAACCTTTCTGGGCTCTATTTCCTCTCATTGGGAGTAGATAACTAAAAACATGCATTATTGGGTTACAGTTTGTTCCTTCCCCCACATCTAGAGCTAGATAAGCAAACATCTGGAACTCCAGATTGCTCTAGCAGTCAAAACCTTTGTTTTGAATTCCACAACATAAGCTCATCACAAGAATTATTACACCATGTATGCAAGTTTTGATGCCAGTGTTGGGGAGTTTACACTACAAAATATGTCATTATGTAAAAGATTTTTAGAAGTAATAACAGGAAAGACCGAAAGAGAAAAAAATATCAGCCAAAAAAACACTCCACTATAAAGGAACATCCCTGTCCCAGTCGATTATTCTGAACATTTGACTACTTTCCTCACCCCTATGCTGAAATCCAAAAGCATTCCTTAAAAACCACAGATCTGAAAGTAGTTGTGTCATTAAGTTTCACTTAGATGACAGAGAATTTTCATAAGCACCTACAACATGAGACTCTGATTGTTTTCACTGGGATTTTGGCACTTAACTGGGTGTAAGTTTCCTTTATGCGGTGCAAAACTGGTAACTCTATAAGCAAATTTCTTTACAGATTTTGTCACAAGATGACAGATACGATATCATACTCATCTGACCATGAGAAAGCCTTCTGTAATGTTTAAAGGGAAAACAAGAATATAGCTTCTAACCTTTTATTGACATTTTAACACATCTTCCCTATAATGTGAAAAGATCAATTTAAAAAACCTGAAAAATTACTCCTCCCACAGAATCTACAAAGAACAATAGACACAACATGAAATTGTCCACTTTATCTGAATTCTCAGGTCCAATGCTTCAGGATGAAAGAAAATTGAAGCCAATGATTTTTAGAAATAATGATGCAATCCTCACCTCTTTCAAAAAAACCCCAGAAAGATTAAGTGAGGTAAGGTAGAGAAAGGGAAGAACCATCAGATTTCAGATGGCTAATTAGCAAGTACATCTTTAGGCTTGCATCTTTATGACAACTAATTATGCTAATAAGCCACACAGTGACTGACTCCTCTTTTTAAAAGTCAAAGAAGTTAGAATTCACTCTACAGCTACCATTTAAGCAGACAGCTGTTGAGGGATACATTTTCAAAGCTATGTGTGGGAGTTATAACAAAGGTAAGGCTGGCCATGACAGCAGCTTTCACAACTGTTGATGTTGTAGCTCTTTCTATTCAATATTAATAAACTCGGCATGCAATTATTTTGCCATCTGTCTCCTGTAGAACTGTTTATTTCTTTCCTTCAAGTAAGCCCACCAAGAAAATATATTGACTAATTTCCTCAAATGTAGTAACTAATACATTACTATAATGAAGTTTGGTATACCCTATAAGAAAATAAGGGAATTATTAACATGATTTACAACCTTTTTTTTCTACAATGCATAATTACCAAGACAAATTATTTAACCGTGGAATAAAATTATCATATCTTTCAGCATGTACTAAGAGGTTTGGGTTTTTTTAATTTACCTATGAAAATTATTATCAGCCTAAGTTGAAGTGTCTATCTGACTCGATGAAGGATAAGGAAGAAGGCGATTATCAGCATCACAGAAAGTTGTCCCATTTCTATTGCTGTGTGAAAGGTTCCAGTGAAACCTTCTAGCAACCTTCCAGTACCTAAAGAGGGCCTACAGGAAAGATGGAGAAGGACTTTTTATGAGGACATGTAGTGATAGAACAAGGGGAAACAGATTCAAACTAAAGGAAGGTAGATTTAGACTGGATATTAGGAAGACTTTCTTTACTGTGAGGGTAGTAAGACACTGGAAGAGGTTGTTCAGGGAGGTTGTGGCTGCCCCCTCCCTGGAAGTGTTCAAGGCCAGGCTAGATGGGTCTTTGAGCAACATGGTCTAGTAGGATGTGTCCCTGCCCTTGGCAGGGGGGGTGGAACTGAACATATTGTACCTACAGAAATGGAAACTATATCCATTATTTTGCACAAAGCTGTGGTGGAGACAATCAGAAAGAACTGTCTGTGGTTGAATTAACTTGCTGTAGGACATGATTTCAACAAGATTTCCCCTACTATTTTGTTATTGTCTTGCCCTGCTTAATAGCAACCTCCATTTCCAAGCTTCAAAGCCTGGGAAGAAGGGAAAGGAAGGCAAGGGGCTGTGAGAGCTACATAATGCAGATTTGGTGCCAGCCCAAGTGATTGGCAGGGTGAATAAAGTAGGCGGTAATCCAGATGAGTTTGTTGTTAGGGGGAAAAGTAGATTAATGAGGTACGTAATAAAGAGATCTGAGGGAATAAAAAAGCAAAGGAAAAGGAAAAAAAACAACTACTCATGGTAATTTGACCCCAACAGCAACCCCACATTTACATTGAGGACTTCAGTAGAAAGTCCTATTGCAGAGATCTGAGTGCAGCTAGGTTTGCTTAATAGGAACCTGTCTCTTCTCATGAATCGAACCCGTTGCTAGTGTTTAACTCAAGGTAGAATATAATAGAGGAGTCATTTTACCTTTTGACAGATAACTCATCAGAAATTCCCCAGACGTCACTGCTGTTATGTCCACAAAAGGGGAGGATCTCAGATTGCAGTAAAGAGGCACCAGGACTCATTAACAAGCAATAGCCAGCAGCAAACAAGACAATTATCTGAGTGAATGCTCCTGCTCTGCTCTCATGATGGTTTAAATTAACCTGTTTATCATTGGATTGAAATGGAGAGGAAAAAAAAAACCACTTCAGCTCTCAGGTGAAAGGCACAGATTCAGCTAAGACTGAAGACTAACCTTAGGATTCTTTGTCATGCAGTTCCTGGGAAAGAGTAGCTAGCCTCATTATTTCTAGTTGGCATCTTTTCAAAGCAAAATAATACTTCTTTGTACTCAATATCCTGATTACATCATTTAATAAGCATCACTGACTCCCTCAGAACCCAAAGAAGCTACAACTCTCAGTGATCCAGACAGTATAATCTGGGCTTAATTTTGAGGAACGGTTAGGTTCAAGTCAAAGATTGCTTCCTCAGGCTGTCTCCCATTACCTCAGTGTCTGCCTTGCCTTGATTTGGTATGGTAGCAGCATCCTTTTTTTTTATTTAAAAGAAGGAACTCAGGATTAATTCCTAGAACAGGAAAACTGCTTCAACAAGGAGCAATTTTTGTTCCTATATACTGTTCCCATAAGGCAAATGCCAGAAAAAAACAAACAAAAACCAAAACAGGAAGAGGTACATTTGTCTCTAGTAATATTTAATTGAAAGTTATCAAGTTTTTTACAAGTAGTAATAAACTGAACTACAGAAAGTATTACAGTAGCTCATTCAACTATTAGTCAAAAAAAATTTGCATATCATTTAAAACACACTTTCAAAACATATATTGGTTCAATGTCCTAAAGACATGAAATATCCTTAACTGTGAATATGTGAGTATAGTTGATGATGACACATAGAGATAAAAATATGCCATTCTGTCTATATAATGTTGCTGCAGGAATATCCATGACCACAAGCAAAGACTAGATAGGGGGTGGTGGTATTAAATATATTAGAAGACTGTGTCCATCACCAGCACAAGTGGACGAAGATCATCAGCAAAAGAACAGGTTCAAAGTCTTTGGGAATATAAGCCTGGTTACTGCCATGATGCTCTCATCATTTCCTACCAGATAGAAATCAGCTTCACTCCCCCTCCACCCCCCATGTATATCATCATGACACAGACAACAATCCCTCTGGAAAAAAATCAATTTTACCAGTGGAAAATGAAGTTCAAAGTGGCCTTCGGTGACAGTACGCAAGCAACTCCCTTTTTCTGTATTTCATTTTTCTCATCTATAATATCGGAGAATGTGATTACATTTGTTGGGAAAATATTTTAAGATCTACTAATGAAATCACTGTAATTTTTTTTGAGATATACTAATGAAATGACCATTAAAAACAAACATCAAAAAAACCAATAAAAAACAGCTAGTCAATACTTCTGTAGAGCTATCCAGAGCAAGTGGTTACTGATTTTGAAAATAATGTGGCAAATCAGTTTTGTTACCTGTCCCGTCTCTTGGTTTTTCAGGCAAATCCAAGAAACCACAAAAAAATCAGTAGCCAGCATAAGCTGAGCTGTCTAACACTTCCTAATCATATAAATCCTCTTGAAAATGCTTTACTTGAGGAAGGTACTTATTGACTGGAGAAAGAATGAAAAAATAGAGTATTTTCACTCCTACAAGAACCTTTTGTCCAAATAAATATATATACAAAAAAATAATAAATGGAAATATGGGAGGGTAAAATTAAAAAAAAAAAAGGTGTCACTGGAACTAGGAAGGAAAGAATAACCCAGAAAACTGCTTAGAAACCTTTAGAAAGGGGCCTATGGGGGCCTTTTATAAGGAGTGAAGGAGAATATAGTCACATGCAAAGACATAGCAGATGTTAAAATGCAGACATTGGAGCTAAGAAGTTGTTTGCTTGACACCACAGGAGAGAACAGACAAAACAAGTATTAAAGGCTGCACGCCAGAATGACAAACGTCTTAAACTAAAGACGTCTGTGGCACAGAGATAAAAATACATCCCAGCAAGAACCACAACTGTAATTCATGTAGATACTTATTTGATAGGATGTATATTCAAGCTGTCTTTCTGTTATACTCCTGAAACGGCAACAAAAAGGAAATACAGAGAAAGACTTGTCATATTCTAAGTACTTTCTAGCTGTTTCATGCTCCTTTCCTATCCCATCTGCCAAAAGAGTTTTATTCCTTCCTTTCCTTCCCTCAGATTTTCATTTTTAATTTAGGTTACTGAATTTTGGAAGTCCCTACAGAATAAGAACAAACTTTGTTTAAATATTCAGTGTCATAAATAGATTTTTTAATAATTTCTTCTGTAATAAATGCTCTAATTTAAATCTGACAAATGTATTTATTGGGTCTATCATATTAGGACATACTTAAATATTAATTTATAATACTAGAAAAGCTCAACATTTGTTGGCCATCTGTCACTATATACTTAAAAAATAGATAGCCCGAGGATACATTTTACTTTAAGTGACATTTTAAAATTATGTCAGAGAAGAATAAATACAAGCCGAGTGTTTTTCCATCCATGTAAATCTCTTCTTAATTTTTTAAGTCAAGCCTTAATCCAAGCTAAAAACACAGTTCATTACACTGTTTTGCTGTCTGGCTAAGACAGTTGCTGCTGCTTTCATGTTCAGGTAACATATGCAAGGACCTGTGGTCATATTAATAACTCTCATTTGACTCAGGAATGCCACTGAAAGTTCATTCCTCCATATATCACACTGACGAAGAAAAAGTGCAAAAAGGTTCAAATTCTGAGTGGATATCTAATAACCCAAGTGACTCCCAAATGTGCTCAGAATATTGCTGCACTGGCTCGGTTTTGTCCTTTATTTACACGTGCAGAAGCACTTCGTCCCATCTGAATATCTCAACATCTTTCATAAAGGTGTTTTTTGGACAAAAGAACAGAAAAAAAATTAAAAGCAGGATGCACTCCTATTACAGTAACCATACCTCAACCTGCAATAAAATAACCTTCTTTAAATGAAAAATACTAGCAAGATATTTTTTTCAAATAATAACTACACTTAGATATTTTACATGCTGTCAGCAGTTCTCAGTTGGAAAAGAAGAGACTATTAGGCTATTAGATTTTCTTGAATTTTATAGTTTCTATATAATCACCATTTAAATATTTTATCTTCTTTTTGACCTTGTAATGGTTAAAAGGCATTTTGAAGGCACCACAGTAATGAAAAATATTCCCTCCTATTTCTGCCACTTCTCTTTTTTGATGGATGAACCACTTTTTCCTCACTTGTTAGAAAAGTACATCCCATATCCTTCTCTTTTCATTGTTCATCTATTATCAATAGAGAAACTCTAGGTCACATGTTCAGCTATTTATGATACTGCAAAGAAACTACAACCACTTGCTGCTAGCTACTGAAAATCTTTGTGGTTTTCGACAGAGATTTAAGGAAACTTCTTTTATTTTTCTGCATACCACATACATCTTTTCATGATGTAAAGTTTGTATATCTCTTTTCCACTAAGCTTTTTTGTAGAGAGTTATTGTTCAACCTGTTAAGTGGGTCTGTCTGGATCAAAATAACACAAAATAAGTGCTATTGCTCTAAATTTCACCCACGGCGTGGTGAAGACTCGCCAGGCTACATTATAATTAGACATTTTTTGCATGTGCTATACAAACAGAGCACAGTTTTCCAAAATATGACATCATAATTTGCAACATTCACTAGACAATCTATTTCTCTGAACCTGTGTAATAATCCATTATGTTACTTTTCAATATCCTCTTGCCTTTCAGTTATATCTCCTCACACAACAGAAAATTGTGTATGTACTGTATGTACATGAAGTGTAATCTTCCACAAGGCAAAAAGCCCTGAAAATATTTTAAATGTCAACCTGCAAAATTTTGTCTTGTGGGTAAAAGACATTTTACAACTGGACCAGATATTATGCATCACAGTGTAAAATATGAAATTAAATACTGTAGAACCCAACTCATTGGCAATATAGGTCATGCATAACAATCAGAAAACAATTTACCAATATTAGTGTCAAATTTCCACATGTAAGCCACAAGGCTGGACTACTGGCATATCGCATGTCAATGTAACATGCCAGCATGTATGAGCTGAATTTAAGGTTTTGTTTGTTTGTCATCCTATTAAACTTCAAGATTGTTCTCTGCAGCCACACCTTTGAGGTTTGATATGTTTCTAATCCAGCAGTTATTTAAGTTTCTGGACCTTTCCTCCCAGTTTTTTGTCCCCATATTGGAATTAATTTGACTCGTGTAATAATGTTGGAGTTATATTTATGTTATAATCTTGCATTTTCAAGAACGTAGATATTTCTCATGATTTTGAAGGAAAGCTGAATAATGTAAGTCTCACTGGGTAAAAAAAACTGCTGGTGCTAACCAGAGGAGCTTGATTTATTTTTTTTTCCTAAGCAACTCGAGCAGGCAATACTTCAAATATAATATATACAGATAACATTACTACTCAGTTATTCAGCACCATTCTGAATAATTCCTCTCTGTAATTCCCACAATATGGTAATAGGATGCCAGTTCCTTTCTGCAACATTAAGTCTCTTTCTTTAAGCTCTTCTGAAAACATTTCTCTCCTTATATCTCTTAAATAATAAATAGTAGATGTCAAGGGACAAATAAACTCCATAAGGCATAATAAATAAAGTTAACAGGAAAAGTTTTAGTTTTGTTGTTGGATGTTTTGTTGTTGTTTTTAAGAATCCTGTCTTTGGTTATTAATGACCTCTATGACCACAAAGTTAGTACATTTTTCTTTTATTAAAACAAATAACTTGAGTTCTCAGACTTTATGGTTCTAGTAAAACATTTTTTCTAACAGCAAGGGAAGTGCATACAGTGCAAAGCATCCATCAACAGCACCATTCATGGCCATATAACCAGCTTTTCCAGCACTGTATGAAAGAAATGGCAGTTGATAGGAACATATTGAGATACATTTTAGTGCAGAAGAGAGTCTATTATCTCTTTTGTCTCATCATTTGATGATCCCAAGTACTGACGTTTCTAGGAATTCCTTAGGTATCCCTGTAGAAAAAACCCTGCTTAGCAGATACATAGGCAAAATAAGTGGAGTATTAACTTGCAAAATCTTGCACTGACCATGAAAAATTTCAATTCTGTGTAAAAACAACAACTGACAAAGTAAAGAACAGAAATGAAATCTTATGAATGAAAAATACTTCAATTTATGTAGACATATGCAGCATGATCATGATGGAACAGTGCAGAGATAAAGAAATGGATGAGTTCCTTTACAGACAGATAGGATTAGCCTCACATTCACAAGACCGGGTTCTCATGGGGGAGTTCAACCCTTTGACCACCCTGATATCTGTTAGAGGGAGAACACAGCAAGGCACAAGCAATCCAGGAGGTTCCTAGAATGCATTGATGAGAAATTCCTTCTGCAAGTGATAGAGGAGCCAATGAGGAGAGGTGCTGTGCTGGACCTTGTTTTCACCAACAAGGAGGGGCTGGTGGGGAACGTGAATCTTAAGGGAAGCCTTGGCTGCAGCAACCATGAGATGGTGGAGTTCAAGATCCTGAGGGCAGCAAGGAGGGCACACAGCAAGCTCACTACCCTGGACTTCAGGAGAGCTGGCTTTGGCCTCTTCAGGAACTTGCTTGGTAGAGTACCATGGGAAGAAGACCCGGGGGGAAAAGGAGTCCAAGAGAGCTGGTTGGTATTCAAGGATCACCTCCTCCAAGCTCAGCAGTGCTGCATCCCAGTGAAGAGGAAGTCGGGCAAAAATGCCAGGAGGCCTGCATGGATGAACAAGGAGATCCTGGGCAACCTCAAACACAAAATGGAAGCTCCCAGAAGGTGGAAGCATGGGAGGAATGTAGAGAAATTGTCCGAGCAACCAGGGATCAGGTCAGGAAAGCTAAAGCCCTGATAGAATGAAATCTGGCCAAGGGACATCAAGGGCAATAAGAAGAGCTTCTATTGGTATATCAGTGATAAAAGGAAGATTAGGGAAAATGTGGGCCCTCTCTGGAAGGAAAGAGGAAACTTGGTCACCCAGGATGTGGAGAAGGCTGAGGATCTTAATGACTTCTTTGCCTTGGTCTTCACTGTCAAGTGCTCAAACCACACTGCCCAAGTCACAGAAGGCAAAGTGAGTATTGGGAGAATGAAGAACCAACAGTGCTAGGGGAAGATCAGGTTCGAGACCACCTAAGAAACTTGAATGTGAACAAGTCTATGGGACCTGATGAGATACAGCCTTGGGTCCTGAGGCAATTGGCATATGGAGTTGCTAAGCCACTATCCATCATATCTGAGAAGTCATGGTGGTCCAGTGAAATTACCACTGACTGGAGGAAACGAAAAATCACTCCCAGGTTTGAAAAATGAAAGAAAGAAGACCCAGGGAACTACAGGCCAGTAAGTGTCACCTCTGTGCCTGGTAAGATCATGGAGAAGATCCTCCTGGAAACTATGCTAGGGCACATGGAAAACAAAGAAGTGACTGGTGACAACCAGCACAACTTTACCAGAGGTAAATCATGCCTGACAAATTTGGTGGCCTTCTATGAAGGGTTTTCACAGCTAGTGAGTAAGGGAAGACCAACTGATGTCATCTACCTGGACCAATGCAAAGCATTTGGTACCAGGTTGGATGCCGGGGCTTTGATCAATGTGATCTAGTGGGAGGAATCCCTGCCCATGGCAGGTGTGTTGAACTAGATGACCTTTAAGGTCCCTTCCAACCTAAACCATTCTATGATTCTATGGTTCATATAGAAGTTAGAAACCAAGTATATATTCTTGGTAGTTCAGATTTTTCCATGCAGATGTCCTTCGAGGAACTAATAAGACGACATTTAAGTTTATGAGGTTTTGTATAGTGAGCTAAAAAAATCTATAGAAATATTCTATTAAAAATATAAAGATATTTGGAGAGCACAGTTTGGATCATTCCCTGCTTTTAATTCTGAAATATTGACTTGTGAACTCCCACCACCTGTTCAGAGCCAGGTTTGAAAAATGAAGTAGAGACATGTCAGCATATTTATCGGCATAAATAATTTTCAGTATCATGAATTGCAAACAATGTTAACATCAAATTATTTAAAGCCTGGACTGTAGTTTTTTTTCTATAACCAGTGCTGTTTTCTCATGTGTCAATAATCTTGACAAACTAGTTAGCTGGAATAGCTTCCTCACAAGGCAATAAACAACAAATAATACTTTGTCTAAGAAATAACACTTACAAAAGAGGCAATTCTTGGCATGTTTATGCAAAACTTGTCCTCTTCCAAGCTGACTTCATTATTTTGAAGCCAGAATAATTACTTCTTATAGTACCTGCAGGAAAAACACTGGGAGCAAAATCAGCTCAGGGAACATCTGGTCTTCTGTAATAGCATTCATAATTTTAAAAAGTGACTTTACTGGTATAGCACCTAACCCTCCCCAACCCCAAGTTATACATTTGAATATGTGGTTTATTGGGTAATAGAAATATTATTATTTAGCCATTGAGATTTTAATTTTGACCCCGTGGCTCCTTCTGCTCTGTTTAGCAAATTTAAGGGATTTAGTATTATTAAAAAAACCCAAGACTTTATAAATAGGCAAAAATCTTTGCGTTTGGGTAGTACAAGACTATATATACTTAGCAGTTAGCAGAGACAAATAGGAAAATCAGCAAATCTGACAATTGCGCTGAGAACTTACTGCCCACACTGTATAAATTTTATAGGCTATTTCAACTAACTCCACTCTGGCTGAAAGTACTAGGTGCTCACTGGTGTCTGATGTGCATTGAACACACTCCTGGAGAGCATCTGTAATTTAGTTTTGTCTGCGGGGAATCCAGTTCAAGCACTCGGAGACTTCTCCACATCAATCAAAGCACAGCAAGCAAAGACAATTGGACTATTCATTTGAAAAGCACACTTTTGTTCCAAACTAAAACATTAATGTTTGTCACACTGACACATTCCCAGATGTCTCGGTCTGTTTTACAGGACAGAATTAAACATTGATGCTCATCTGATAACAAGCAGATTTGTTCAGGGATAATGATCGTGCTAGTAATTTTAAGAAACATAAAGCTATGGGGAATGTTACCCTAGGGGAGGTAAACTTTCAACACATAATGAGAAAACTGGATTTTTTTTATTCATAATAGGAGGTAGCTGTTATTGAACCTCATAGACATCTAGTCCTCTTGATTAGGTAGATATTAATTAGCTGATTCTCACGGTTTTGAATCTTCACATGTCAGTTTGCAGTTATAGATTACCATAGTACTCATATGTTTCACTTTTTCCCAGAGAGAAAATTCCCTCTATCCTGAAAGCATTAACTAGAACATTTTATCCAAGGTTTCAGTTTTTACTTCTGATAGAAAGTAGTCTTGTCAGTCTGTTACATGGGATTATCTAGTGTACAGTGCTTTTTGAAACCTTGGTTACAAGCCAGCTTCATTTCATTCTGAAGTGTATAGGCCAGCTGGAGCAGCCACTGACTAAACCCCAGATGAGTTATGTCTTGCTGTCAGTGATTTTGACAAGACTTTCACCTTCAATTCACCATGTCTTAAATTTGCAATATAATAGCCTACTAGGTTGAAGAACATTGATAAATTTTTCTTCAGCTAAGGAAAATAAAAGATGGAAGACACTATGACATTAGTTAAGACAGTTGCATGTTAAAACTTATGCATAAGTAAGTAAGGCTAAACAGGAACAGCCTCCATTAAATCTAGGAGTGGATGAGAAGCCTTACGGCTGACATTAAACTTGAGAATTCTCCATGGTGGAAATGGAGCTGTGTATTTACTGGTTAATAAGAACAACTGCTAGAAAATGGAGCTAACATAAAAACTCACTAGTTGCAAATATCTAGATTACATAGATTTTGCTAGGAATTGAAAAGATTTATTTGCAGCCTTAAAAGTCTGAGGGGAGGGGAGGGAAGGGAGCAGAAGGAGAAGAAAGAGCACGGAATATTTTCTCTCTTCTGGAAGATACCAAATTAAATTTCAACTTCATAGCACATTTTGTGCTTTAAAATAATATTTCAAACTTCAGAGGTGAAATTCTAGCCACTGCAAAATCATCGGAATTTGTTGTTTTGATGACATCACTTGTTTATAATTATTCTTGGAACTCAAAACTATTGATCAGCCTTTATTCAGCAAAACGTATAGGTGTGCACTTTAATGTCTGGTTAGACAGAAGCATAGGATGATTTGGGTGGGAAGGGACCTTAAAGATCATCTAGTTCCAACACACCTGCCATGGGCAGGGATTCCTTCCACTAGACTGGGTTGATCAAAGCCCCATGCAACCTGGCCTTGAACACTGCCAGGGACGGGGCATCCATGACCTCTCTGGGAAACCTGTGCCAGTGTCTCACCACCCCCACAGTAAAGAATTTCTTCCTAATATCCAGTCTAAATCTACCTTCCTTTAGTTTGAACACATTCCCCTTTGTCCTATCACTCCATGCCCTTGTAAAAAGTCCCTCTCCAGCTTTCCTGTAGCCCCCCTTCAGGTACTGGAAGGTTGCAAGAAGGTCTCCCTGGAGCCTTCTCTTCTCCAGGCTGAACAACCCCAACTCTCTCAGCCTGTCTTCACAGGAGAGGTACTGGCTTTTTGAGCTCTAAGCACACACTGCCAGCTCATGTTGAGCTTCTCATCAACCAACACCCCAAGTCCTTCTCCTCAGGGCTGTTCTCAAGCCATTCTTCACCCAGCCTGTATTTGTGCATGGGATTGCCCTGAGCCAGATGCAGGACCTTGCAGTTGGCCCTGCTGAACTTTATGCAGTTTGCATGGGCCCACCTCTCCAGCCTGTCAAGGTTCCTCTGGATGTTCTATTGAATAGAATTTTGAAAATGTAGCTCATATTCTGTATGAAATGTATTCTCATGAAGTTATATCCTCTTGTCAATGCCAAAAATCTTCAGTTCAATTCTGCAAGCCAAGATCTATTTCACATTGCTTCTGAGAAGATATGAAATATGTAAATATACATACTTTAACAGAACATTTCCATAAATTCTTGTTCCAAAAACTGCTTTAAACTGCTTTGCAGCTTCCAGAAGTGTTCAAAAGTAGGACCAATATTGTCCTTTTTAATACTGAACTATAAAATGGTAGCTTCATGACATTTACTTCCTCACTAATGTACACAATGCAATACATTTTGAAGAAGACTCTAAGGTAGGATAGGATATGATTGAAGGACCTCTGTTCAGATATGGCTTTAAAAATCATTTTGAACTAAGTAATGGTTACACTTTTTTCAAGTTTTGCATAGCTGTTGTGTATTATTGCTTCCAGACTATATATACCAGCCTCAGTATTGCTGTACAGTAGAAAGAAAAACTCTGTAGCTGATCAAGTTCAGCCTGTTTAAAAAGTTAGTATCACCATCTAGTGTCAGCTTGAAGGATTTCAGAGAGCACATTCTCCAATGCAGTATTTTGTTTATTGTGTAAGAACACTACATTCAGACGTTTTCTAGTGGCAATACACTCATTTAAGCACAGTAATTAAATATTCGGCTAACATTTTAATGTAGATTCTAATTATCGTTTATGCAAATGATAGCTTCCTAATATTGATAAGAAGCTAAAATTCATCTTTCCTGGCAGAGAAGGATCCTGTCTATTGGTCTGAGGAAACCTGGTTCATTTTTCTCTCGTCATACAGCCTCTACCCGATTTTTTTTGAGCAACTTTTATATCTTTGTCTATAAAATAAATCTTCCCTTGGTATAGTTGTCTCCCCACCCCCCCAAACTCTGCCTTCTCCTCTGTTTTCTTTTTACTGTACACAAAGGATTCTGCATAGACTTTATGTCTCCAGCAGGTACTATGCAAAAGTGATTACTGCTGCCCTCACCAAACTGTTACACCCTTCCTTACCTCAGTGCACAGCATTTTGTATATTTACAAACTGTGACATCCAATCATTGCTAAATAGCCACAAATGTTGTACAGTATAAAAAATTATCCAAATAGGACTGCAAGTGTTATTATAGAGGCCCCCACCGACACACAGATGTTGTGATTTACAACCGTAGGCCAGTCTGTGTTTTAAGCATCAGAAACATAGGCAGCCCATATTATTTATACGTGCAGTATGCCAACCAGAAGAGCCAGGGGAAGAAGAAGACCTCTGATTCTGAAATCCTGATTATATCAGAATGGCAAAAAGCCAATTGCAAAAAATACATAAAACTTTTGGTCAGGGAAAGAATATGGCAAGGATTTGGAAGAAACTGCACTATTTCTCCATTTTCTTGGAAGGATGTGATATTCAGCAGACACAGACAGGTGAAGTGTCCACTCTTAAAGATGACAAGTCTTGACACTTTTGGTATCTACAGTGAAGTCCACTGTGAACTCAAAGGACTAGTAAATTACTAGACACAATCATTCAGTAATTACAATACTATGATCCACAAAAAAGTGTCAGCTGGCAAAGCTATAGGAGTTTCTGGATTTTTTTAATGTTTTGCTTTTGGAAATCCAGCAAATATGCAAAAGAACACAAAAAGTGCATATACACATTTGTACTCATGAAAACAAACAAACTATGGCAACCTTATTTGCAAATGCCTGTCTACTGAAGACTGACAGTACATTCTTCAAAGGATATAAAGAAACAGCTAATGGACTGGAAAAAAATACACTATGTATTGCACTAATACAGGTTCTTGTGTATTGCCAAAAATACTGATTTAATGCAAAATCTTGCTAGCAACCTGTGATTAGGAGAAAGGTGATTGTAACCAGACAATGCAATTGACTATTATTGACCAACAATAGATGCCTTTTGGCCAACATCAGAGTATGTCATTGTAATAAAAGATATCTTTTATCATTGCTTCAGTTATAGCAGAAATATGGCATGCAGGATGCTTACAAGTCACATAAACATCCTTTAAATTAATTTCTACAGACTGCCAGGAAGTGGCAGTACAGAATGATTTCAGCCTCATATTTTTTTTTCAGAAGCTGCTGGTCTGGGAGGAGGTACATTTGCAGCCACGTTTCCTCTGCCTGCTCTGTGCGTATTGTTGGATAAATACAGTTTAGTCCACTGTTCACTTTCTCTTAAGTCCATCTAAATTATGCTGTCTGTGAGGAGGAGATTTTCTGCAACACAGTTTGCATGACTTCCTCAGAGACACCGCAGTGACTGAAGGCATGATTTGGAAACTGAAGGGTTCGGAAAGCAAAAGGTAGAAAGTGGGAGAGGAGGAAGTAACAAAGTTTTTTTAAAAGGTAGAAAGAAAAGTCTGAGGCAAGTAACCTTGCTGGATACATGAAGTTAAGTTCAGGGCATCAGCCAGTGTTAAAGGTAGTGGTGTTTGAGAGAAGAACAGAGGTTTGTCACATTTGAAGGGATTGTATAATTCTTACTGTTTGCTTAGAAGGAACAAACTAACAGGGGAAAAGGATATACCAAGTGTTAGGTCTTGTCAGGGCTCACTGGTTAAATACAATTTTAACTTCTTATTTCAGTCCACATTTTAAATGTCAGGTTTGCATAGACATCTTCAGTACAACATTCTGATCAGTTAGTCATTTCTGAGAAGATGACAAGAAAGCACTATTTCAAAAGCAGAGATGCTCTTCTATCCACAGAATTATAAGATAGCTTGTTTTATAAACAGGCTCCCTTCTCCATCTCCAGAGAGTGCTGTAAAATTGTGGCAAATTTTCTCTACTTACTGGATACAGACAGGGTCCCACAGGGTAAATTGATGATAAACATTTGATTTTAAATAAATCTTTACCAAATCAGATGATTTATGAGGCAGTCCAGACCAGAAGGTATCAAATAGGAATTATTAGTGGTTGAAGCTGAGAGAATAGGTTTCTCATTTATGATTTATTGTTAGTTTCTCTTGTTACCAATAAATGGAGCTTCTGTTGCTTTTATGGTACATTACTTTTTCACTATTCGAGGTGGGTAACAAACAGCCAAGATATTGCCCCCCTCTGGTACATTCTTTTTTGGCACTTTCTCATTTCTATTTAGAAAACTGGAAATTTCCTTTTACTTAGAGAAGGGAAGGGAGTTATGTGTGGCATTGTTAAATAATTGAGTTTGTCTGTTTATTAAGTAACAGATTTTAAACCCAGAGGGACCTTCGTGATCATCCAGTCTCACCTTCTACATGTCACAGGCCATAAAACACCAGCCTGTAGTTCCTGCAGGTAGCCCAGCACACATGCAGTGCAGATCTATTCTGTACCAGCAGTTCCCAAACTGAAGTTAAGGCTCACATGAAGAAACCATCAATAATTAGTGCTTCGCCAAAGCTTCTCTTCTCATATATTACATCTTTTTTATTGCTTAGCATTACTACTATCCTCCTGGAATTTAAAAACCATATTAATCATGATTCTGTGCCTTTTCTAGGTCACTATGTTCAATTTTAAATATCTTATTAGGAACACCTCTGCTCCACAGTAATTTATAAAGTTCTGAGATTGCTTGAATTGCCATTTGTTAGGTTACATGATAAAGAGCTTGTCTCTGCACACAAAAATCAGCACAGCAGCACAACTGCAGGTGAGGGAACTCAAATAACCTAAGTGGAGAAGGGGAGTCCATGTCCAGGCTGCTCCCAGGGCTGTTCTAGGAAAGCCTTAGCCCTGTGGCCTGAGGGACACCCATCACTGTGAGCTGACAGAAAGGGCTGTCCGGAGCATGTTATAAACTGAAAGGTGTTAGTGCTTATGGGAACATGGCAAGTAAGCTCTAGTTAATTGACCATTTCTGGAAGGGAGTTAATAGAATTTCATGCCAGTTCAACACACTTGGAGACAAATTTTTTCTACTGTCTAGGTGATCATCTTTATCACATATGCTCCAGAAAATCTGTCCTTATAGGACTTTTACCCCCAAACACATCCTGTTTCAGGTAGGTACTGTTCACTCAGATGCTGAACTCCCCCACGAATGCCAGTTATATGAACTACTTGTATAGAAAATGGCACGTCCCACTGTGTAGAACTAATAACGTCACAGTTCATCAAAGTAGGAAATATTGAACAGCTTAGAACTGTTTTGTGGGACAGCTACAGAAAAATAAAGCAACCCGATTTCTTTGTAGAGTCAATACCTTTTACTGCAGTTAATCCGAAGTATTTTTGTGTGGATGAGGTAACCTGATATGACAAATTCACTATTTGGAATAAGCTTTCCTGCCATAACTATGAAAGAAATCTTTTTCAGACACTACAATGTGACTTATGCCTGGATTCAGGGTTTGTTGGATACCACCTGTGAGAAGATTTTACTAGCTGATCTCCTCTACTGTTCATATAACTTCTTTATATCTTGCTTGAAAACAAGTTATCATCATTATTATAAAAAAATCATTTTTATATCAGAGCTTTTTATATAAAGCCTTTTATGACTTTTCATTTATATACATAGGTCTCTCAACTCTTTTATACCTTGAGTTTACGTTTTATAACTTTCTCAGGTATTTCTCAGTCATTAGACAGCTTATTCTTCTATAAATTTAACAAATATCTGTGGACACAAGAAAAAGAAATCAGATGTCTCATTTCTTTAACAGTTGCTATTTATATATTGGCTGTCAGAGTTTCTCATTTGATTTCCAACAATGTTTTTATTGTTTGCATGACCTCCTTCCTCTCATTATATTATGACATTGGCCTTTACTTTATTAAACATTTCCAAGACTGATTTAAAGTGTACTATATCCAGCACCTTGCCTCCCCTTCCCCGCCTCCCCCCCGAGAATCCATCATTCCTTTTGTTGACCACTCTTTTTTATAGGGCATTTTGGCATTTAAAATACATTTTTTTGTCCCATCTACACAGGGATGACAGCCCGCCCTGAGGAGCGGATACCCCTTTAGGTTTTCTTGCTCCTAACTGGAATGAGGAGAAGTGGGAGCAAAGGCTGCAGTCACCTGCTGGGACTTCCTGAGAGTCAGTGGCAGGGCTCTGGAGAATTTCTCTGTGCCTAGCCTCCTGATCCAGCCCCACCTGAGGGAGCACCAGTATTCTTCCTCTGGTTCACATTGAAGACTTTGGGCACTTTGGCCAACCTTTTATGGGGGATGAAGGGGAAGGCAAGAGTAATCATACACTCTCTGTGTCACCTAACTCATTGCATAACAAAAGGTTGCTTGTACATGCATAGCGCCCTTTTTTCCTGTATCAAGCATAACAAAAATAGTGACCAAAGTCAGTACAGTACCAATAGAAGCAATGTCTGCTGGCCAGATTTTCAGAACTGGCAGGTAGAGGTTTGGAACCCAGCAGAGACATCTTACACACAGCCGCTAAAGGGTGTCCCCACTGCTTTAAGCAGCTCAAGTAGCTTATTAGGAAAGGGACAGTAGAATTAATAGATAACAAAGTGAGTTTACTGAAAGAAGTAAAGAGGGTCATTGTTATTTGAATATTTGAGTCTGAACCGTGCACATTCGGGAGACAAATTAATAACTTTAATAGACTAAGCTGTCACACAGAAAGGAGAACAGACCTAAAAGTCTGTGACCTACCACAGCTGTCAGTGAATATTGTAACCATGCACTGGCTTAATGAATAGCAAACTATCAAAAAATATCAGTCGTTGCTGAACAAAGCAGCATTCCTTTTATTCTGTACCTTATTAGAAGTACACGAGTTTTTGACATATTGCATACATTAAGCTTTATGCTAAAATACTGAGTTTTACACAAGAATAATCTTGTTACAACAACTGTTTGACTAAATTTGGCCTTGGCTCATCTCTTTATGTGATTAAGGGTTTTTAATCCTCTTTCGTGATTTTTTTTTGGCAACGACTTCAATATCTCTTTTCAAGTAGCTGGTGATAAACATCCAGAAAAGGTGGACATGAATGCTCACAACTAGTAAATCAGACTACTCTGCATTTCTGAAGCCATGTGAGCATACATGATAACTAGTTTTCATTAAAATAGCAAATTCCACAAAGGACTTGTATGAAGCAAAAAAAGTACAAAACCAGTAGCGTCGCTGGGACTAATGGTAATATGTAATTTTTTTGTGGGCAATTTTAGCTAGTGTAGAAAAAGAAATAACCTGAATTTTGATTTCTGCATTATTTATTATAAATTAATAGCCTGAAAGTATCTACAAAAAGCACGAAGCTTTACATGAAAGATACTAGTCATCACTTATTTTTTGTGTCAATGAATGTTTGCTGGACTGAACATCAGTGGGGGGAGGGAGGGAAGAGGAGGAGCAAAGATAATGTAGACACATTTAGGTTACTGGTTTTGGTTTCCTAACTTTTATAGCAAAAGCCTTTACTACAAACCAGACTACAAAAGTGTTAGAGGTACAGATGTGAAGATGAAAGTAAACAATGGTATTATACTTAATTCATAGATTTGTTTTCTTTCAGTCAGGGTTAAGGTGACAATTTCAAATGGGCTTTGGATGCACAAGAAAATTCAGTGTGCATGCTAGAGACAGCATTTTAATCTGAGAGAAACCAATTCAATATAATAAATAGTGGAAGATGTCGTATGACTCACAGCAATGATCTGACGTAGTAAATTTAATACTCACATAAACAGTCTTTCAGCTTCAAAAACCAAGCAGAAACAGCAGAGATTCAGAAAATAGAAAGCAGAAATTTGAATTATCTAGAAGATATGGCAAATAAAGAGAAAAGAGGCAAATATTACATTTTTTTTGGTTAATAGAGCTGAAGAGATAGATACATGCTGTGCACACCAAAGAAAAGAGTAAAAAGCCAATTCTAGAAATATCTGAATGGGTAGAAATAGTAGAAATTTGAAAAGTTTTGACATTTACTTTACCACAAAAGATGGTAACAAAGATCCAGAAAGAATAAGGACTCTGTATTTGTTGTCTATTTCTGAATTATATTCTGTAAATCTGATTTTTTAAAAGAAAATATGTGATGTGATAAAAGTGATTCTGAAAACCTTTCTTTTAATTCAAATCCTGTAACCATCTCTAATACAACTAAAGGCAGTTGATAAACCACTACTTACAGCAATTTCATTTCTTGTATCATCCTGAACTTGGTTACAGTTTGGATTTCTACTCCTCCTTCCCATTTAGTCTTTCAGACCCCTTGTCTTTGACTTACTTATGGATGTTTATTCTAATTTTTAGGAAGATGTCAGTGTCACAGTCTATCTTGGAATTCAAAAGACAGGTCTTAAATATGTTGGTGCAGAAGGGGAAGAAATCACTTACACAGCAATTGCTGCGCAATTATTTCATTTGTTAAAAGTAAGAGGTATGATTTACATAAATATAAATAAGCAGTACTCTGAAGGACATGTACTCAATAATTTCCTATGTTATTGGTTGGTGAGCCATGTTACTCTAAATGCTGTACCAGAGGTAGGAAGTTTCCAGAACTGCATTTTCTATGTCAAGAAAATCAGAGCAGTTTTTGGACTGAAATATATCTCAGTGGTGTGCATATTCTACTTGTACTTTAAAAACAAAGAAGCACTTAAATACAAACTAAAGCTTAGTGGATGCCTATGCACAACTAAATCACTTGCCATTCTTTGCTTTAAAGCATTCTTTAAACATCTTTAATAACAGTAAGTGAAGCAGAGGGGAAAAAGGCACTGAATTATGTTTCTAACATGCACCACAAGATAGCAGTAAAGGATAAAAGGAAAGAAGATTAAAAAGTAACTGCTAAAGGCCAATAGGGGAGAGGGAAGGAGTGAAGAAATAACCAGAGAAGCTTAACAATTTTGATGGATCTCCCACAGCCTATTTACATATTTGAGAAAATGCAGGAATGTCCAAATTGATGTAAATTACATATTTATCAGGCAGGAAAAAATTAAAGTTCTATCTGGGTGTGATTTCAACCAGACATTCAGCTGCAGTCCTCCTTTTCTTGGCAAATCTTTGTGTTTAACAACTCATTGTGTTTGGTAGCCTAGCTAGGATACCATCACCACTGTTCAGTAGACCAAGATCAACTGCATGAAAAAACATTCATCGGTGGCTAGGAGTGACTGAATTGAACGTTTTTATTGCTGCATTTTGGGGGGCTTCCCTCTTCCTCCCTGTGACAGGAGATCAAGGAAACATTATTCTTCATTTTAACGGGCGTATGATCCCAAAACCATGTTTCAGTATTTCAAAGTGTATTCAAAATTGCATTCATTAAGATTATGTCTGTCTGTTAGTGATATCAACTATTTGACATAACCAAAATTAAATGGACTTTGCAGACTAGCATGAAATGGAGACTTTTTTTGTCCCCACTTAATAGCATTTGCTTGCAGACAATGAAGGCAATCCTTGGCGGCTGAACATCTCATTCACCTCTAAATTGCACTGCACATTTAGCCACCAGATGGCAGATACTTCCCATCACACTAACAGCTAATATTAAGATTCAGAAATATTTAAAATATTAAATTATTTTCTAAGGTATGTTAACTCTGTTATCTTAGGAAACTTGTTAAGCATGCTATTCTGTTTACATTATATAATATCCTGTCTAATCGGACAGGAAAGAATATTTTCTTATTCTTTTCAATTGAAACTTCTTAGTACTTTTGCTGTTGCTCTGAATAATTTCAGTCAAAACATTTTTTTCCATATAACTGTGTGTCATAACATTGACTCATTAACACACAGGTAGGCAGGAGCAATAAATGACAGAATTTCCTTGACTAAACCAAGAAAAAGGTCCAGTATCTGCATTAAAAAAAGAGGGAAAAAAAAGAATTCTTGACAAGACATAAATACTAATAGAGCTCAAAGTCTGCTGACTCCTCCAGTAGCCTATGCTCATGGATTTGTTGCTTTTATACTCTATGATTGCTCATTAAATCACAATTTCTGATTTCTAATGCTGTGTGTGTCATCTAGCTAGCAGTTCAAATATTGATCCTTTTCTGAAGTGATTACTCACTTATGACTATTTTGTTAAAGACAGCAGTAGGAATCAGGTGGAAATTATGAAGTCATAGAGATGAAAAGGTGTATAATCTGCCATAGATTGTTATTGCTAATACAGAGGAGTATAGCTATACAGTGTAATGTCGAGAAACTGATATATGTTTCAGTCAGAAAACCTCTCTTAAGTAAGTTCTAAGTCACAGTAATACATGAAGCTTCTCTCCATAACTTCTGCAGATATATTAAGTATATATAAAGACCTGCAGTATAAATTTCTGATAATGAGCTGTTCTTTACTTTGCCATCCTCAGTTTTCCAAGATATTCCACAGGCAGCTTGTTTCAAAGCTATTACTAAGACAGCATGGTCAGCAAAGAGAAACATCTTGGTCAAGCAGTCAAAAAAATCTGAGCTTCCAAATGAAAACAATTCTGGCAAATAAATCACAACAGACCAGAAACACAGGGACAATAGGTGTTTTCCTTCTCATCCTGCTTTTTTACATTCTGCAACATATGATTTTCAGGTAACTCTTCTCCAAGTTTTAATCTTAAAGTAATTTGAGAGAAAAAAAAATGAGCATCCAACACGTATTAAGATACAATGGGCCACCAACACCTATCATCTCAAACTTCTTGAGATCACAGAGCAGTAAATTAACTTCATAGTTAGTCTAAGGCATGAATCAGTAATGAGCTACATAAAAACACCTAAATACATGAATCTAGCATGTTTGATCATGTGCAATTTTATATACAACAGAAAGTTCACATAGGAAGACATTTCATAATGAATGACTCTTCATGGCAAAAGCTAGGAAACTGTTTTACCCTTTGTTGAAACAAGAAACAAATTAAAAACCACTCTCATTGGCATCCAGGTGTTTGTTTCAATATTCCCGAATAATATGACCCCAGAGACAAAGGAGATTATGCAGAACTATGCAGATTTTACAAAATAATTCCTGTTGTCTTATTCAGTATGTGAGCAGCTTTTAAAAGAATATAATTTGTAAGGTTTCTGTCAATTTCTGTAATAAAAACTCTGAAATGGGAGATGAATTGTAGCCCCACTAAAATGATTTTATTTTTTACAGAGCAGCTAGCAGATTGTCGCAATTTGCAGCCATTACAGCTTGACCTGTCCTAGCCTTGCTTAAATAAAATTCATAACAATCTTCTCAAGGATTTTCTGATGCCTAGCTTTTCCCATTCAGCTAGATGTTATTCACAACATGAATACTCAGTGCTGAGCACGCTCCCTCCATGTAACTATCCAGAAAATGAGCTGCTTTAACAGTACTTATATTTTATCTTTGTTTCACTGCCACTCTATTATGGATAGAGCACATAATGAGAACATATCAATGAACCTGTTAAATTAAAATTACAAAAACTTACTTATATTTTATACAGCAAAGATCAGAAAATTAAATCAGAGGACAATTTTTAAAGCTAGAAGTCAGTCTAATTTAACATTCTGATCTCACTAGTGGTTTTAAAATAAAATAGTCAGAATGTCAAGGGCACTCAGCACCTAGTGTACCCCCTAAAAAAGATGAGAAGTGCTGAACATTTTGAAAAAATTCAACTACATATATTTAAGCATTAGTTTACAAGCATAAGTGCAGGCATCCAACATTAAAAAAAATCTGGTTAGCCTCCTTAAAATACATGGTTAAATAAAGAGTTACTTTTGTCCATTTACCTAGAAAAAAACTCCATTTCACTCCCAGATACATCTTTCCATAATGGATGGTAGAAAATGTCCCAGAGCAGCACTATTTACATAGCCCAGCAATCCCGTTCCCTTATGAAGCACAGAACAGAAATTTTTCTCCAATGCACTGACAAGGCAAATCCTTTCAGAGACAGAAGGCAGGCTTTTAAACATGTACCTGCATATCTCTCAAAAACAGAGTCAGACCATTACAGGTCGTTTAACAGTGGCTCCATTCAAGCTAAAAAGAGAGCATCTACATCAGGTAGATCCTAGAGAACTCAGTTTATACATACCAGACATTCATATAGCGAAAAATGTATAACTATTATGTCATTTTAAATTTGATATTAATAGCAATGACTGCTTTGCAGTCCTCATTATCTGTCATACTAGGCTGTCTATGTTTTTTCCACAATATCACATTCTCTTTCTGCTGAAAAAAACCCTTTTTGTTTCCCTCATAGGAACCACATGCACTCTGCTTCAAATCGTGAGATTTTTAACACTAAACATGTAATGGGTTTTGAGACACAAACTACACACACAAGCTAACTCAGCTTCAAACACAAGTTCACGCACTCCTGGTTTCATTTGTCAAATAAAAAAGTTGTCTTTTATGTCATTTGCCTATGTTTCTAGAAGATAGTTTAGTGTATTTGTGTTTGGTCAGCCCAGCAAGCGCTGAAATTTTATCCTGAAACACAAATTGCCACAGGATTTCTAGAGAAATTCTATGTGTTATTTTTTTTCTGTGACACATTAAAAAACATAGTCTGAGAAACTTATCTCCCAAGAACTTACAGAAAAGTAACAAGTTGAATGTGGAAGTAGTCTGTCAGAAAATCCTGGAAGGGTGGACTTGCTATATTTTTCTCTCTTTTTAAGGTCTAAAAAGAAAGCACTAGTCAAAATGTTCTAAGTTTTAGCATAATAGGTCATCTTTGATGGCAAGCCCCTCTAAGTTTTCAGACTTAATTTACCTTACTCTCTCTCCACCCTATAATCCTCACTTTTGCCTCCTCTCCACTGATTGGAAAAACTTCTCCCCCTGGCCTAACTGTGTCCATCATGAATTGGTTTGTCCTCAGACACCCAGAGCAACCCAGTGCAACAGCAATGCAGTTCTAGGTCAAAGCATACCCAGTGTAGATAGCGTATTTAAAGATATGCTTGTTGAGATATACATATGTACATATACAATCAGAGAAGAAAAACCCCAGGCACCCTACTAAGCAATGACATTGTTTAAATTCATCTTATTCAGACAAGCTATATATTTTGAGATATCACAGTTTCTTCAGTCACCCTCTACTAAATACAGTATTTTCTACGTTTATTACAGAAAGGTCACCAAATGCCTTAAGCAATAGAAGTTGACACCCAGCAATTTTCAGCAAAACATGTTAGCTTTAAACATCTGAAAATACAGTCTTGTTTTTCTAAAACTAATCTGTTTGCAACATAGATCTATAATCACACATATTGAATCCCAAGATGTTGAAAATCCTCCTAAAACCAGAGAGATCTTCAAATGTCTTGTGCACCATTTTATGCTCCCTGAATACGAAATTGTTCAGGGGGGAGAAATAAATTAAACAACTGGACCTTGATTCTGACCAGAACCTCTTAGAACTATTGTTGCACAGATTATTCATTACCCCAATAACTATGAAACAACATTGATTCAGTTTCAGAGCTGGGAGCTCTGTAGAAAATAGGCAAATTTTTTACAATCAGGTTTTTTTTGAGCCAGCAGTGTGCCCTGGCAGCCAGGAGGGCCAGTCGTGTCCTGGGGTGCACCAAGCACAGCGTAGCCAGCCTGCCAAGGGAGGTGATCGTCCCACTCTACTCCACACTTGTCTGGCCTTACTTCGAGTACTGTGTGCACTTTTGGGCTCCGTAGTTCAAAAAGGACATCAAACTACTGGAGCACATCCAGAGGAGGGGCCACAAGGATGGTGGGGATGGCTTATGAGGGGTGGCTGAGGTCACTTGGATTGTTCAGCCTGGAGAAGTCTGAAGGGTGACCTCATTGCAGTCTATGGCTTCCTCACGAGGGGAAGAGAGGGACAGGTACCGATCTCTTCACTCCTGTGACACATACCACACAACCAAGACTTTCTTTTTCTTCTTTTTCAATATCCCCGCTACATATCAGACATGGTTCTTTTTACCATGAAAATCTCATTTTTCCAAAGTAATTTCCTTCTTTGTCATTGTTCTTCAACTAAGAAGAAAATATGTCTAGTGAATGACCTCTAATGTGCCATGCAATCTCTCAATTCATGTAGTCTCCAGACAAGTGAAAGAACTGTTTCCTTATTTATAGCCTCCAATTTCACTCAATTTCAGTGCATTACATTCCCCACACACTTTTTTCCTCCCCCTGAACATAACATGAATGACATTCATTTGCAGCTGAGCTGCAAATAGTGTTATTTCTAAGGGTACTAATCAGATATTTGTTGCAATATTACATGTATTTAATTTACTGCATAATCCATGTGATTAAAAATGATCATATTTTTATGTTTAAAGTTTTCCTACTTTCTTTTTCAAGCATAATTTTTCAGACACAGGATTAAGGTAAAGGTATAGTGACTTTCTTCCTCCTTTGTCACCTCAACCTGCTAAAGGTTTCCTGGTCTGATTGCATAATTGGTTAGGAAAACAGATGGGTCCAAGTTTAGAAATACTGATCAAAATATGTATATTTAGATATGCCATTTCTTATGTGGAAGGCATACTTCTCCCCACGCCCAAGTACATTCAGTGACACGTCTTCTGAGAAATGAGAAGATGAGAAACAGACTGCAGCAGTGACAGAAGCATTTTTATCAAGCAGAACAGTATGATTTTTAGTTTTTTTTTAAAAAGTTCCTTAAGATACATTATATTACTAGGGGAAAAGACTAAGCCAGAGGAAAGACCTTCCCTACCCCTACCTCTAGCCGTGGCAGCTCTCTTCTGCAGGAATCTACAGCAGTGAATGTCTGTCTAGGATGAGATATTACTGACCTCATGGCTGTGAAGCACGGGAGAGGTATGCCTTACCCTAGGCAAGAACCATTACCACAAATGTGGGAGCCTGCTGCTTAGAGGGTTGAGGCACAGAAGTTTAAGTCTCTATGGTTTTTGCTTTTTGGTCAGTTGTCCTTACAGAGTCAGCCCGACATTTCACTCTAGCTCATTACACAAGAGAAAAGTCCTCCAAAACCTTAATTCAAGCTCTTTCCATGGAAGGCTGAGATTAAGATCCTCCAAGTAGTTGGAAAATTAAGACTATTTACATTGATTATTAGTGATCTGTGTGACAAGTAAACATGTTGATTTAAAACATACTTGATAAAGCTCAGTAAGTAGTTGGATGTCAGAAATAATTATATTATCCAATTTTTAAGCTAATTTCTTTTACTGGGTTCTAGTAAAAGCAAGTTGAATTTCATGAGAGAAGTTAAAAATAAGGAAAACATAATTAGATACAATTAAGACCTCGTTATGTTACCAAGGCATTCTGAATTGTAACATAAAATAAGTTTTCAGAATGGTGTAATACAAAGGGTAGGATCAAGACGCACTCCTGGAGTGTCTGTTAAAACACTTCTGGATAAATATTTTTAAAGTCTCACCAAAACACTACCAATTTCTATCAAACAGCTAAAATGAACAGTTTCAGTAATGTTACCATTTGTTGTGGATCCAGGCGATGTAACCCCAATCTGGCAGCAAGCTGCCCCAGAGCACTGGGTGCACAGAGAGCGCAGAGCCGGCCGCCCTTCCAGCACTTGATGTCCTTGCTGCTGTTGTAGGTTTAGCAGTTTTTCAACATCCACCACACAGAGTACATCCTGCTCTCTCCTCTGGGGCTCAGGTACTGAAGGTACCCTGGTGCCTCCAGGCTGCCTTTTAAGGTCCACCCATTGTTAAGCAATTAGCCAAACAATTAGCACCTGAGTGTAATGACCAGTAGGGCTGCTCTATCAATCAACAATCCGTTAGTACTCTGATCAACCTCTACACCATTTTTCTCTTCTTCTAGTGCACTTTCCACAAAAGCAATGTGTTGTGCTCCTCACTGTTTCTCAGACTCTTCATGAAGATGAAGAACTAATACCTCGAATTGATTTTCTTTTTAAAGTTTTCACTGTCTCCCCTAAAGACCACTCAACATTTCTCAGAAAACTACAAAGCAGCTCCTCCGTGCTATCAGGAAATGATGATGGTAGCTATAAGAACTTCATGGAAACCTACATAGGAAAAGTCCTAATGGAGTGTGTGGCAGACTGTGACTTGGCCAAATATGTTCTGCAATATTCTACTTGTACAAAAGAAATATTTCAGTTGACCTCAAACTATTACTTATTCTGTGATGTTGTTATACCTCTGTTTATCCTTTTTACAAAAGAGAGAGAAGAAATTTGCTAGAAGGCAGCACATTAATTGTTATTTCTCTTCCAGTTCTCTGCACTGGTAATTACATGATGAAATTGATAGCATTTCAGTAAAATCCACCACAATAAGTAGATGTTGTATTAACATAACAGTCTGATATACTGGTATCATCAGGCAAAGACATCCTGTTCCTCATTTACATTCTGTTCCTCGTTCATCTATAATTTATTCTCACTAGTAATTAAATTGGATGTACACATATTGTTCTGTACAATATAATTAGATATAATTTGATTTTATTTTTGCTTTCCCCACAAAGCAGTAGCTAGATGCACAACCTCATTGAGAAATCTAATTTCAATCATTCCTGTGGAAAATTACTTCTTTCCATTTATCTCATTCTTTCTCAATATACAAAGGGGTTTTTTTTGCCTATTTCAAATTGGAATTAGGAGAAAAGAGATTAAGGTTAAAAAAAATCGAAAGTCAAAATAAACATTCATATCATTGCAGGAAAAAGCCACAAATTTAATTTACCTAGGGAAGAGAATCTGTCAGACATTTTCTGTTGGCACAATTTATTTTGAAAAATACTGACAGAGTAGGAAAAAAACCTTGCCAAAAAGTAATTGCTTCAGTGAAACCCTCCTTAGAAGCAAGTATTTTCCTCGGGGAGAAAGATGAGGGATGGAAATTCTTAAACAGTCTCACTTGGGAATGCAAGTTTCATTACATCTCAGGTGAGGGTTATAATCACATGGCCAGCAGTAATCCTTCAAAAGGAACTCTTCAACCATAGCTAGTAGAATAGACCTGCTATTTAGTAAATAATCAATGGACTAAGAAGGGAATCATCCCCAAAAACTGTTGTAGTAGTGGTCAGCATGATCATGTGGATTCAGAAGATGTGATCACATTGTGGGTCCATACAAATATAAAAGCTTTAGATGGAAACACTTAGACAAAGCATATAAATCATATCAATAATTTGGTATTAAAGCCAGTTGTCAGAGATTTGAAAGGCTCTGTGGAACCCTTGGCATGTCTGTGCAAGATGAGACTTCAACTCATTTCTCCATCATCTCAAAAGGACATCACAGTGGCTAGTTACCATCTGGTCTAGAGGTCCTAAAAAACTTCGCAAGTATCAACTTGTCCTAAGACAGTAGGAAAGCCAAAGAAAGGTGACCCTCAAAAATCTTCAACTGTCTCTGCTTGTGATGTGGCTTAATCTTTAGCAAGTTTTGTGCTACTCTTTAAATGGAAAAATGTCATTCTCAATTACAATAGTGAAAAAAGATATATTAGGTTAGGTTTCATTTCACGTGGTTTGGATAAGCTCGTGTATGTCTCTATATGGTTATAATTATTGTAAGATCAAAATTCTTCTATTCATTGGTAGAACTGTGTTTAACGTTTTGTTGTAATTGAAATGCTTTAGTGAATACAAAAGTGATATTGAACAAAGTAGAAAAAGTTTCAATACCCCAGTCTTAGAAACACATATTTTGCTTTTACAAGGAAAATGTGGATTGTGTAAGCTCAATCAGTCTAATGTAATCACTAAATAATCTAATTAGGGTTTTTTTTGTAGTTAATTTTTTCCTGCAAAGTATTCTTCATAAGATTTTTTTTTTACTAGAAATTCAACATTACTCCCTATAGAGAGGTTAGAGGATTTGTAATTTAGATGCCTATTTAAAAAGACATTAAGGCAAAACTTCAGTAAATAGAGATGTTTTCCTGAACTGCTGCATTGTTAAAACATCATTCAGTACTTTTCCTTCTCCTCTCTTCTCTGAAGAAACCTTGTCTTAAAGAAATCTTATAGTAACATAAATATTTTTGTTGAACAGAGAAAGGGTTGTCTGATGAAGGACAATGTTGACTGAGAAATGAGCATGGTGTATGTCAAAGCATTAAGACTCATCTTGTGCAGAAGTGCTGTGGAATGTCCTTGAGTTGTTTCTCTCCATTGGAAAGTGAACAATTTTAGAACTCCTCTGACTGAGGGATAAATTACGCGCTCATGTGCAAACTGTATTTCTAGGTCTATTTCAGAAGCTTTTTCAAGTAAATTGTTTGAATACAGTTCTCAGCTTGCCTACTGTTGTGTCCATTGGTAAGATTTTTTGTATATTGTGTTCCCCACGATGCACAGGAAGATTTGGTAAAACTGTAAGGTCTGTGACTTAGGATATTGTATATATTCTTCTACAAAGGCTCTAAAGCTCCGTCTACCTAAGTTACAAGAGTAATTGGCAGGATCAAAACTGAGAAGCATGCCAAGTTGGTATGGAAATCTGAAAAAGGAAAATGCTTGTTTTTCTAAAAATAAATAATAGTACAGCAGAATTCAGGAGACTTTCGGAGATTTCACTAGATCCTACTTTAGATGCAACTGACACAAAAGTCTGAGATCTGCAATGGATGGTCGTTGGAAAAAGCTGATTTTGATAAGAAAATATATTCTGGGCATATGCTAAGTACCAGCTAAAGTACCAACTACTTTGATTTAAAATTGCAATAATGTAATGGTTTTAGAGTGAAAAAAAAAAAAAAGTGGGGTATGCCTTCTTTTTTTTTCTCTAAATAGGTGTCCCCATTCTGTCAAGTTTGGCTTACAAAATCACAGTGATAGATCTAGAAGAGGTCTGCCTTTTTAAAAATTATGTCTTCACTTTCAGTAATAGCAATGATCATTATTTATGTGCCCCTGCTAATATCAATCTAAACCCAATAACATTTTAATAACACCTCTTCTTTTCACCAATAGCATGAACTTAGACAGCCCAATGAAAAGATGGATATTTTTCCTCATAGAATGTGTTTAGATTTTAGATAAAGCAGCTGGCAAAGACATAAAAGGTTGTTCACCTCCCAGATCAATATTTAGGAATCTAAGTATGAAACTATAATTCTCAAGGTATGGAAATCAAGCAGTTCTTACAAACTTCACTTGTTTGCACTTCAAAAGAATTGTGATTGTCTAAAAAAAGACTTCAATAACAAGTACTCAAGAAGTCAAAGCCCCAAAACTAGTGTTTGTCATACTGAGATCCATGACCATCTTTTCCCCATCTCAGGAATTGAGCTGCCACTGATTCAGTTCACAAAATTTGAGAGAGAGCTTCAGCTTTCACAAGGGTTAGGAAAAATTCCATGCTGTAGAAATATCTTGTGTTCCTTACATATTCTTAGCAAGAAGTATTTTAAATCAAATCTGGCTGAATGTTTATGTCAAACTCCATTTGCACCTTAGGACATTCAAAAAACTATTTTTCAACCTGTGAAACACCATTCATGAGATTCAATAGTGTTAAAAATAAACATGAGTAATGAAGACACTGGAAGATGTTTCTGTGTTTCCATAGTTACCTTTGGTTTTTTGACCAATGATACAATCGTGTAAAAATGCATAATGACTATCAGGGAAAGAAGTAGTTCATCTGATTCCTGTAATTAGTCACATCTGCTAAAGGCAGGAATAGTCATACACTCACAGTTCTTTAAAAGAACTTCCAGAATAACCATCAATTGGGAGCAACTCTCTCTCTACATGCAATCCCTGCCTCTTCATGTGCTGTGGCAAGTTATGGTGGGCAACGTGCAGGCCCAGAAAAGGAGTGTGAATCCTGCACATCCTACACATTGTAATCTATGTGACATTCCTCATTTCTGCTGTTTCCTAGAACCTTTCTTAGTTTGAGACTTGGGGTGGTTTGGGGAAACATAAAATTCCCACACCTTGCTCAGCTATCCCCCTTAAAGAGATCTCTTTCTCTTATTGTCGCTTGTGTGCAAAGATTTTGCATCCCCCTTGTGCCTGATCAGATACTGTTACAAGCACACTGCCTCCTGGTTGAGCATATGAGGAGTTGGTAACCTAGAACAGCTAGCAAAAAGACAGCTTTTTGAAGTGTTTTTCTCTTTTTTTCTTTTTCTTTGTCCTACAGGGAAAGTATGGGCCATGACAAAGTTATAATGTAAAATGACTGGAGAGGTGGATAAGCAGTGTTATGACAGTGAGTGTTTTTCTTCTGGAACTGAATTGGTTTTGGTCACAAAAAGTAGTAGGAAGCAGGGGGAGGAAAGGAAAATTAGGGAGCAACAGTAAAATTAGACTAAGAGGTTTGGTAGCATTCAGGTCTCCGTTAATTCTACCTTTGTTAAGTGAAGACATAACACCCAAAACCATTTTCTTTCCTGCTGGGATATACACAACAGAATATGTGGGCTCCTCTTCACCTAGCATGACTACACAAATGGAAAATATCAGAACAGAGGATTTTTTTTCAGATTTGCAAAATATTAACAATTTTCTTACTGGGTTTTTTTATTAGATCAGTCAGTATGTATCCAAAGGAATAATGAACTTTCTGTGAATGTGGTGGTGTTGTGTATTATTTAGTTAGTATATTCCTTCACAAAAATGAAGAGCTATACTTCTACATGGATGCTGTTGAAATGTCAGTTAGTTCTAATTATGTAACACTTGGTTTATTAAAATTTTATTTGCCACTCTGTTCTTTGAATAGTTCTTCCACAGCTTTTACCAGCATCTTCCTGCCTTCTTAAAACAAAATTAAACGTACTTTACAAAGAAGTTGTCTGCATGTGCTAGAGACAAAGAAAAAAGATTTCCATTAAAAATGTTGAATTTCATTGCAATACTCACTGTCAAATATCCTTCTGTTTTATTGATAAGTAACTGTGGGATTCAGTGAAAACACCATATAATCCACTTGTTTCTTTTGTTAAGAAAAGGATTTGAAATGTTTTGAAGTTTTAAAGTCATTATTTCAATGGCTGAATTGTCTAACCTTTTAATGTAATTTTGTGGAAGAAACATGAACCTCCTGGTGAGTTAAAGTAAATGAAAATGCCAACTGAAAAGTCACTGAAAACAAAATCTGTCTGACTTTTTATACCGAAGCTAATATGCTATAGAGGCTGCAATGTAAAATTAAATAAAATAAGAAAGGAAAGCAAAGAAAAAAAAGGAAAATAAATACAGAATATTTCAAATACAGATGAAGGCAACCAAACAAGACCTGAAATACAAGATGTGAAAGCTTTTGTTAGTTTTCTAAATTTGCATATCTGTCAGGCTTAAGCTTCCCAAATCCCTAAGTGAAATAGTGTCCAATAGTGCTACCTGGAAAGGCGTGGCAGCTTTTAAAAATTCAACTGTCAATGTGTTTCTGTTCAGTTTCTCCTTGAATGACTGGATGGTCAAATTCTAACCTCACTGTCTGGGAGGCCAAAGGAGAAAAAAAGGAAAATCTGTTTGTAGCAGCTGCTACATTTCATTTCAATATTTAACCAAGTAGTTCTTTCAGGGTAAGACAGGTACTTTTAGAAATTATTTTACATAAAAAAGGATGCCACATATTCTATGAATCTATTAAATCTCTACTTTGTTAATTTATTTTAAAAAATGCTATCTTTTACATGTATATTTTAAAAAAGGTAATTTCAAACAGTAATAGTAAAAATCACTGTCCGCTGCATAAATTAAGGATTACAATGTTAAAAAAAAAAAAAAAGTAAAATGTCTTTAGCCTGAACAAAATACATTCTTCAGTGGAGCAAATATTCAGAGGGACAGCATTCACTTCTGTCCCAAAGTCATCATAACTTCCAGATTCACATTAAGACTACATGAAAGAGCAGTGTCAACAAAGGTTTAGCAGGTTCAAAAAAGTGCCTACACAATGGAAAGTACCAGAACAAACCAAAGATGATTAAGCAAAAGGTCAATCCTTCAACACACTGATCTTCAGAAGAACACTGAGCAAAAAGAATATTTCCCAAGAGTTTCAACAGCAAATAATGGAAAATGTACCTGCTCAGCTTGCATGAACATGCTATCTAAATCAGAGTATAACCTGGCTGACATGAATTTCATTGACTTTTTTCATGAAACTCCTAATACAGTTTTAGAGATTAAAACCCCTTGAGCATCTGAGAATTTCCACCATGGAGTCAGTGAACACTACATGATTATCGTAGGTCACAAACAGATTTTTCACAGGATCAAGCAGAGTCTCCCACATTAAGTTCATACAGGTTAGGCAATTCTCATCTCACGGAATCCCTTTCTCTAGTGCTGTGCTAACTTTTAATTCCTGTTTTTCCTCCTCAGGTGGCTGCTATATTAAAAAAACTTTCTTTCCTTTGGATTCCTGGGTTATTTGGTACACCACCAGGCTATCGTAGCTGTCCTTGGATTTATTCATGACAGTGAGTATGACAGTGTGATGTTACAAAGTTGTAACTCCTACTCTGCCTTACAATGTAATCAATTAAGAGTGAGGAATGGAGTACAAGTGCTCCTTCTTCCACCTTCAGCAGCAGTCTTGGGAACGCTTGTCTACTTTATTATACAGTAAACAGAGGAAATTAAGGATTAATATAAATTTCCTCAAATACATTCAAGGAGACAGCAGATTAATTTCTCAACTGGCACTAGAAACAACAGCAAGTTGCTACATTATTTTTTTTCCTGACTTCTCTGGAGGATAAAAATGCCTGTATCCAGAACTACAACAACTCAAGGAAAAAATACCATCCTCAGTCCCCTATATTTACAATACAACCAAAATGGATACAGAAGTTTCAAAGAGGCTTAATAAAACAGGATGGACAGGTGAAGATCCATGGCTGGACAGTGAAAATTTGAGAATGGCTCAAACAAATACTGAAAAACTTAAGTGACATTTATTCTGTACTTTTTGCATACATCATTGTTTTACTCTGCCAGCCACCTATTGTGTGAAAGGGCAGGCCATACTTACTAAAAATACCTTTTCCATGCTTTTGGCTCCAGCTGTATTCCACTAAAGACAGAAGAGGGGGAACCCCACAGAGTGAAACTTTTGAGTGAGTTGGCCCCTGTGTCCTTAACACACACAAAAACAGACACTACCTTCCTTAAGGGTCCGCAAAGTACACTTGAAAAGCAGATATTCTTGAGAAATTGCACTGGATAGATGCAAAAGAGAGGTTAGAAAGCAAAAGTGTACCAGAAAGACTGAGGAGATAAGGAAAGATTTGCTTTTCAATTTGTAGCAAGCCCTTCAATAAATTTTAAGGGCCTGGGCTATTGTCCACACATAGCCAAGCCACATGTTGTGCACGCTTAGATCTTGATTATAAATACAACTTTCACGCTTTCTTAATGTCAAATAGCTATTGCTTTAGGCAAAGAAGTACTTAGCCTTCTCGAGCATGTGAAATTTAGGGTAAGGGGAAAAAAAATCTTTTTGTTTTTTTAAATTTGCAGCCCTGTTTAGATTCAACATTAGTTGTCTCATCAGCTGCTATTATGAGGAAGAATGTCCTCCAAGTGCACAGATGTGGATCGTGGAAGGAAATTAGGTCTAAAAGATTTTTTTTCTTCTTTTCATAAAAAGAGCTAAAAGGAACAAGACTGAATTATGCACTGATTTTAATAACGAGCAAAATTGGATGACATTTTTCACTTGACAAAATGGAATTTCATCCCAACTGTTATTATTTCAGCCTGTGATTTTTATAGAGCATTAACCCACTGGTAACTTTTGTGTCCTCAGGCTTGATTAGAGTGCGAGAAAACATAAAGATGACTGTATTGAATGTGAAGTACTGCCATCCCCTCTTCTGTCTGAGGAATTTAAAAATATTGAATTCCTCAAAAGTGTATTCTCTAGATAATTTTGTTTGCTGTCTTTGTTTTCACCTGAACTCTATGGAGGAAGACAAAATGCTATAGATAGCCTTAAAAGCTTAAATATTCTGGCAGCTGGATACCACAGACTAATAGGAATGTCTTTCTAAGCTAATCATTCTTTTCTGAACAAGCTCAAGATACTGCTGTTATTCTGAGATAATAGCCATCACTATTTTCTACATATAGGAAACTAAAATAATTATAGGTATCACAGATGTAAGAGACTTTTACCTAAATCAGAAGCTCAGAACAAACCAGATTAAGAAGCAAAACAGCTCCCAGTGAAAGCTTCTGCCACATTCCTCTTGGGGAAAGAACTCCAGAAGCTGAGGCACATGGTAAAAGACCCTGTGGAATTTTCTGAAGTGCATAAGGGACAGAGGAACACCACCCCTACTGAAAACACAAAGACTGTCCATCCTGGCCAGCAAGGTGACCCATGCAAAAGGGTGACTCTCTGCCAGAAGGCACCGTTGTGCATGAGAAGCAATGATTATCTGTATTAGTTTGGCTTCTTTTTTTGTCTTGGAAGATTTGGCCAGTCATTCCCTCCTTTATCACCTGAAGTCTGTTGATTGCTCAGCTGTATCAGCAGCCCAAAAGAAACAGAAATCCAAAGACTCTAGTTCATGAAAAACCCACATGAAAAACTAACAAACTTGGTTATTCGTTTTGTCAGCAGTGGTGGTGGTTTGTTTGTGGCTTTTTTATGTTTCCTTTTTCTTTTGTTTTGTTTTGTTGGTAAGGTTAAAGGGAAGATAGACAGAACATGAAAGAAGGATTTTAAAGAAAATGTCTTCCCTCAATCCTATTCTTTCCCCAGAGTTGAAAGTATGCTGAGACACACATGAAAGGGAATTTGGTTTTTGTGAAGGGTAGATAACCTAAGCAAATAGTCTGCAAATAACTATAAAATTATATTCAATCATTCCCTGATTCTAAGAAATACTGGGATGAAAAAAACACATTAAAAAAAAACAGCAGCAAAAACAAAGTTAAATGTTGGAAACCATGTTATAAACTCCTGAAGGGAGACTGATATTCTAGTTATTTGTATTCTAATTGTCCCATTAAGAATATGCTCAAAATACTAAGTGAGCTAACTGTCCCATCAAAAATAGATTCTTCTGTGTTACATTAATCCATATTAGAACTGTTCCGTATAATTTTGAGTATTAGGAAGGTTATTTTTCTTCATAATCTGCTGTTTTGGAAACAGAAATATGTAAATAGCTTTATCCAACTCTATGGATATTTACAGTGATTTATTTACAAATAAGTAGGCAAAATAATAATACTTCATATGATGTTCTGATAATGAGGGAATAATCCACAGGGTGCTTCTCTACTGGCCCAAGAAAATTGCTTCACAAACAATGTTTCTACTAATCAATATTTGCTGCAATTTTTAGTCTGCACATTTGCTGTGTACAAGTCCTGTACTCTCCATCTCTGAATGGGGGTTGTACTGCTATAAGCATTTTACTCACTGCAGGTCAAATACAAGACATTTCATACAGTTCATATGCCATTAAAAAAAATAAATCTCTACTTTTGGTTGAACTCTGGGGAAAAAGGACTTTTCGCTTGTTTGATCTTCATTTCTGAACATCCCACAAGAAAGCCCCAGTACTCCTAAAACACCTCACCTATTTCCTTAGAACTGCCTAAATTCTCTGATAACATGATCTATCTTTATGCCTTTAACTATGACAAGGAAATTTGCATTCAAAATATAGCTTGTTAGTCAGGAAAAGCAGGAAATCATTCTTTATCCTCCTGTTTTGCCTGAGTTTGGATATAAATGATGCATGACTGCATTTTCTATGAATAGCTACTTACAGTTTTACTACAAGACATAGTTATATTTATAATACTAAAGTGACAGATCATTAGGATTTGCAACCTATACCAAGAAACCTTGGTCCTGACTCAGGAGTTCAACAATATAGAAACCAATATTCATTCTGGTTGCTTTGCCTTTCTTAGCTGTGCTGATTGAAAGCTTTCAGAAAAAAAACAACAATCCTCTGTATTGTTTCATTAGTTTCATTACCAAGTACTGCTATCTAATTCAACAGGATTTGTGACTTTTTCACCATCCTTTGGAAACTTCAAGAGTTACTAGTGGTAAAAGGAGACACCCTTCCCCCTCCCCCTTTTTTTTTTAATTATATTACAAAACTATCATCTTGTTTTATCTTTTTCACAGTATTAGATGTTACTGTTAGCAATTAAAGATTAACATTTCAGTATGGAAATATATCTTGTATCACACAATTAGAAGTTAATTTTTTATATGAAATTTATTGCTTGGTGCAAACCACTGCTGTATGCTGTGGCTTAGGACGTCATTAAAAGTTCAAGCAGAAAAAGAATTTCCACACTCCAGCTGTTGCAGTTCCTGTCATTTGCCCATAATTCCCATAACAAGGGGGGACAAGAAATCTAAACCAATTCTTTTAAATATGTCTCATTCCACAGTAAGATGCAACCACTGGTTTGCTTTGGTTTGGCTTTTGTTTTTTGGGGTTTTTTTGCTAAAATCAGGAAAAGATAATGTTTAATATTTTTCCTTATTTCTTAAGTATTTCTTTTTCTAGACAGTCCTTTTACAAGTAAAACATAATTAAGCTAGTTATTCTTGATAAAAGAATTGCTTTCAGCGATGCTAGACATTGCTTCTGTGAACAACCTGCTTTTATACCTTTGCTTCTCTAGTTTTCAGAATATTCTGTCTAACCAGAATATATTTGCCTTCAAAAATGTACATTGTACTCATCTCTGCTGAGAATTCTGGGACCTTGGAGAAGACACTGTGGCAAGAATACTTGTAATGAAAACTTACTAAATATTTTGGAATATTTTTAATGTCCTAGTGAGAACTAGCATAGCCCTTCCATGTTCTTTTTAGTCATTTGGTGGCAGTATTTGCAAAGCACATTCAAAGTTTTTCTGCCATGTGAAAAAAACGATCCTTAGCTCAGGCTTCATCATTGACACTATAAAAAGCACTCATGCTCTGCCTGGTAAAGCTGTGGTTTATACCAGTAAATTTAAAATTAAAAAAATGTTTTGTGGCCAGTAGTGTTATGGACCAACAATATTAACCACAATTAATTTGAGTTCTGATAGATATTTTAAAAAGAATATATTGCAAAATCTTAGCTAACAGCCTCATTTAGATACCTTTTCCCCTCTGAATCTATACAATAGAAATACTTTCTTGAGAGGCTTCAATTCCCAATATTATGCCATTCTTACTCTTGTTATTTCTACAGATCCATCATCAAGATTTAGCTTGCCTTCCGTTTGCCTGAGTGGTCTCCTTCCTACCCCTGTTCTCCCCACCCATCAAAGGCAAAGTGTTGTCCTACTGAGAGGTGCTTAATAACAGTTTTTACTATTTTAAGGAGCATTTGTGTTTTCCATCTCTTTTTCCTGCAAACCATTTCAGAAATGTGCAGTTAACAGGGAACAAAACCAGTGTTACTTTGAAAAACAAAAATATTTGTGCATTCTTGATCCTTTCATGTGTCAGATAAAACATACACACATTAGAATAAGAAGTATATATAAGTAAATGTTTGTGTATAAATTTTAGCACTTTTAAAATCTAGATAAATATGAAGTTGCTAGAAAAATAAATTATGAACCTCTCTAACAAAAGCAGAATTTGGCAAACTCATATAAAATAATTTAAATCAGATCTTGGATAGACTGAGATTACTCAAACTCACAAAAATAGAATTTGAATTTGTCCCCCATTTCTACAAATGTCAGTGAGAAAAGTAAAATAGTGGAACTGTTTCAAGTTCAAGTCTAGAGCTTTCCTGATTCCTGTGTAATGAAACATATCTATAAATTTACCTAAGCTATGAGAAAAATTCCAGCATAACCTACTACAAGTTTATGAAGTCCCTGTTAAATAAGCAAGAACTAGAAAGGTCAAAAATCATAGCATTTTAGCTTCCCAAATAAGGACACAAATCTTTAAATATTCACCCTAACAAAAAGAAAGCCTCATAAATTTTTAGATCTGAAACATGTTGGTAAAGCTACTGCATGAATATTTTTTCACAACAGGGTGTTTTTAAATAAAGAATTACTTTGGCAGTATAATTCAACTATAGCATTCTAAGCCCAGAATATTTTATATCTTATTTTTTTACTGCAGAAGAAAAGATTGAAAACTGAAATTTGCAATACTTTCACAACTTTAATAAAATACTTCCAGCTTCAGTTAAACTTGTTACCAAACATAATTATTAGTCCAAGTTTAAAAATGAAAATAAAAATTGAAACACAAGACAAATTAGCCGCAAACAACTAATGTGTTAGTAAACAATCTCTGTCCTACCCTTACCTTCTATAGATACTGAGAATCTGTAAAAATTGTTAGTGATGGTCATTCCCACTTCTTTATAAATCAGACACTAGAGAACACCTGCATTATCTTACGAAAAGCTGCATCACCATTATCATCAGTACTCTGCAATAGTCACTGAATATTAAACTCCATTTTCATTTTCACCTGAGCATAAAACTTCTTTTTTTTTTTTTCTCCCCTTTTAGGTTGAGGACATCTTGGTTGTTATATAGACTTTAGGATACAGAAGTTAGAGTCTGGGACACCCCAAAACACAGCAGTTGAGGAACTAGAAGTGTCCAGGGGAATGGAGCTAAACACAGGTCATGCTAGAAACATTTCTTCAGTCTTGCTGCACATGTAAAGCCAGTCTGATGGTCCTCTGTCAAACCTTGGAAGGACTGTCTGCATCCTCTTTCTAATAGCACCTTCAGGTGCTGAGCACTTAAGGCAAGAAACTGATGTAGGAGCCAAGCCAGCTATCAAAAAAATAGCATGGGTGCTATATTTCAGGCAAATGAAAAGAACATGATCCCAAACCAGCCCAGGGAAGGCAGATTCTAGGCAAAGAGCTGGCAAGACTAGTGCAAGATCAGGCACTTCTCCAGGAGTGGGAATCGGGGTTAAGCCAGCAGGAGGAATAAGCACAAATGCAGCAAGTAACAAGTGTCAAGATAAGCAGTCCACTGCAACACCTTTTGGATAAGGACAGCACTGCACTGCCACTAAATACTGTGGCTAAAATAGTGTTCAGCAACATACAAAGCTCTGACAAATAACTTTTAAAGGAGTCTCAGAAAAAGTATAATATAGAATGGTTTGTATGCAAACCTCCCTGAATCACCATGTTCTTCTAGAATATTGTCCTTTCCTCAAGCTGGACATCTATCCATCTATCATTGTATTTGTGAACCCAGAAAACAAACTCTGTTTCGTCTTCTCTAGGTCCTTAGAAAAAAGGTTTTTCTGGTGCCTCTGAGGTTGCTATGACTTTTTCTCAGATGCTTTCAGTTGATGGTGAGCTGTTTCAAGAAAAACTAGCATTTACCAAATCACATCAAAGTACCTGTGGATAGGACACACGGATGTCTTGATAGTCTGAAGTGACTCACATATGCTTCAAATCCTTTGTGAACAACTAAATAGCTGCTCCTCAGGGATATTTATTTAGCATATCCCATTTACAGCTGCGTTAAGAAAAGTAGCACTACTTAATGTAAAATCCACAGGATATTTCTATATTTAATTACTGTTTTCTAAACCTTCTATGAGTGCACTTATGCAAATAACACTCTTTATATAAGCTAATGTCTCAAATCAGCAAAATACAGAAGCATGTGTTAACTACTGAAATCACTAAGCTAGAATCCAGAGGTGGGCAGGCTCTTGCTGTGAGATGAGAACACTCAATTTGTAGTAAGCATTTTGAAAGATCAGTTTTCTTAGTTATGAAAATGTTCTGGTTTCGTTGCTTTCTTTTATTGGGGAAGGAAAGGACATTGAATATTATTTCAGGAAAAAGTGTAGGGGTAGTCTGACCTTCCAAAGGGGTTTCTTCCCTTAAATATATTTGTTTTTCCAAAGCTGTAATATCCTATCTCAAAGGTTGATGATGGTTTCAGCTTGGCCTAGCAAATACAGTGTTACCATTACTTTAAATTTAAACAGAAATAAACACAAAGTAAGTTTTCATGAAGTGCATCACAGTTCCAATCAAAATGTTAAAAAGACCAAAATTAAGACTACTGATATAGTTGGAAGTCAACTTATGTTTTGCAATCTAAAAATAGATCTTCATCAATTAAAATTCAAAATGTAATGCTAAGCTTATCAGATGAGTATCTTTTTCCTTCAAATCCTGTTTCCCCCATTTCCTTCCTCTTTTTTTTTTTTTTGAAAATGCCTATTTCCTGTCTCTACAATTTCCTGTATGTCACAGGTAATTTCAGTGATCTACACTTGCTACGCTCATGCCTTAGGAAATTCAGCACCTTCTGGAAATTTCTAACATTTAGTACCTGAGTTTAGTAATAAGTCAGGTTTTAACTGGTTCCTGGAAGAGGATATCTTCCACTTTGGGATGTTCCTAAGGTTTGTCACAACTAATAAGAATGACACACTACCAAGACAATCCTCCTTTCCCCTCCCAGCAGATTGGAAAAAGTAGAAAGTTTTACTCAGGGCCAGATTTTATTCTGTTACAAAATAGAATTTACATTAACAGAATGAGTGCATTTATTACCTTGCTGTGGCTGTGTTATTTATCTAAATTATATGATTTATTTATATGGTCAAGATAACATTGAAAAAAATACATGGCTTTTTAATACAACTACGAAAACCCTACCTGTTTTTTCCAGGTGTTTATGAAAAAACTAAAGGGTCAACTTAATCAAAGCTCTGTCATCTTCTAGTAGAAAGATAATATAATTCAGTCTTATTCAATGTTATTTCCAGTGGAAGGAAAATGAGTATTTGAAGAACTGGAATCTATTAAAATGTAGAGCTTCTAAAGTTAGCAACACCCCCCCCCC
>VZRW01002238.1:1467019-1499556 GCA_013398125.1 Aegotheles bennettii
AAAAAAAATTACAGGTACTTGGAAGTGTTAAAGAACAGTATTTAAAACATGCAGGGAAGGCATGATCTATTATCTTTGCAAATTAACTGTCAGTCTTTAGCACAAGCTGTAAGAAGCAATTTGCTTGCACAATCACTATTGAGTTAAAGTCTGCATCTTAAAAAAATAAAATGTGAAAGTCATCATTCCCAGCATGCATAAATCAATATATACATGATAAGTACTCATTTATCTTACATTTTGGAAAGAGATTGTTTTGAACTGATGGAATAGTCTGCTACTTAGATTCAACAATAAATGTCAGGTTGGACTTTCTTTAGCAAAAGGTTGAATTTAAATTTGGCTCTGGACCAGCTGACCTCTGGAGAATTCATGCAACTGAAATTATTCTGCTTTTTAAATATTGTACTTTATATTTCTTGCTTAAATCAGCCTAAGGATGATTGATTGAATAATTTTTCTAAGATCAGTTTTGACATTTGTTCAGGCTACTTATTTAAGATGTTACATGTTGAAAAAATACTTAAACCTCAAGGCCTTTTTTTTTACATTCATAATGCTAAATGTTTCAGTTAAATATAACTCAGAGGTTTTAAACTTTCACTAAACTTTCACTTCACCCAGACACTACCAAATACAAAAAAAAAAAAAAGTTAATACAAGAAATAATAAAGACATACTGAGTACGTTGAGATGATTTTTAGATACACTAATGCATATTCCAGTGTAATCTGAATTACATAAAACTCTCACAGATTTCTGTGATTATTCTGTGATTCTAGATGCTTGGAGAAAAAAAAAGAAGTATGCTTTGATTCTGATATCTATATGAAACATTTTAATTGACATGAACTGATAAATATAAAATTCCTTCTGAGAAACAACACTTACCAAATCATAGGATAGTTGAGGTTGGAAGGACCTCAGCAGACCTCTAGTCCACCCTTATGCTCAAAATAAGATTAAAAAACTTTTAAAAATCCCTTTAACTAGCACTTACAGTATAGCTTCATGTAAGGATAACAGCAGTATGGAAAACTCAACTGCAGAAATAAACTGAAAACCTGTTCATCTTAGTGTGTAAAGCTTGCTTGCAACTGCAGCTCTATAGCAAGAACAGCGATAGTTTCACTAATGCCACTCACGGTACTTGGGTTGGGATGTTGGTCTACAGAGGAGAGAAGGGCAGGGGAAAAAAAATGGAAGGAACCTCGGACATTTAAAATTCTGTGTGTTTATCACTAAAGCTTCAAAGAAAGGAAACAGGTTCAGCTAAAATTGAAAACAATACATGTTTACATATGACTTAGGCATATGAAAGGCAAGGGCATGAAGTTCAAAGTACGTTAAACTTACAAGTACTTTAAGTTGTCCCCCATATGAAGCTTAATTCTGACAATTTACTGCAATTGCATTGCACTTCATTCCCATCACTAAGCTTCAATTCTGAGGTATTATTTAGTGTAATAGCATCATATTCTCCTCCACAAAACAAATCCCCATAGTACATTATGTAAATATAGATATTTTAATTTTTCATTTTGAAAAGTTGTCTCTATCACAGGAGAAAATGGAAAATTTCAAAGGAGTTTACTCAAGTTGGAAATTGTTCTTTGTGCAGGATTTTCCACTGTCCCTGTGTTACACACTTCTCTCGAGTAGTTACCTGAGTTAAGTTTTCTTAAAGGAACTGGTCATCATAGGAAACAGTAAAGACATGAAAGTGCCAGCATCATAAACACTTAGTCCAAAAATGTGAAATTTATTTACAGTTCTCTTTTTCAATACTTGTTTAAGAAGCAACAGAACAAAATATTCTTTAAATATTTTAAAGATCCCCTTACATGGGAGATCTCCCTTATATGTAATTAGCTCCACAAGCACCTAGGTGTAGGCTATGGTAGATACTGTCAGTTGTGTAAGTAGGAGGCCTCAGTATGGCTTTTGGAAGAGAAGCTGATTCCTAGGTGTCAAAGCCTGGCAGCTATTTGTCCCAAGGAAGGGCTGGTAAACCAGTTGATGGCCAGGTGGAAGAAGCCAGGACAGGATCTAACAGATGGACCCAGTCAGTTAATGATTCAATATTAACATCAGAAAGCCCATCAGAATGGTTCCAAATGGGTCTTTTTGGTGCTAAATAGATTGCTATTGTTCTGAAAGAGTGCGGGTGGTTTGAGCCTGGGCCTGCCAGGGCCCACCAGGGGCCGGCCAAGTCATTTATCACTGTCATCCTTAACTGGGCAAAGGAAAGAAAAAATAGTGAAAGACTCATGAGTTAAGGACAGGGAGAGATCACTTGCCCATTACAGTCACAGGCAAAACAGACTTTGACTTGAGGGAATTAATTTATTACCAATAAAATCAGAGTAGGGTAATAAGAAATAAAACTAAATCTTCAAACACCTTCCTCTCACCCTTCCCTCCTCCCTGGGCTCAATTTCACTCCTGAATTCTCTACCTCCTCCCCCCCAGTGGCACAGGGGAATGGGGGTTGTGGTCAGTTTGTCATACCTTGTCTCAGCTGCTCCTTCCTCCTCAGGAGAGAGGAACCCTCACACTCTTCCCCTGCTCCAGCATGGGGTCCCTCTCACAGGAGACAGTTCTCCATGAACTTCTCCACTATGAGTCCTTCCCACAGGATACAGTTCTTCATGAACTGTTCCAGCATGGGTCCCTCCCACAGGGTGCAGTCCTTCAGGGACAGAGTTCACCAGTGTGTATCCCCCACAGGGCCTCAAGGCCTGCCAGCAAACCTGCTCCAGCATGGATTCCTCTCTCCACGGGTCCAGAGATCCTGCTAGGAACTGCTCCAGTGTGGGCTTCCCACAGGGTTACAGCATCATTTGGGCACATCCTTCTGCTTTGGGGTGGGATCCTCCATGGGCTCCAGGTGCATATATGCTCCGCTGTTAACCTCCACAGGCTGCGGGAGGAGAGCCTGCCTCACCATGGTCTTTACCGCTGGCTCCAGCACCTGGAGCACCTCCTACCCCTCCTTCACCGCCCTGGGTGTCTGCAGAGTTGTTGTTTTCATGTACTCTCAGTCCTCTCTGGCTGCAGTTACATAGGGGTTTTTTCCCCTCTTCTAAATGATGTTCTCTCAGAGGCAGTACCACTGTCACGAACAGGCTTGGCCTTGGCCAGCAGCGGGTCCATTCTAGAGCCGGCTGGCACTGACTCTGTCAGACATGGTGGAAGCTTCTAGCAGCTTCTCACAGAAGCCGCACATGTAACCCCCCCACTACCAAAACCTTGCCATGCAAACCCAATACAAAGAGATAACAATCTACACAGAAAATGGGAAGAAGATTGGTTGGAAGCAGATGTAATTTTAACAGTGGTACACATAAAAAAATCCCAAGTTTGTTTATGGCACTCTAAGGGAAACATGCTCAAAGAGAGCTTTTGTTAGGGAAGAGGAATAAAATCTGCCGTGCCTGCAGTGTAGCATGATAGATCTTGCTACAGTCCCTCTGGCAATGCACTCAAAGAATAATTTAGTTTAGAGCTAGATTACAGTGTTTTATGCATGAATATAATAGTACAATTTTAAATCTTTCTCTCTAATTCTGGGCAAACTTAATTTTATGACTGCACAGAGTTTGTGTCGTACATTGGAAGAAGGATACATTCGCTGAAGGAGCAGATGATTACACATAAAAGCCACTACGAGAGGAAAACTGGGGGCGGAATGGTCTAGAAAATAATAGAAGAGAAGCTGATGCCAGCATTGTCCAAGAATGACCCTGTCTTTGGAGAGGTGATCCTTGATGATCATAATGTGAAAAAATCTTTCTCATGGTCTGGATAATAATGGGATTTGCTATTACTTCAAGTGTCTCAGCCAAAAATTTAATTTCATTGCAATTTGATTTTATTTAATTGTTAACATTAGAAGTCTAATAAACTTCAATGAGTGGTTTTTTGTAGTACCCTTGGATGTTAATGCAATATCAAAATCCTAAAATGAATAATTTGGGTGTAATGAAAAATAAAGTCATATTACTTAAAAAATCCTTCTCTTCCCCCCCCGCCCATCCTTTAGCTACCTGTCAGATAAAAATTATCAACAATCACTACCTAATGTAGATTTTTGTCCTTCACATGCAGTGAAATTAATTCTTCTCCCAACAAATGATGTGTTTAGTGAAAACTGCAATTTGTAACTCCAACTCTCTATTTCCTGATTATCTTTCCTGATACATCAGTGATTTATTGAGTACCAAAGAACAAGAAGACTCTATAATGAAAAGAGAGTTTATGTTCAGATTCACCTTAAATCTTTTATTCCATTGCACACATAACATATTCGCATAACTATTAGAATAGACTACTTCAGAATTTAGCTAAGTTTTGTAAAGGCATAAAAGATCCTTTAACATAAGTGTTCTCCACAGGCAATATCTTTTTCAGACCTCTCTGGAGAAAACAGTTATTTGTTGTTTCCTAAGGCAAAGCAAACAAATGTTTAAGGTTTTCAATAACTCAGATTAATGTTAAGTTTATGTTAGAAAAGGAAAGCCTCTAATTAACTTTCCAATTTAATTTACTTTACTTTTAGACTTTGAGTTTTGGAATTTTGGATTGTGTTTCTAATACATAAATTTTGACGATATTAAGGAAGGATATACACCTTACCTCGAAGCAGTAAATGGCAATTTATTATTTTCCTTTGAATAGTAAAATTTTAAAATAATTGTTCTTTAGTGTGTAGTGCTGATCAGAAGAAGTTTCAAATTGCTTTGAGTATTTCTGCTGTCTAACCATCTAAACTTCATAGCATGACTCAAAATCCGGATACTACCGAGGCATTTGATTTTGTGTCTTTCACCCAAATAATTCACTAGATGACACTATTGTATCATAGTAAGTTCTCTTGGTCTGCAAGACATCAGACTGGTTCCTCAAGACGAGAACACAAATTTTAAAGAATTTCAAAGGATTTATTATAAAGTGCTTTATTTTTTCGTGGTGTGCTGTGTAGAGAACAGTTCATCCTTATAAACTAGTATTAAAGTTAAAAAATATCCAGTACAGCAACTATGTTAGAAAGCACATCTTAAGCATAATATAACAATTCATCTGAAGCTGAGCCATGATGCTCTAGACAACATAAATAAGAGTTTTACTTTATTTTATTCCCTTTAAATTTTTGCAGATATTGTTCATCGTAGATTCAAAATACAGCAATATATTCTTCAAGAGTTATTTACTATTTTTGTATGTGGCCTGGAGTAAAAAGCAAAGAACAAATTAGAGAATGCAAGTAACTGCTTTCAACCATGGACATTTCTTTCACCTAATTAATTTGGGAGACTGAGGTTATAAATCCTGTTACTTTTTTTCTTAGGGCTTAACTGAAAGGTTAGGATTCAAAAGATTTCTCCAGCAACTTATGAGAACTTCTTCTGTACTAACAAAAATAATCACTAAATGCCATTATCAATTCCATGTTTATTTCCCCAGTAACTTCCTCAGCCCTCCTTCCAGGTTGGTATACCTTAGCACACCACATGTGAAGGCTGCAGAACAGATTCAGTATATTTTATTTCCTCACATGAAGAAGATTTATGAAAACAGGAACACCTAATGCTGTCTGTGCAACATTAGGAACAGAAGACGTGACAATATAGTGGCCTTCTAAATTTGTAGCATCCACAAAAATATTTCATCTAAGTTATCTGCTGTTCTAGACCTGATCTAGCATAGATGATGAAAGTGGTCTTACATAGAATCCACAGCACTCTGAAGATTAATTTACTGTTTCTCAGAGAGGGACAACAGCAAATATATAAATAGCAAGACTATCTCATGGTAAACAAAGGATTCCATGAGCATATTTTTTTTTTAAGTATTGTAATTCTTTTTTTGTAAGATGTGCAATGTTACTTTGTTCTCAGAGTGGATGAAAATTATAAATTAGCTTCAGAAAAGTAATTTGTATTTATGCTTCTGTGAAGATTTTAGTTTTTGTTTGCATGGGAAAAGTTTTGTAAACCAGTTTGCCAAAACATTTGTACAAGCGAAATAGTTCTTTTAGAGGTATAATATATATCCAGTTTTCAAACAGAAAAGGGCACACTGGGGGTAGAAATGTTCTAGTTAATGAAGTTGCATCAGCACTGTAGCTTCTATTATCATAGTTTTGTGAGACAAAATAATAATTGATTTCTTGGTTTGGTTTTAGTTACCTAGCTGGAGTCACTACACACTGTAGTTTCTCATGTATTTATAGTGAGCAAAAAAATACTTTCTCATTGTTTATGTAGCACAGTAACTCCTGAGCACTTATTTCATGGATTGTGGCTTGCACTTCTTTAAAAAAAGTATGTAGACCTCACATACAATTATAAAAGTGTGATTCTACTGTCTAAATTCAAAGATATTATGGAGAACAAATAGAAGAATGACACTGGCAGGGAAGGGAAGAAAAGACAGAACGGGAGGTACATGTACCCACGCACTGTCATTCACTGCCTCAGAGGCACATGGGGGTTTGAATGCATGGGAAGTGGCAGCTGCTGGAAGGAACCTGACAAACACAGATGCCTGAAGAGGAGCCCATCACTGTTGAAGTATTACTTCTTGGTTGTGAGAGTGGATAAAAGGAACGCCCAGCCCTTTGCCATTAAGAACACTGTATTCAGGTGCTGAGCATGCTGTAAAATGGCTGTTATAGTTTGAGGGGGCAGGCAAAATTTTTTAGTGGCTTTTTTGTTCCCTGCAAGGACCTTTTTGTGAAGGAACCTGGGCTGAGCCAGCATTGGTGGTTCAGTGGAGGGGAATAGTAAAAAGCAAATTCTGTCTCTGAATTGTGGCTCGCCCTGGCCATCTAAACTGGGACAATAGCCTACACCCTTCTCTTCTAGGCTGTGTTAGAGTATTTGAGTGAAGCAGCATAAGAAATGTATTAAGACAGTACCTACATTTGCAGTGTTCTTCCACAGTTTAAATTAAATTCTCATGTTCTAAGATAGTAATTTTTAATGATAAATTTTATATATGTGCATTATTTATATAAATAAATTGTGTTAAATAAATCAAAAGAAGTACTCATGACAGATTACAAATTTTGTAGCAAGTGAGTTTAAACCAGAAAATAACGAGTGCTACAAACTGTTATGTCCAGTGACAGCCTTTGAGAGTTTATATCTAAATTCCCAGGGAGTCTTCCTCAGAGACAGTGAATCACTATTTTCTAAATAATTTTCATCCTATTTTAGGTCAAAGCCAAATTTAAAAATTCCAGTCTCCTGTGGACTGTAAATAATGATGTTTTTTATTCTTAGTTTTGATGTCATCTGTGTACTACTAAATGTAACCCAGAAAAATGAAAAACACAGTTTATACATTACATTTTGAAGTTAATTTCTATTGAATCTGTGTAAATATGCAAGTTCAGAGGCCTGTTTTTGAATTTTAGAATGAGATCCACAAAAGGACTTGATTATTTAATTTTATCTTTGTCCAAGATGACAGCCTTCCAAAACTTTGCTTATAATTTATCATCTTCTGACAAATAGCTTCAATAGTGTCATCAGAAGTGGGAGCTGATAATATTCTGCAAGTAATATTTTGCTCAGAGCATGCCCAGATCACTAAGAACAATGAGACATGGAACATGGAAGGATATTTATGAAAGGGATTATATGAACCGAAATACAGTAGTACATTTTGATGGTGTTGACAAAAAAATCTGAATATATATATAATCCTTAAGTTTTCTATAGAATTCTTCATTTGCTTTTCACTATCATTATCATACATATCTCCCAGTTGAAGCTGTTTCCAAAGAAATATCCTAAAGATAAATACTTCATCTTGGATTTTTATGTTACCTAAGTAAAGGCAACACAGAAGAAACAAAATGTGGCTTAGTAAGAGCACAAAGAGCGTAAAACATTGTGAAAGTTATTAGCTTAAATTGCTAGAAAATAATGGTATGTCATTAGCCTTTTTAGTGTGCACTGAATCATGATCTTTTCAGGTCTCTGAAACTGTAAGAAAAAAGCATTTCTAATGATCGCATTCTGTTTATATTTGTTTAAGATCTAGGTATTTTTATTTATAGTTTTTGGTAGGGTTATTAAATTAGTCACAAGGTTGTTTTGAAACTGAATTGAAGGCGAAACTTTCCAACACCACTTACATACACAATCCTATGAAATGTAAGCTTCCAGCAATTAGTCCTGATTTTGTCAAAAAAACTCTCGGTAATTTTTTCAGTCAGAGCATGTTGCAAGTTATAAACTTGAAATAAAAATCACAAACCAGTACCTAGGAAATATTAACAATTCACCTCACCTACCAGAGCTTTTTCTTAGTTTGTGCCTAGGTGGCCTAAATTTTGAAAACTCAATTGAGACAGAAGGAGCCTGAAGCATGTCCTGAAAGCTGAGAGGAACACATTCTGTTCAGACAGGGACAGTGCACCAGGCAGTCAGCAGCCTGGGCTGAACATCCATCCTAGCAGCAACTTGTGTTTTCTGTGAAAGTTAACTGGATGGAATCCCCTACTCTAGCCACATCTCTCAGAAGACAATACTAGAGAAATTGTCTCATTGGATTAAAAATATGTGACTTATAAATGTCCAACATACATTTATCAATAATTTTAAAGAAAAATAGCTATATTCCTACTATCCATGATTAAAATTATTAAGATTTTTTTCTGCATATTTTCTGAACTTTTCTGAATTTATGCCTAAGAAAATTTTTATATGCCAAGTAAAATTTAAAAAAATTAATAATAAACTAAGTAAGATATAAAATGACAGATCTAGTATTCTTGAGCATCTGGATATGTTACAACATTATTTTATTTTACAATCAACAAATTCTCATTTTACTTTTCCATCATTGTAATATCTTTATATCCATTACAATAAAGGATGTGCTTTAGTTTTAAATTTAACAGAGTACTTAACTGTTATTTGTAAAAAGCCATAGAAATTAGAAGAAAACAAACCAAAACTGATTTTTCCAAGGATGTTTAAAAAATAGTCCTCATAGAAAAATTAGAAAATAGAAATAGAAAAAAATAGAAAAATTAATAAAAACTCAAAGTTCACCATTTAATCACTTTTCCAAATGGTCAGTGTTCTTCACATGTTTTTTGCAAGAAAAGAATTTGTGTAGGATTGTCCTTTGCTTTTTTCCTCTTGTTGTCTTATTTATCAGCAAAAAAAGACCTATGGAGAGAATATTTGTTAGCAAACCCTGGAGAGTATCTTGAATGGCATTATTATCCTTCATTTCAAAAAGACAGTTTAATGATACGTAATCCATCCCAACATCACCAACTGATCAATAACAATAATTTCTCTTCACTCATGAAAAATAGTAGCTTTCTGCTGTCTTCATTCTCAGATAGTCAATAATGAAAGCCATTTGAAGTTCTGTTTCATTGAAATACAGATATTCTAGCAAGTGAATCAGATTACCACTTCCAAAAGGAAACAGATGCAAATATATTCTGTTAATATTTTCAGCTTTCCAGAAAAACAAAAAGAAATTTCAGGCTTGAGAATTTTGATTGGCACAAGTCTGTTGATTAGGGAATACTATTTTTAGACAGAGGAACTTGTAGGTAATTAGAAAACAAAGAATAATATACTTGTTTGGTTGGGGTGTGTAGACTCACTCCCAGCATTGATTTAGTACCTGATATTTTGATAAGCCACTTACAAGTTAAATTGTAATTATGTAGCCATGGTAACACTGTTGATGTAGGATTTATGTAAATATAAAGATAAGAATTAGGCTCCTGATGTACTAATTATTATGGTTAGGAAACATTTGAAAAATTTATAGGTAAAATAAAATAAAGGGTTTATTTAAGGGAATGAATGTTTAGAGTGAGTTTTTTTGCCAGGAAATGGTTAACCAGACCTTCTCTTTCAGCAGCATGAACCTGTGAATTTTAAATACATGAAAACACAACTAACTAAATCAAAAGTGCTTAATCTGCCCTATTTAAATCTGAAACTAATGTGGCCTATTGCATGTTCTTGAACCTACCTGAGGGGGAAAAATGTAATAAATATGGGAAGCAGAAAAAAAATGAACTCAATTTTCCCTGAAACCTCTTGCAGTTGGACGGACCTCACTACCATATTCATGAAGTGAGAAGTTTAGACTCTGCTCTGATTGTACTTTTTAAGTTTATCTGTCTTAAATATACAAAGATAGCATGTTTAATTTTATCAGATGAACAGTTATAAAGATGTCTTGGAAAAGTCATGTAAAATATCTCAATGACAAAAAGATCTTCTGTAGCATTAAAATTCCATCAGGTCATGGTTGTTTTGCCAATATGCATTCAGCTAGTCTCAAGCGACCAATAAACAATTATCAAAAGCTGAATATTAATGACAAGATCATAGCTACACAAATCATGTCTGAATATTTTTTCCGCTTCAGAGAACATGGGTGATAAAGTCTTTCCGAGCCCTATTCCTGTCACCACTTACATGAGTCAACAGAAAACAACAGAAATTCTTGTAAATGAGGAGACCACTACTAATCAATGAAAAAGCCTTCAGATGGCAAAAGGAATAGTTTAACCAAATACATGATCAGAGTCTGCTTGTGTCATATGTGTGTTCAACAGTCACGTATCTGCTATTTTGAAATAGGCCATTGCAGCTTAAACCTGACTGAATATAACACAGATGAGGTGTAAATAATTGTAAACTAAGCATAGGACTTTGTAAATCAAGAGACTTCTTAGGCAGCCATCTCATCTCTTCTGTGTGATAGTGTGGAGCAGTGAACCTGAATAAGAGCATGCAGTTGCCAACCATTTCCAAAATAAGTATAATAAAATCTCTTTAAGTACCTCCATATTCTGTCCACATCTCACTCCTTCAACATTGTGCGCACTTTCCAGTCAATTTTCTAAGATGGTTAAGAATGTATTAGGTATTACACCTTCTGTTTTGTAAAAATACAGTTTAACATTATAAATTTAAGAAACTGCAACACCATTCAAAATTAAAGTTTATTATATAACTAAATAAACTGAAAATAATGTATTATTTTGTTTATTTCTCCATGGATTTGGAAGCCAACATCTCCATAGTCTCCAAATTCTGTTCTTTTTGCACGGTTTGTGTTTTGTGCACTGATTGTCTATTCTGATATCACACAATGTACTGCTTTTAGTGAAACTCCTTGAATGCAACTGGGGACAAAAACAGACATAATGCTATTACATGGAAAACATGTAAGTAGAGAAGAAATAGTAAGCATTTAAAATGTTCTAGCTTGTCTTTAATCCTTGATTTTAGTCATATTCCAGATAATTTAACTTATTCTCTTGATTACAGTTATATGAATGCTATTGACATTAATGTAACGTGCAGATTGCTTTTCTATAAAAGGCTTGTGTTGTGTTACAGATACTCAAGGTATAATGAATGATTCCTCAAGTCACATTTTAAACATGTTATTGCATTCCTGTGTCTATGAGTAGTGCTCATAAATTAGAAAAAAATGTAAGTTAATAATAAAGAGATTAATAGTATGTGTAGTTTATTTCTCTTAGATTGCACAAATATACAAATTTTCCTACCATACAAGCAGTTAAATGGTTTAACAATGAAAATGTTAGTATGTAAAACCTCATCTTTGTATGTAATTGCTTTGACAAACCATAAAGTTGAAAGAAATTTGGGACTGAGCAGCTTTGGGAGGATCCCAAAAGTTTTGTTATTCTCATTCCATCTTTTTCGTTGCTATACATCATGGAGAACCCATCCCCCAAAAGAGTACCCACGTTGTACCCTCTTTTTAGTACAACACAAAGAGCACAGTATAAAGTGTTGCTCTAAACAATCTACTGAATTATTCTTTATTTGGTGCATGTTATGTATAAACTATTCACTGTTTCAGGGATACTCTATATAAGGCAGATGCAACATTGGACTTTGGACTGAAACATGTCTTGACAGTACAGGGAGTAGTGTCTTGTAAAATTAGATCCAAAATGAATACAAAAATTGTTCTGTGTAAAAATATTTATATCTGGCTATGGACAAATGTCTGGCATGGATTTCAATGTTGAAAAAACTATAAAGAAAGAAACATATCTGGTAAATCCCATTTTTGATTCACAGGGAATAAAAAGGTGAAACTATAGTGTGAAATACTCCAAGAAATTAACTGCAAGTGCTCCAAGGCCTTTTATCCTTTTTCCCCTTAAGTGCTTAAAGGTTCTTCTTGCTTTGTGGATTTGATTTCAGAGAAGCACAATGTACATGAATTAACATGAAACCAGGTGATTCAGTGTCCATGGATGTACTAAAATCTAATATTTAAATATGGTGCAGAATATACCCTTTTATATCAGAATTAACATCAGCTGAATCTGTATCATTCATTTCAGGAACACTACTTAAGATCTCTCTCAGATGAGACCTGGCATCCTAACAAGGTCTCATCTGGAAAATATACATGATAGATGGTTCTTCTCTGGACAGGCTTTGATTACAGGATGTCTTAAGTATTAGCAGGTCTGACCTATCAGCTGGATTTCAAAGCAACCATTTCGGTTTGTTTTCTTGATTCTGTTAACTTTAACCTGGATTGTTTCCCTAACTCATTTCAACACACAGCTGCACAACAGCTTGTGTCAACAGAAGAAAAGTGATGGCACAGAAGTGGGACTAAGCAAATAAGTGCTTCTTTTATCTGCAGCACAAACTTAACACTGCCTCAGAGGCTTCCTAGGAGCCCGGCCAAACTAACACTCACCATTCTGAAGTAAGAGCAGTCTAAAAACCTCTACTTTCTTGAGGAGTAGTTCCAATATGTCCAGTAATAAGACAGAGCTGAAGCAGCACCAGGACAGAAAATGCCTTTCACAGCTTGTTGCCTGCTAGTCTATCTAGCAAACTAGAGAGAGGACTGACAGAAGGGAGCGCAGCAGTGCTCCAGTAGGCACCACCACACTCAGGAGGAAATGGCAAGGGTCTTCCAAGGACACATAGCTAAGTATGCAGCCACATCAGAAGCGCTAAGATAAATTTAGAGTAAACCATCTGAACTGTAAATAAGCTTCAGGTTTTTAATCAGCATCTGCTGTAGTCTGAAAGTAAGGGCAGCTGTATGGTTACTAGAATGCAAAAAGAAAATATCTTGCTGCAGTTTATTACAGTTAATATGAATATGCACTTGGTATGCCTATACCTTTCAAGAATATTCTTTAATTGTGAGTGAGATGTTAATGAAGGCAGCTTGTAGGCAGCTGAGTGTAAGTAAATGTTGTTTTGGATTAGATAAGAATAGTTCTCCAAAGTTTAGTAATTTCTAATAAAAATATATTCTAATAAAAATATTCTAATATTTTAAAAAAAAAACAAAAACACAAGAATGAATGCAGCATAATTAGTATCAAGCCACAGATCACAGTTAGCAAAAGACCCATACACTCAACAATGAAAAATATAGCAAAAACTGTCCAAAGCAGAAAAAGCTAAACATACTACCAGAATGACATAACTTTTATGTCCTGTTGTGGCAGTGTTGACTAAACTGAAATCTTGCTTGTAAGCTACTGCTATTACTTGTAAGCTACTGTATAAACCACAGAAATTTGCCAACATTATTGTATAGATTATAAAGCAAATTCAATGCACAATATGGTTTAGGAAATTCCTTATTTGTGAAAACATTTTAGAATCCTAAGTGATTCAGTCTCCACTATCATTCGGCTGTTAAACAAGAAAAAATATAATTGCTACTCTGAGATACATCAAAGAGAGTCAGTAATTTTATAGTCTTATTTTAGTATTAGGATGTCTTTGAAAAAATGAATGTTCAGACTGCCATTTCTGTTGAAACAGAAAGCTTTCATAAAAAAACGACTGAGCATCAGTATGGCTAAATGCAAACACCAATGACACAGTAATACCACTGAACTGTGATGAAACAAAGCAGGAAGAATTGTCTCTTCTTTTGTGCCATACAGGCTTACCATTTAGCAGGTGGAGAATGAGTTACTTGGTACAAAAAAAGCCAGCCAAATGGTGATTTGCATGATTACACAGAATTTATCTCATTAAAGCTTCAGTCCCCAGATTATCAAGTCTCTTTTCCCTCCTTCGCATTTTTGGCAGAGAATACATATGTGACTTGTATCATTAAATTCTGAAGAATCCAGTTTTGAACAGCAGATGGAGGCTAATTTCTTTGAGAAAAGTACAGTGTAAAAATATATCTTACCCAATAAGCAGTCTTTCAAAAGTTCTGAAGGCAGAAGTAGAGAATGCCATTCGTACTGTGTGACACAGTTGTTTATTAATGCAACTGGTAATTCAAAAGTAGACCTTCCTAAAATAAAACAATGCTTTCTGTGGATTCATTCACACTCTAACTTACCCATGTTAGACATGCCTCTAAAACACTGACATTCCAGCCAACTTACTTCTTCCACTTTGATTCACTTCTTCCTAAAATTGTGTTTACTGTAAACAGATCCATTCAGGCCCCAGACAACCTATTCATGAAAAAAAGTTTCGTTAGTATTCAAAGGTACCACCAGTCAAAGTCCTTAATAAGAAATTAACTCTATACACAAAATAATGAATAATAATCATTATTAATACCAGCACTTTTATTGAAACATTTTCCAAACATTTTTGATATAAAGACAGAGATGCTCGCAGCTCCTCCTAAACTGTATTAGGGAAAAAATGCAATAAACCTTGGCATTCCAATCAAAACCCATTATTTCCGTCCAGGGCTTTTGGAAAAAATTATGTATAGTTTGCTGGCACAGATCAACACAAATCGATAAGCCTCACACTAAGGATTTCAAAACTATCAAGACTGCAAAATTAAGAATTTAAATTCTCCTTTACATATTTTTTTCCTTGACCACCATCTGTATAACCCAGCATTGTCCTACTAGCCACACAATACTGCCAAGTGGAATTAATGTTTTGACACAATCTATGAAGGTCTGTCAGTTTTTATAATGAGAACAAGAGCCTTACCCCTAGGATTAAAGCAGTATTGTTAGATACTGAAATTTCTGCTCTCTAAATCTGGATTTAGAATATTTTTTAAAAAATTTGATCAAAAATATGGAGAAACAAGAAGCTTTTGAACACATTAGACACCACATTAATTAAAATAGCAAGACTACTCTAGCTTTCATAATCTATAAGAACAATTGCTTGCTTTTCACCAAAAAAAACCCCAAACAAATTCAAAAAATAAAGTGATTACCAAGCTTCATTTACAGTCAGGTTAAACTGATGCCCTCATCAAAAGCGTGACTCACTTCTCTAACTTCTTCTCTTCTGACACTGTCACTCCCTTGGATACAGACCTGGAAGCATATATTATACTCTTAAGGCTGGGTTTATGCACATTTGCATGAGTGCCACTACGAGGAAATTAATTTTTACTGGAGTTCAGTTTTAACCAAGTATCTGGAACCAATCCAGATGTTTTGTACAAAAAAATGTCTGTACTCCTGTATTTATCTTAACATATAACAAGAATATTTGCTTAAGGAACAGAGAGAACAAGATTTGAAAACAGCACATTAGAGTATATGAGATTCTTCACACATATACATTCACATTATTGGTTTCTTCCACATGCAATAGTCCTTACAAAGTCTATACTTATCTTTCTAAACTATCAATTGCTTCCAAATTTTCATAAGTCTAAACCACCTTTTATCTTTTCCCTTTTATCATCTGTGAAGAATATAAAATGAGTATTTTCTTAATTAAGAAAAGTACTTCCTAAAAAATCTCTCTAATTGCAGATGGAAAGACAACTGTTTGGTAAGGACATGTTCCAGAAACTGATAAAACACTTTTGTAATGTTTTTGGCAGATGGATAAGATGATTGAAAATTTTCGAACAAATTATGATGTCCTTGAAGCATAAATTGCTGTGTTAATTACAGCATGAGTTGTATACAAGAATTTTCCTTCCTGTTTTTTATATTAATTTGTTCATGGGTCTCCAAAGAAAGTGGTTTTCTCATTAGTCTCAAATGATAATATGATATCAAAGCTCTAATCATTTGACTGGAGAAATTTTTTCATATATTCTTAGTGCAATATATTTGCTCTGCTTGAAAATAAATCAAAGAATGTCTTTTTTGTACTTGGATAGTTCCATGATCTGAAGTTATGTAGGCATATAGAAAAGCATACTTTTTTGGGGACCAAATTTTCAATTTCTTCTGAAAGAGAATCTATTGTAATCTTGGTAATACGTAAGGGGTTTTTTTCCAGCAAAGATAGACAAACATATAGCTAAAATGATGTGACATTTTGTAATAATCAAACTGAAGATGTTTCAAGTGTTATTTCCTTAAGAAGATATGCCAAAATTGTTTTTTCTGAGTCACTCTCATCGTATGATGCTTCACGTTTGGTACTTAAAAAGAACAGAGAAGCTTCTTCATGAACTACAGTTAGGGTGCTAATTGGTCTCTTTTCTGATCTGTACAAAATCATTACCCATTACACAAATTGCAAAATCCTCCCTTTTCAGGTGTAGTGACTTTATCTTGGCCAGCAGCTGTGCACCCACACAGCTGCTCACCTATTCCCTTCACCCCAGCAGGACAAGGGGAAGCAGTAGGAAGAGCAAAAGTGAGAAAACTCATGGATCAAGTTAAAGAGAATTGAACACATGAAGGAAAGAAAAAAAAATCTAAAAAATATCAAAACAAAGGAAATTGATCACCAACCCCCATAGACATACCAATGCCTGGCCATTCTCGGAACAATACCCACTTTGGAAGCAAATAATCTCACTTTTTTCTTCCTCTACCCTATATTTTATTGCTGAGCATGACATTAAGTGACATGGAATATCACTTTGCTCAATTTAGGTCAGCTGTCCTGGCTGTGTCCCCCCTCATATTCTTGCTCACACCCAGCCTACTTAGAGGGGCTGGGAGGCAGAGTAGGAAAAGGCATAAACCTTGAAGCTATGCAAGCAATGTTCAGCCACAGTCAAACACTGGTGTGTTATCAGCACTATTTTAGTCACAAATCTGAAGCACAGCACCTTACAAGCTGCTATGAAGAAAGTAAACCCCATCCCACTCAGACCCAGAACATCAGGAAATAGTTTTGTTAATGGAATTTTATGACCTTACTCTTACACTCCTGATCTATACAGAGGATGTAAGACAAACAGCTGAAAAATCATATGTTAATAAAAGAATACGTCAGGTCAAACATTGTTCATCATCATTCTTGTATGGTAGTGGTGACATGAGCATAAGCTATTAATTTTGTGTTTGTTGCCTTGCTCCAGCCAGGTTCTTCAGATTTCAAGCAGTGGTCCTGATGTATCACCCGAGTTTGCCATCCTTACCCTTGGCAAACTGAGAATCCATTTCTTGAGTTCTACCACATAACATAATATTGTATGAATTAACATAATACTGTATGAAGGTTATATTTAGAAGAACATGCAGACAATGTAGCGAATATGGGCTTCCAACAACATAAGAAATAAAGGCTTATTTAATAGTAATGAAGAAACCAAACTATGGAAAGAGGTTATGATTGCAGCTCTTCCAGTCTGCTTACACTTTGGTATCACTGCCTAATTTGATTAATTTATTTTACTGTCAGGAACATATTTCCTCTGATTTTAATACATGCTTTATGTTTTATACTGTCTGGAATGTTCACAATAAGATATTAGATTTGATAGAGAATAAATACTATCTGGTTTTTATTACCTTTCCCACCACTTTTCACCAGTTTACTGTAGCACGGTTTGCTCTTGCCCACTATAATAAAGTCTGCTTGGATACCTCCTTGATACTAACTAGGTTGAATATTTCTCAGACCTCAGATATACCTTATGGCTTCAGCTCTGAGGTATTGATTAATTTAGCAGCATTCTCCTTAATATGAATAAAGTTATCAAATCTAAGGCTTCCAAAACACTGAGACAATTTTGCATACTGTCCCACATGTCATTTCTTGCCTACATTCATAAATATAGTTTTATGTGCCTACTGGATGTGAGGTAATATTCAAAGTGGGTAATTAGTACCAGAGTTTAGCCACCCACTAACATCTCTGAAGAGACCTAATCCTGTGGTAACCAAAATTTTATTTTCGACTTCAGAGTCTACAGCAAAAATAATCATAATAGTCATGATTCAGATCTTTGAATTCTTTTAGGCTCTAGTATTTGCTAACAGATTTCTATTGATCTCTCACTGAGGATTAGATAATGATGAACATCCCAAGCAGTGTCTACCAAGCAGTTTGATGAAGTACATGTTGGCTCAGGGCATAATTTGTCTGGATGACAGCAGATCTGATCCTAATGCCAATTTGTAAAATGCACAAGATTTGGCATCTGTTCAGACCTGTAGTTATTCAAACAGCACAGGGAGTCTGCAGAGTGCTGTAGAAAGTCAAGAAAATGCTCATAAACTGAATTGTCTGTCTCCCCATCCATTAATCACTAGGACTTTCTGAGCCAAGACATAGGTTTTATGTGGCTCTGCCAACCATATCTAGCCTAAGGAGGAGAAGATGGGAGTGCAACTTGGACTTGCTAGAGTCTCTCTGCTGCTGGGATAATAGCTTGGGAACTGACAGAGAATAGACCTGCTAGGTACAGTGGGACAGCGGGACAGCCTGAGCCATGGGTTGAGATACAGAGCTAGCACCAAAAGTTGCCCAAAACCATACCCATATGATGATGAGGATGTCTTGCTAAAATACCCACTAGAAAGTCCTAATAGGATGTCTTAAGCACAATATCTGAGGGGTACAAAGACTCCCTCTAGGGGCTGAGACCCCTGAATTCTCTTAAGTCATGTAAACAACACATTGGTCTTCCAATTATCCAGTAGCTCGAGTATTAAATTAATACATTAAATATTCACCAGAATAAGAACATGAAACTCTAGTCCCATTCCTCAAGTGAACATCCCCATTACTAGGTGCTTTCTTGTTCTTGATAAATCTTGGACTTACTCAGTGTGTGCAGAAGTAGTTTCCTTGTGAAGAACAGAGAAATACCCACCCTTGCCCTAGAATATAATTTAACTGGGCATTAGGGTTCTTTCTTATAAATAGGAGATATGTGTTCAAAGTTGACTTAAAGTGACAGAAGCTTGGATAAAATACTTTCCATCAAGACCAGGATTGTTTTCATAGAATCAAAGAATAGTTTGGGTTGGAAGGGACATTTAAACATCATCCAATCCAACCCCTCTGTAATGAGCAGGGACATCTTCAACTAGATCAGGTTGCTCAAAACCCCATCCAACCTCATCTTGAATGCTTCCAGGGATGGGGTATCTACCACCCCTCTGGGCAATCTGATCTCACCAACTGCATTCACCAACCTGTAAAATTTATTTCTTGTATTTATTTAGTCTAAATCTACATTCTTGAAAACTAGTACCCCTTTTCCTATTACAACAGACACTACTAAAAATTCTGTCCCCATCTTTCCTATAAGACCCCTTTTACCCTCCCATCTCTCAAGCAACCCAAATAAACTACATTTTGCCTCATGTTTAGTTTTTACCTCTTGGTATATCTCATTCTTCATAATATTGCATTTTTTAGAGGAATTCAAGGCAGATAAAGTCTGCATTTCTAACATGCAATAAAAAAATTAGAACTTTAAATTTTTATCCAAATGCAATAAACAAATCCTCCTCCCATTAGTACTTTAGGCCTATCTAGCAGAAAAATATGCAACCATGTAATTTTTGTTCCATTTACCTCTGTCCATTCTGGTCAGTACCATCATCTGTGAAAGCCTTGGGACTGTCAAATACATATGAATTAGACCTGAATCATTTTTTTTTCCCTTAGTGAATACACGGTATGTGGCATTAACCACTGTGTATCATCAACTATACTAGCAATTTATAACTGTTCCCTCATATAAGGTAAGAAGCACCAGGGTACTTTATGTCATTGATGTCAGTGACTAGCTCTGTTTCCTGGATCTGTAATTCTGTCAGCTATATCATCTCAGGTTTTGAATAAAGACTCAGCTATAATTAACTGGGTTCCTAGGGTGAAATCAGAGTTTTAGTCAATATTGTTTAAGTTTAAATAGAAGCTTTTGGATTCTGTATAGCACCTGCCACTGTTCCATCTTTGAAATGCTTAACAAAGGTGCTCAGTCTCTTTCAACATCCATTACCATGAAAAGCCAACGTAGGTGGTAGCCTTTATTATCACATACCAGTTAATTGCCTTTCTGTATGCAATTTTCTTCCTAGATGTTTAGCATGCAATTATTATTAAACCAATGCATTCAGATAGCACCCAGATGCTCAAATTGACATCACATCCCTTTTGTTAAAAGACTGTATAAAGTATTCTTAAACTAATTTATGTCCTCAGGAATTTGGAGTTTAAACACACAAGGAAGACAAATAAGCTCATACAAATGGAAAAATAGTCTCATGTTGTGCTTGTTAATTATCACAATCTCAACAATAACCCCTTTCAGTATTGACTTCTAAATCCTGGCCTTATTAATGAGGTTTTAATGACAGTTAATGAGAATTTTGCAACTAACTCCAAAGAGATTGGGATTTTGTTTTATGAATCCATATCTTGTAGAAATCTCATATATGTTATGATTGTATTTTAAATGCTGATTGTAATTGTCCTAAAGCATTATTTCATGGATTTTATAGAAAAGTTTCCAGTAGGTGGCTATAATACCAGTTCTTCATTTCTTGTTTTATTCTTCCCAACTTTTCTTCTGTGATATAGCTTAAGATGAAACATAACACTAACTAAATCACCTTAAGAATTATCCTTAAAAGCAGAACAGGTTATTGATGGTTGTCATGTTCCATGACACATTAAAAAATTGTACCTGATGATTTTAAAAAAAATTATGCCTGATGACACAATATATTCAATATCTGTAGGAAAATAACTTTATGTCTTATGAGACTGGTACCAGTTGATGGCTTATCCATGTGCAGAAGCAAAGAAAGAAAAAAAGTCACTGTAAAAAATTGACAATTTTCAATATTCCTTATCAAGAAGCTAACCAGAACATTCGAAAACTGACACAGTTTTATCTTCTACTCATTATTGACATCTAAATTACATGACATTTTACCCAGTAATAAGGCATATGATTTTTTTAATCCAGTCAGTTAAAGACATAGGTCAATCCCAGTAAGCACCTAGAAAAAAAACCTCTTTAATGAATATGTGTTTTAAAACTAATTGAGTGTATTCTACATGACAGATCTTGAAAAAACAAAGTTCTTAATAGTAGGCATTTTTATACAAAACATTATGCTCCAGTGTATCATCACCTAGAGAGATCATAAATTGCCCTTTGCCAGATCCATCCAATTATACTTATTTGTAGCATTAAGAATTATTCCAGAGACAGTTTGTCAAAGAGAGAATTCAATGAATGATATAAGAAATAAAGCAACTATCAAATATGAGGTTATTATTTGGAGAACTGCAAAAGACTTTTTTTAAAAACATACTTTTTCTAAATTACAGTTATTGTTTATTTGTCAATCCACCAACTAAAGTTAAAAACACTTTAGGTGATTATTCACACTGAAAGTATAACTCCTTGAATAAATGTTCCTATCCAGATTTTTTTCACATTCATTGAACAATTCTTTGCTTCCAGTTTTGTTATGGACTTAGCACTTCAGTAAGACTTCAGTATATGCATAACTGCCTTCCTGAATAAACACACTTGGCATGATTTATTGGCATAGAATCTTTAGTAGAAAGCACCATGAATTGATACAGCAGAAATGCATGCAAAGGCAATTAAGCACCCACCAAAATGTGTCATCATCATATTTTATGTCCTAATGGGCTGTAGAAAAGAAATCAGAATCTGCTTCCCAGAACAATGCAGGACAGCTTTTACTTGACATTAACAAGATACCAAAATTGTTTTCTGAGGATCAGTTTAATTTACTTGGTTTGTGGATGTTTGTTTACTTGGGTGTGATGGTTGATGAGAAGCTCAACATGACCCAGCAATGTCTGCTTGCAGCCCAGGAAGCCAACTGTTTGCTGGACTGCATCAAAAGAAACGTGATCAGCAGGTCAAAGGAGATGACCACAGATATGATAATTTATTTCTTTAACAAACTATCACTAAAGTTAAGAATCTTGTCTGACTTCCAAGACTTGTATTTTATATTATCCCCTTATATTTTCCAAATGTATTTGTTAATTACTGTGGTTATTTTTCATATTACATAATCTATTCATCATAGAAGCAGGATATGTATAAAGACAGGCCTAAAAAGTTTTAAAAGCATTAGTATTACTGGGAGGTGTAACTATGGGCTATTTTACAGCCATGTATCATGAAAAGACACCAAATTTCAAACCATTGGTTATCTAGGTGAGTAAATTTATATCTGTATGTAAGTATATATGTATGTATATGTATATATGTATATATGTATGTATATATACATATACACACAGAGGAAATCTTAATATTCTAGTCTAGGATCTTTACCAAGGTTTGCACATCATACCTGTGTTGGGGATCCAGGCAAGGCAATGTGTCCGGGATCCAGGTGAAGCTAGGCGATGTAATCCCAAGCTGGGAGCAAGCTGCCCCGGAGCACTCGGTGCACAGAGCCGGCCTCCCTTCCCAGCACTCGATGTTCTTGCTGGTTTTGTAGGTTGAGTAGTATCTCAACATCCAACTCGCAGAGCACGTCCTGCTCCTTCCCCTGGTGCTCAGGCACTGAAGGTACGCTAGTACCTCAAGCCCCGCCTTTTATGGTCCACCCCCTTGTTAGGCCATTAGCTTTATTATCATCAAACAATTAGCACCTGAATGTGATGACCAAGAGGGCTGCTCTGTCAATCAACAATCAGGTAGCCCTCTGGTCAACCTCTACAACCTGGTGTCAGTGTGCTGGATTTAGTCACTGGTGTCTTTGGGAAAAAAAAATTAAAAGAGATTAACTGAACAGCATTAACCATGTGTGCTCACTTTTTTCACTGAATTATTTATCTGTGATGGATTTGATCTGAGTCTCAATGAACCAGACTTATCAAATCACCAAGGGAGATCACAGTTTTGCTGAAGAATTACTCCAGATGTCTTAGCTCAAACCAAGTTCTATACATCTGTAACTGCCACTCACTTATGCTGTTTCCATTTTTATCTTCTTAAGTGAAGTTTTTCACTTTACCCCAGTCTACCTCATCCTGTAGTGAAATGTTAAAGTTAGCCAGGCACAATCTAGCTGTTTGCTAGCATTTATAATGGCAGAAATTGTACATTCTGCATGTTATCTGAAGTTTGAACTCTAGTTATTATTTTACATAGGCAGAAGGTAGGACTTTAATATTTTTTTCAAGTAGCTTTTTCTATTAGGATACTATTTCCAACTCTTTCTTTGAAATATTCTGTTCTGATGGTTACATAAAGTAGAAAAGTTTGAGTTGCAGAATTTATGTTGTGTTGCGTTTTCATTTGGCATTTAGGAAAACTAAAAGAGAGCTTTTAAATCTTTGTATATTTTCAAGAAAGTATCAAGCAAGAAGTCATTAAAGCATCTACCATATTTTCACAAAAAGATAAATACCAAGTGAAGACAGATAAAGATCAAAAATAATCTGCACAGAATCTGTTGTAATTAACAAGACTTGAAAATTGAAAATATATATTTTTTTTAAGTTTTATTGTTTTGAAATTTTTTCATTAACAAGTCATATTTTTTGAGAATGTGTTCTTAGTTTTGCTGGGGAGTTCTTAAGGCCTCTGAACTGCTTAATGTAAGTTGATTTTTAAGATTCTCTAACAGTCTGCTGAACTTAGGCATTCTTGTGACATCCTTACTAAACACAGACAAAATAAAAGATAACTATTGAAAATAGGGAGAAAGATATGTCAAGACGCTAATTTACACATTGTAATATTCAGTTTTTTCTTCCTTTTTCTACTTTTGAAAATATCGGTACCAGATAAATAAAACATATATTTGCAGGATTATAAGAATTTGTTAGTATCAATTGAACACCAACTGTACTTTACTTAAATTTAATAGTTATATGTTTTTCTGAATTATTTCTGATTTCTCATCCAGGAAATAGTAAATAAAAACGTTTGTATAGCACCTTCTTTACCAATTTTTTATTTAAACCATTGTGAAGTTTCAAATGTCAGCATGTTGTAACTGTACTTTATGAATCACAAAGTCATGGGTCTAGAAAGGTACACAAGAGATCAGCTAGTCAATCAGTCTTCCAAAAGGCAGGATCTATTCATAGCAATCCTTCAAAAGCATAGAAAAAATGTTTATTTAACCTGTTTTACAGATAACAGACGACAAGGATTGAACAGGTTTACTGGGAAGTCTTACCAATTTTTTGTCATATTTATTTTGACCATTCCTTGCTGCCTTTAGCGTCATATGCAAAGCACTGAGAGAACTAGTTCTTCTTTTCCTCTTCTTTTTATACATTTGTTTACACATTCATTTCCTCTGCTTTTATGACTTCTCACATTTTTAGAAGCTTGTCAGAATTCTGTTCTGCTCTACAGATCTGCCTATACCCAAAGTAAAAATGCCAGCAACTGAGCTATTACAAATGCATAGTTAGAGCAGGTTGGAGACACTTCAGCATCCCTGTGAACTCAGCACAGCCAAAAAATTTAAAAGCCAAAAAGCACTTAATAGCCTTAATGTATCTGTCCATGAGTTTTTCATCTGCAGCAACTTTTCCCTGACTTTTCCCTGACACAGGCTGTCAAAGACTTTTTTTTCCCCAGAAACAGATATATTGTACCATTTGCCTGTACCCCATGAAATCAGATTATGTCTTAAAGCTGTCCAATGAAACTTGTATAAGCAAAAATGTCCTGAGCAAGCAAAATATTCAGAAAACAAAACCTACAAAGACAGCTTGAAGATGCCCAAGGTAGGCTAATTCTGACAGACTGCTGATACCATCACTATTAGTTCTTAGGTATCGTTCCTTGTTCAGAGCAGATGTTTTCCTCCATCTCTGTTTTGTCAGGCTCTGTGTAAGGAAAATCTAACATGAGTCTAGGACTTGTAACTGAAGAATCAGATCTTATTAGGTTTTCTATTTTTACAATTTGAAGAAATTTATATTTATATAGCTTATAAATTATCTGTGTTTGTTCTAGATTTTCTTTTGCGAAAATAAACTCAAGATATTTCACTGAATTAATCTAAAAAAATGCAAAATAATGATCCCATCCAGGAAATATAAAAATGTTTGCTAGAGTTATGAAATATCTTGCAAATACATACCAAGCTGACTTCTCAAGTGGAAATCAAAGCAGCATTTAATCTCAAATTAAACTCAGTCTTGTTGGAAGAAAAAATATTACTGCTTTGAATACAAGGTTGCACATGAAACGTTTTACTTGCCATACTTTATATGACTTTTTAAGCCAACTTTCAAGTATTCTAAAAATACTGTATGGCAAATGTTTTCACATGAGTATTTTTTGTCACCATACTTACATTAGTACAACTCTGTAGCAGAAGACACCTGCATAAGGTTCCTGTAGGAGCTAAAGATGTGAGATAGAAGGTTTGCATGCAGAGAATTATTAATAGCTGTTGCAAATTTAATTATTACATAATGAAACATAACTTTTATAAGATAAAGCTTAGAAACACTGTATTTGTAAATAAATTTTAGTTCTGTGTAAAGTTCAATGCACTACTTCAGGAGTCTCTGAATTTACACGTAACTGTTACACATAACATTTGTTTAGCACAAAACCAACAGAGTCTGTGTACAGTTAGCCTATGTCTAGTTTGTAATATGAACATTAATACAGTAAAAAAGAAATGCTGCTTCTCTACAAGTGTCTTAAAATGCATTTTCTACAGTTTAGTTACATAAAGGTGTGGAAGTTATACTACATTCAGAAGGCATCTTTTACCACCACTCGACAGTGCATGTGATTTGTTATTGATGAAGTCAGAATGTTAATTTCTGCACAGTGGAAAGTTGTCTGGATTTTCTGGACTGAAAACCTGAGTAACACTGCTTTGATGATTATGAAGCTGAAAAAAGTCAAAACATTTTAAGATGTGTTTTTCCATGTCATTAATACTTCTCACAGATGTCATTCTTCTACTACTCATGTGGAGCAGAGTGCATACAAGTACAGAGCACACATTGGAAAGGGTTGAACACTGACACCATGATGGATAGTAGAAGATCCTTTAAACTAGCCAGCAAGGCTGAGATCAGACAAAAACTTGTCAGAGAGAACGCAGTAAGGACTGTTAAAAAAGAGTGAATGGCCAGAACAAGCTCTCTTAAAGGTAGATTCCTTGTGAAGTCTTTAAAATGGGACTGGATATCTTCCTAAAACATGAGTTTCAGTTTCACTGGAGTTATGAATTAAACCTTGCAGTGGAAATTTTGCTATATTAGCAATCAGAAAAGATTATTATAGAGATACTTTGTCACCTTAAAATACACAGACCTGTGGCACTCCCCTAAAAGAGCTGAAATGGTAGTGGTATATCTACAGGGAATCTGTGGATAGGCTTTCTTCCAGAACTAATTTTATTGTAAGAAAGAGAAAAACATAACATCAGAAATCATCATCTGGGAGCTTATAGAGAACACTGAAGATTATGAAAAAGTTCATGAATTAGAGGGAAAATGTTTGTTAATTTGAGTTTGAATTTCTTTACTTCAAAAACATATTGATATTCTTATGGGAGCTTTGATACTGAGTCCCTCACAGTCCGGTATGAATTTTGAAATTAAGAGTATCTTGAAAAGACATTTCAGATGGGATTTGATAATCAGTGTAACTTGCTTGTGACACATTCTTTATGCTACTTACTTCCTGGCTTCCTAGATGAATACTACTTTAACAGAGATATCTTTGTTTCTGAGATATATACAAAGTAATATATATGAGACACTATTCTGGAACAGCTGAGTGTCTTCCCATACATTTTCCTCCTTCTAGCTTTTTTAACCCAGAATTACTGCTCAGCTACACCAGTCCCATTAAATGTACATTTCTGCATTTGGTATCAAAGCTATTGATTTTCGGATTATCACGAGTAGAGTATTGTTAATCTCAACACAGAATCATTAATACATTTCCAACAAATGGAATAATTCTTGGAATTATTCTTTGAATGAAACTATGTTTACTCTACTTAGGCACATTTGGTTTCCATCAAAGGCAACTGAGCAGTGGGTGCTGAGTCAGGCCCAATGATCTCAAGCACTGCAGTGAGAGGACCGAGGGTTGATTTGACAAATTATGTGGATAATTGAAGAAGACCAGTCTCTCAAGCACACGTGACTGAATTGCCAGTTGTCACAAGCTCCTGAAATCAAGATAATACTTGATTACTCAAGTCACTATTGTCATTACGAGTCAGAGTCCAGAAATGGAAAGGATTGAGAAAACAAAAACTATTGCCAGTCACACAGGAACAGCAACAAAAGCAGATAGATTGCCTCTGAAATTACGGTGATGTTAAGGATAACTATGTGTTTTTGTAACCATATGAAATGAGGCAGCACACTACAGGGAACTTCACTTTCTCCTTGATCTCCACAACCACTTTTCTATAATAGCAGTAAATCATCCTCCAAGCAGCTTTGCTCCAGGCACACACTCAGAAAGGAAATGCAAGGTCTTTCAACTAACTTAATTGTAAAAAACTGACCGCTGTTCAGTTAAGTTTCAGTTAGTGGCACTTCTATTTAAGCGAGCTCGTTCAAGGATTTCTTTCTCTTTTTGATACGTTTCAGGTATTTCACTAAAAAGCTCTGTGGGAGCTCGTGTCATGTTAACTGCAATTCATAAGTGAGTTGGCAGTGCCAAAGCAGACAGGTTTTTTATAATTAATTTTTAAACACTAGGGAAACTTGAAAACAAAGGAAACAGACTAAAAGCCAAGCCAAATCTTAATCATTAAAAAGCTTGTCATTAAAATCGCTACAATATGCTTGATTTCCAGTGTTACCCAATTCATTTACTATATGCAGCCCTTTTCCCTGTGTGCTCTGTCACACATATGGGACCACACATAATTTGAAATTGTATCTGTTATTCTAAATGTATTAACAATATATTTCAGATTTTCTATTTTCGGATTTGTTATAGTGTTCATCACTGTTCTGTTACAGTGGTGGCTACTTCTGTAATTGAGTGAGGCAGAGAAACCTTACCAAGTGATTCTTCTTACTTAAGTCTTACCCATCCTGTATTCTGTGTCTAATCTAACTATCCTGAACACACCCAGGACTGAAACCTAGCCAGCTAAAATGTCTAATATGTGCATGATCTTTCACTTTCATAACTTAGTCATGTAAAATCTGCACATCCTCTCCATAATGCCTTGTTTTATTCTGCTCAGTTCATCAGCTGAGCAATCAGCTATTTGGTAAAAGCCAGGTCAGAATCAACACCATTAAAAAGGCAACAATATCTGCTGACCCCTACAAAAGCCAGGAATCCTTGCACATTTCTCTGGACCTCAAAGCTGGTGAAGCAGTAACAGTGCAGGAGAGATTTCTGCTACTTGTAAGTCATATCACTGTATTCAGCTATACTGAGCTCCATAAGTGGAAAAAACAGGAAAGCATAGGAATTTCTCACCCTACTTCCAGCTTCCCCAGCCCATGGACAAGAGAAACAATATGACATGATTTCACACACTTTCTATATGTCTGTCTTTAGAGTAAATCAACCTTGGAGAATGTTACTGAGGATACCAGATTTCTATGAGCACTCACTCCAGCCTCCTGGCTTTGTGACTGGTCTTTACTGGCGTTTGCTGCTGCAAAGCTTCTGAGATGCTTAGAAAATTCTTGTGTGTCCTCAAAGAATATGTGGAGTTCACACAAAAAATATCCAGAATTCACCAAACCCCATTTCCCATGTGGGCCTATGATAAGATAAAGTGATCCTTTTGCAGAAAATTACATTTCTTGAAGTACAAGGGAGACTTACAGGAGAGCCCCTTAAGCTTCAGGGCATGAATAGATACATATAAAAGACGTGACATTAGTTTTCAACTTCTCTCTATAGTTATCCAGCATATATTTCCTGGTAATTGCATTTCCAATTTCTCTTCCAATGGCCATTTCTTACAGGAGCAAAGGTAGCCCCTCAGGAGCTGTGCCTGCCCTCATCTCTTCTTTTTCTAACTCCTATCCTTTTGGTCCAGTCCTTCATCCCTTCCAGTTTCCTAGAGACTATAAAGAGTGTTACAGACAGGCATATTGGCATCCCAGCAGTGAAAATAAGCTGTAATCCTAGCATTTTGGACAGCAGGAATATGACGGAGAAGTGGAGATACCATACACTTGTACAAAACTCTGCAAGAAATGTATTTGAGGAAAAAAGAAAAATGATCCCACACCCCTCTTCATGTAGTGATCATCTCAGGAATTCCAGGGATCTCAAATTCCCTTAGCAAAATGTGGCTTTCACCATCTCATGTGTGTAGGGCATCCATTACGGCTGCTAGATCCAGCTTCATGCTTCTTTAAACGTGAAGCCTGACTGCAAAGTGTCTATGACACCGGATTCTGGTAAGACACAAATCTTGGGGACTTTTCATACAAAGTATTCAGATGCAAAAGAAGGATTCCAACTGTCACACTTCTGATACATATGTGAATCCCATTAAGATAAATGTGTTTCTTACATTTGAGAACAGTTATAAGCTCTCATGGATATGAGAAGAACAGTTCTACTATAAGAGTTCTGTTTCCTTATGAGTACTTTTTAATTTAGTGGTTAATTTTTTTCAGATTTTATAGAATATTTAACTTTGACTGCAACTTTTCCTATTAAGAAATAAAGAGAACTTTTCTCTTGCAATTTAAAATAGTAAAAATCTTGTCACTCACTTTAATTTACCTTGGACTAAATTTGGAGTAAACAAAATTGTGATAATATAGTTACTTTCTGTAAATCAATGAGCTGATTGTTTACAAAATTTTCCCATATTTCTTCCCAGGACAGAATTAAAGTTTTTCCCTGATACAAATTACCACAGCTTTCACCCAGGCAAGTACTCATATTCCAGAAACATATCAAAGTATCAAGTATTAGATTTTTCCTTTACTCCTCTTTTTATTGTAAAGACATTTTAGTATTGTCTTACTTGTCTTTGTTTTCAAACTTAACAAATTTAACTAGCTTATAACTGAATCCCTTTTTTTAATATACATTAACTATTTTTTAGCATATTAGTACCCTTTGTTCTTGCCCAAAGCTCCTGGCTGGTAATGCAAAAATTAGGGAAAATAAAGCTATCAAGTTTATCTTCTGGTAAAAGACAGGAAAGTAGCATCCTTCCTAATCATAAAACCTGACAAAAAAACTACAAATACAATGACATCTGTCTTAAATGGGCACATTGAAAATGCCTTTCCATTACAAAATTGATTTTGAAACAATTAAAGGTATTATTTTCAGTGCCTCAAAATCTTCTGGTCTAATTGATCCAACCAATGATCATCACTGTCCATCTGCTTCCTTCAAACTCCCTTTGAAGGGTATTAGCATACTTCAGCTGCGCTATGCCACAGTTACCAAGGCAACCAGAGTGTGAAACAGGCAGAAACTGTGTTTATTTACCTCATACATTTGCTGCCAGAGAAACCCTACAAACTTAAGTACCTCAAAGCTACACTTTTGCAAACAAGGAACTTATAAAAGGATGTCCTCCCCTTCCTTCCTCCCTTCTTCCCTTCCTTCCTCCCTTCCTACCTTTTTCCTAACAGCCGTGATGAATTATGACACAAGGTAAATAGGAAGTATTCCAGACAAGTTATGAGCATTTCCAAGTTTACAGTAGACACAGAAGTTGTGCCCTCAAAGTACTTGCTATGCACAGCCTAATGCAATAACACAGATCTGTGTCCTAGATGTAAAGTATCTCACATGCTCACTGGATAATGCCATCTTGGACTCCCATGTAACTGTCAGGCTACTCCATACTGGAACCTGGGAGTACTCACCTAAATCCCAGGTCTGAATGTGCTGTGTTCTACATGATTTTAAATCTGGGAATAAACAAACCCCATTCCTTTCCTCATGCTCATTTTTCCCCAAGAAAGCAAGCCAAGTACTTTTAATTAAAACATTTCACTGTTTAGCTTATGCTAAATATATTTCAGAAGATATATTCTTCTGGATAGGCAAAAAATACAAGGTTTTTGCAAGGCTCGAGAGGTTACGGGATGGAATCAGAAGAGATTTGACTGACACAAAACCAACTCTATGTCCTTCAGCAGCATTAGCAAAATGTTCTGCCCTGATTTCAATTCATTTTGACATTACAAATATAAAAAAAGTGCAAAACCAATTAGACCTCTGTGGAGGAATCAGCCTCTGAGGTTAGTGCAGGTGAATTACGTGTTCTGATGAATTAGCTGAAATATTAATGTAGCAGAAATAAACACATTTTCAATAAGCACTGAAGGTTGAGACTCTAATTGTGTCTTGCACATTTTTATGTGCTAGGCACTATTTGAAAGGACAAAGAGCGTGGCTTAGAGGAGAAAACAGCCCTTATGGAGAAAATAGGAAACCTCTCCCAGTTTGAATGGAGCTGCCAAGAGAGATCGCCTTTGGAATGGATCCACCTATAGTGAAATGTTAGCAGTTTTGTTTAGAGCTAGCAGAAATATTCCAGCAAAACACAGTCCATCAAAAGTGCTAGCTTGTTGACCTTCAAATTATTAGTTTGATCAGCTGTGTTTGCTCATCCATGTCCAATCGAAAGATTTATTCTGGCAAAAGATCTGTTTCAAACACTGAGAGGAGGGTTTGCATGTCTAATTCCAAACTATTCCTACAGGCTGCCTTTTATGGTCAGCAGAGAAACTGACTTTTGTAGAAAACGATTCATCTGCACAGTTTTAGCCCTGTAGGAGGAGAGGAATTATGTCCTACTCTTCCCTGTTTTTCTCCACTGACTGTAATGGAAACATAGACATCTGGCTGAAGTGCATGCATCTCATCAGACAAATCATCCCCTTAAAGACTGTGATCTACTGTCTCTTCTCGTATATTCTTGTTCTCAGAAAATTATTAGCCTGGCCAGTGTGATATTCCTGTTTGAGTTATAAGGAACTTATGTAGTTGAGTAAAATACTGAAGAGAAGCCTTGCAGCGAAGAACAAAAATACAAATGTCTCTGTCAGTGTACCAGTGAAGCAGAGAAAGACTGGTGACTGTGGCTATCAGACTGCTGTATTTGCTGCACTGAACCTTAGGAAGTTGGCAGCCAGTTTCAATTCTGAGTTGCATCACAAGGTTGAAGAACCCTGTGATCACATTCACACAGTAATTGTACACAATTGTGCCACAACTCACTTTTGCCTTTGCAAAGCAAATCTGATCCAGATTTGAGAACAAGGATCCAAATTATTCAGGCCATCCAGAATCAGAAATAATTTTCATGTAAAAGAAAGAGAAAAATCACATTTTTCCAGACAGAACTAAGGAAACTCATGGGTGTACATATGCTATTAGTTAGATATGTT
>VZRW01002239.1:11312-51991 GCA_013398125.1 Aegotheles bennettii
GGCCCCATAGATTTATGGGTGTCTCATTGACTCAGCAGGTCCTTTACTACTATTTCCTGGATTACGAGGGGTTTATTCTGATCTCCATCCCAATCTTCCAGCTCAGGGAACTGAATATCATGAGGAGAACTGGTCTGGCCATTAAAGACTGAGGAAAAGAAGGCATTTAAGTACCTCAGGCTTTTCCTCATCCTTGGTAACAATGTTCCCTTTCACATCCAATGAGGGATGGAGATTCTCTCTGCATCTTTTTTTCTTCCAACTTGAATATGCTGAAGCAGATTATTTGTGTATAATGTATGTACTCTGTGACACTTCTTTGGATTCTGAAATCTTTAAGATGTAATACTATCCAGAAAATTGAAATTAGACCCATCCACTTTAGAGATAAGATTTTCCAGGGCTTAAATGTGTCAGTATATCTTCTTACTGTGTTCATTTCCTGTTGTGGGGATGCTAGTTCTACATCCCAGTGTTTAAAAGCTCCGGTTGAATGCCTGACTGCTGTTTTAATTGCAGGTGTTCTTAAGACTTATATTTTGAAGTTAAGAGTTGAACCAGGCTTTTTTGCCATTTTTCAGTGTTAAGCAAAATTTTTGCTTTCTGGCTGTTTGTGCAAAAACCAAACAAAACCCCAAGAAAAATGCTCAAAAGGCTGTCTTAAGTCCAGTTAATATTAAACCTAAATTATAGATAGTAAACTATAATCTGAACAGAGTAAATTTAGAGATATTTATAGTACTCCGAAGATGATCTGGACAAGCTTGAGAGAAATTAGGTACTGTGTTCTCTCCCGTGGTCTCATTCTGTTGTGTTCCTGTCCCCACTTCCTGCTTTGTTTGCCTTTTTTTGATGGGTGCCAAGTTTAATATGGAAAAAACACTGATCTGTTCCTTCCCAGGTAGCAAAGTTGAGTGCTATTCAATGGGTGTCAGTAAACTTCACTAACTTTTTTTTTTTCTCCTCTATCCAGAGTTCTGTGGAAAATGCTAACACCTCACAGTCTCTAGCTGGTTTACTAAATAAATGCAGAACCCCTCAAGGACAAAGACTAGTTAATCAGTGGATCAAACAACCACTTATGGACAAGAACAGAATCGAAGAAAGGTAATAGTGTTATGTGTTTGTTATACTTACACAAGCTAGTAACTGTTTTACAGAAGACTCTTTTTAAACACAAAATACTACAACCAAGGTGGTGAAGGTTTTTGTGTGCTATCCTGTAACACACTGTAGTTAGAGCAGAAAGTGTTTTTCTGTGAGTTGAAAATTGACAGCTTACTGTTAAATATACTTTTAACAATTACAACACTTTAAAGAGGAGGTATGATATGTTTAGATTGTCAAATGTTTCATGCTGCAGGCTAAGGCAGTGTACCAGCAATTTCTTAACTATTATACTGCAAATGCTCAAGCTGTATAATATTTTGATGTCACTTCCAGTTTGCAAAAAAAAACCAAACCAAAACAAACCCCCAAAAACCCATAACAAACAACAACACAGATAATTAAGCAGATAATTAACCTTTTCATATTTCCAGAAAAAACTAGATTTGATTGCAGTGGGACACTCTTACCACATTTTGCGTAGATATTGTGGCCCAAATATGAATGGCCTTTTTCTTCCTTGCTCTTTCATACTGCTACCTGTCATCGTGCATCTGCCCTACCAGTAGACAGCAGTACAAAAAAATCTCTGCCGAGAATGTACAGGTAATTTTCAGTCCTTCAGAAAAGAAAAATGGCAAAGGCCATATGGCTATAGAGCCTGTGTTTATCTCATGATTATGTTCACCATGCAAACAAAATGACACTTTTATAAACTTGTGCTAAATATAGCTGTATTCTTATCATCTAAATCCAAACTTCAGGCAACTTAAGTGAACGGCAGGTTAATGCATTCTGAAATGTATGTTGTCTTGACAAAGAGGCCAGAAGGCTGAATTTAACTTTGATACCTTCTCTAAGGGTCATATTTCAGATAAGGCATTGCTAGTATGTCTGTATATGCTGTTGGGCTTTAGCACAGATCACTAATACCAAAAAAAGAAATTTTGGCTTGGTCACGTTGTTTAAAGAAGTTATGCAAGGAGTAGTTTTCTCTCTAGATTTCTGGAGACTGAGTTATTGCCTTCTCTTCCAACAAATTTTTCTACTTGTTCTAATAATTTGCAAAATGGTGCCTAGTAGCTTAATCAGAGCACACCTAGAAATGTTATTAAAGTGACTCTGAAATATTTGTCCCTATGTTTATTGAACATGTCACAAGAGCTTTCATCATTTGTTCTTGATTATGTGCCCAGGATCATCTACTTCTCTCAGTTTTGGATCCTAAGATCGAAGCCAACTTCAATTTTATAGTTATGTTGGTTTTAAGATTTTAAAAGTTATTACTCCCATTTGTAGTTTTCTTATGTCAAAGTAAACATTGGAAATTTTAACTTTTGTATCAGACTTGTTTGCTTGTTATGGTGCATCAGAAATCCTGCAAGTTTGGAAGAGAGTATGTTCTTTATAAAGCTGTGATTAAATCGTAGGTAGAAAATGTAACTTGACCTGTTTTGTAGAGGTTATGATCTGCATTTTGTGTTGTGATTGTGTTGACTGCGTTTAGGAAAAGCTATATTTAAAGGGGGAGGAGAATGACACACTGGAGTTGAGCTCTTAGTGGAGCTTGTAAGGGTTGGTGTATCGAAGTGTTACGAGGTTGGAAGAGGTCCATTGATAACCTCCTGTATCTTGCTCAGCCACAGAATCATCGCTGTTGCAATTTGTTAAAAGTAGTTTGTTTTTAACTTATGGTCGTGGAAAAACTGTAGTATTACTACAGTTGTGCTTTTCAGTTCATTCTGCAGCATGCATCTTCATGCATCTTGCTTTCAAGTACTACTTTGAATATAATTCTTTTGCTTTGGTATGAAAGTAATGTGTTTTACTTGTAAACTGCTGGCATGCCATCTTCCCAATCTTAATGCTGTTCAAAGTGTGTAGAACTGTTCTCTTTTTAATCCAAAGGAACAAGCGTAATAAGAGAAGCTGTTAGTAGGACTGAGAAGATATACTGACAGATTCAAATATCTTTGGAAAGATTTGCAGTTGCAAAGTTGTTTTCTATATATTCTGCTGTATAATGTAAATGTTTTAAGAATTACAAACTATAATTTAGAGCATATAGATAGTTTGAGAGGGAAATACTTTTACTTACTTTCCTTTACTGTCCATGGAAAAGCAGTGTTTTGTCTTCAAGGTGAGTTACTAACTAGTTACAAACTAGGCTAAACTACCCAGGTTGGACTAATGACAGTGTTTTGGAGTAAGCCTGTGGTTTTGCTTATTCAGGAGGTATTTTGACTTGATTTTTATTCCAGTAGTGAAGAATTGTATGTCTGACTGTAAAAAACAGAATTCCGAGTTAGACTCTTGCAACTCTTTGCTAAGACCTGTAGGTGGTGCAAGTCATCTTTTGGAGCTAAATGAATCATCTTTCAGTAGTTTGTAACCTGCAATGTGTTGCTAACATTTATGGATAAATAGAAGACAATGTTATGTCACTAGTCCGTAGTAACCATAGATACAATAACAGCACAAATTAATGTACATAGTGCATATGCTTCAGGTAAAATAATGTTTATCTACTAGAACAGCTCCTAATGAGAACTAAAAAGACATAGGTTCCTGATACTTGTCTACCTTGAGAGACATGGGGTTCTGCCCATGACTGGCTAGTTTTCCATCATGAAAAAAATTATTAGTCACAAGTATAAAAGATACAGCCCTACTTCTCCCGTGTGGTGTGTTCAGAAGGCAAGTACATGAGGTTCTTGCATCTTGCCTCATACTCAGCATATTTCTAAAATGAAAATGTAGTTGCAGAGACAGGAAGTGCAAATACATCTATTAATTGTGTAATGCGATTGGCTAATACAGCAAGCAACGTCAGTATGTAATGTTTGTTTTTCAGATACTGGAAAGACTGAGAAATGTGGCAGAATGTACAGTAGTGCTTGTTATGCCCTGAGAAGGGAACTTGTGCTGAATATATTTAATTTTTTTCCTATTTTTGGGGGGAAACTCTGACACTTGTGCAAAGCACAAATATGAAATTCTGGCTGACTTTTTTAGTCCTCTTGACATACTGTGGCCAAACATCTTAGACTTCTATGTCCTGTAGTAGAAAAGGTGCAGAGGTCTCAGTTCCAGAGGAGTTACAGGCTGTACTCTAACATCACTTGTTCTGATTCAAGCCTGTTTTGAGCTTTTCTCTTACATTCCTAAATACTACATTGCATGGGGGGTAAATTGTAGAAACCAGTCCTATCTCTGGCAAAATCAGAAAGAAATAGATTCAGAAAGCTTGAGGTGGGTAAATGGCTAACAGGGTAAAATTTCCAGGTTTGTAGAATGTTCTCATGAATCAGTCTCCAATGACAATTAAAATAGCAGCTGGTTTAAAATTGAAAAAAAAAAAAAAAGCAACTTGTTGCTAACTAGTTTAGGCAGGCTTGAATGCCTCTACAGTGCTTTATTTAGGAATAAGTTAATCTAACATATGCTTTCTTTAGCAGATGATTGAATGGACAGAGTGGGGTAATGCATGTGGGGTAGCTTGGAAGATGACTGGGGACTCATCTCGTGCAGAAAAACACACAGTATGGAGGAGAAATGGCTAGGTCAAATGGGAAGTGTGTGGCAGGCCTGTGATCTCCCTTGGATCGCAGAAATGTCATCATGCAACTGAAGTGCTGTAGTGCATGTTCTTTACAAAGATAAGGCAGGGAAGATGCAGGAGTTGTGTTTCTGCAGAGGTATGGCTTGAATGTGCAGAGCTCTGCTGCAGAGAGGGCAGCAGGCCTATCAAGAGTTTATAGGTCAGGATTACAGGACAGCAAGGTGGGGGGGACATTATAGTGTGCATCTGCAGCACACCTGCCCCATCAAGATGAAGGAGTGGACAGTTACCTTGAGACAACAGGAAGAAACATGATTGTGGGCCCTGGCTCTCTTGGAGGACAGAAGCCAGCCCAGCACCTGCTGGGGTGAAGTGTGATACCTGCGTTTTTGCATGTACTGGCAGACAAGTCAGCTGAATGGGAGTCAGCAGTGTGCCCTTGCAGCAGCAGTGCAGGATGACCATGCACTGGGTTCCACAAGTAAGAGCAGGTTGAAGAACGTGATTATTCACATCTACTTGGTAGCTATGAGGCTCCATCTAGAGTACTGCATCCAGTGCGGGGCTTTGCAGTACAGGTGGATGGACAAACAGGAGCCAGTTGTTATAGTTTGAAACTTTTTGTCCCATCTGAGAATCCGTCTCGGGAAGGAACTGGTGTTTGTATTCCATAACCCAAAACTTCCTGCTAGAAATGGATAAAGGCTGAAGAAAAGAGGAAGCTCGCTCTCTTCGATTTTCCTGTTTTCTCCGGCTCCTGGTCCATTTTTTTTCTGAGCTCTTCCACCATAAATTGTTCTGCGATAGATTTTCACTACTTTTTTGTTCTTTTCTAATGTGCAGCTGTCCCTGCAAAGCATTGCAGATAGGCTTTGTTGCTTCTGTCATTGTGGGTAGCAGCTCTGAAAAGACCTTCAGTACTTACCCAAGTACAGGTCAGTACTTCTCCACAGCAACAGACTGATTTCAGGCAGTTAAATTAGTGAGGGAGGGGAGAGTATGACCAACTTGGAGGTTCGTGTAAATGGCTTAATTAAAATGCACTTTAAATGGTGGGAGTGCCCCTAATCCCTGTAAAGAAGCTTCTGAAATACAGGTTGGATCTGAAGTAGTTGGAAGACAGAAATGTGATTCGTTTGTCATGCAGATTATGATGCAATAAATATTTTACATGAAATAAGTTGTCATTCCAGTGACATGAAAATGGTGTTGGCTTCCCAATGAGCCTCTAAAAATGTTAGAAAAATGTGACCTTTATTATTCTAGAAGTTATTATCTCTTAAGTCCCCTAGAGAGATGTTTGGAGCTTGAAACTCTCAGCAGTTCTTTAACTTTCTCCTCTCCCTTCACCTATGCTTACTATTTTAAAAAGTACTAATCACCCGTATTTTCATTTGGTTTTGCTTGTAAAACTTGAGGTTGACAGTGAGTGTTGTCTAGAAACATCGAACAAAAGCGAAAGTTCTACTAGTCTAGCACATGTCAGACAGGCCACATCTTTAGGAAGGAATTTTCACCAAAATCCCAGGCTCTTGAAACCCATTACAAAGTTTAGATTCTTGTGTTGCAAGAGACATATTTTTAGTTTTCTTGCTTGAGGAGAGAACAGTAGGATGAAAAACTTAACCCTGAAAAAAGACTCCTTTCATGACACTTTCAGATGTGGGAAGGACAATGTTGCTGTTAGAGCTGGAAAAGTTCATAAAAGCTGTTTGTATTCTGCATGTTATCCAAGTAATTTTTCTTTTAGGTCAAGGATCAGCAATCAGTGTTGCAAATCTGTAAATTACAGGTGGCAGTCAGTGGTACAGCACTGGAGCAGGTAGTCACAGTATCTCCTAGTTGGTACTTTCAGCTAGCCCACTTCATCCTGGTAAGTCCTCACTCGGTGCAAAATAAATAGGATTAAGCTTTTAATCAGTTTCTTTTGCATCTGAATATTGAGGCTTAAATGAAATTAAAATTAAAGTAAATTTTGTTTGAAATTGTCAAATTGGTTTTCAGATTTTTGTTCAAGAAATGACCAAATTGGTGTTTGTTTAGGAAATGTGAATCTGTAGCTGCCATACTGTTCTTTTCCTCTCAGCCTGCCTAAAGGAGGTGGATGGCAATTGCTGCAGTAGTTAAATCTTACTTAGAATCTGTGTTTAATTATTCAGGATTTTTTTTTTAAAATCACAGCAATAAGTTAATGAAGCTTTCAGTTAAAAAGTGAATGATATACTCTGTGTCATACATATGAAAGCTCTCTGCTTTATCACAGTGTACTTGGTCACTATTCTGAACATTGTATACAAAAGTATAGTATATTCTCAATGAAAGAACAGTGTTTCAGCTCAGTTTAATTTATATTCACAGACATTGGAAAGGTAGCATGTTAGGAAACTGCGATGGAAGCTCTTTGCAAGATACTTTTGTCTTCACATGTAATTTAATTTTGTTTATCATATGTAAGGGTTGTGAAAGTCTTTAATGTTTTGCTTACATGCAGTTTTGAGTTTCTCCTCCATACAGAATGAATGCAAATGAAGAAATATTTGTTTTTTTACGGCAAATAAAGAGAACTTGTGCAGTTTAAAAGCATACTGAACAAGTTTAAGAAAATGCACAGGTAGCAATTTAAAAGAGTATTAGTGCTGGAGTGTAATAAACTTAACCTCTTAATTTTAATAATGTATGGAAACTTCCAAGGAATAAAACACAAAAAAATAATAATGGAAGTACCTTTCCTCAGCTGTCTCTAGACCATACAGTAATGTTTTATCACTGGATCCCAAACATATTTAATTAAAAAGGAAGACTGGCACAAAACATGCTGAGAAGCAGCCTGAGCTGCTTTCCATATTCGGTTTCTCTGGAAGTTTTTGGGTGGGGCAGTTGTACTGTATGAAGTTTATAAACTTGTCTATGACTATAGAGTAGTTGGTGAGTTCTTGCTTTGTTGTCTCCATTTTTCTTTGTTATCATATGAGAAATGGAGTTCTATCAGTAATTCTTAAGAGATGGGCATTTGTTTTTCAGAAGTCTAAATACTATGTTGACGGAATGGAAATATTCAAAAAAATATTGTGAAACTGGTTGTTCTTGTCTTTGTTTAAATTGGATTTTTTTTGCCTTCATGTCATTGATACTTGCTCACACTAGCTGTTCTGTGTGTAGGGTTTCCTTGGTCTTCAGCAATCAGAATTCAGTGTGAAGGTTTTTTGTTTGTTTTTGACTCTCAAGCATCATGCATCAATCTATGACACTGATTTCTTTCATAATTGGTTGACATTATAGCCACTTTAAATCAGAAGGTGTAGTCATGCTTCCCTGGCTGTGGATTGTCACCAATTCCCTTGCTGGGAACACTGGTGCTAGTGTTCATGTAGCTGCTTGGTTCATCTTTCTATAGGGAATTTAGCGTGATAAAGTAATCAAGGGTGTAATGTTGCATAGCATCTAATCCAGTAAAACCTAGGCATTGCCAAAAGAGACAATCCCAGTTCCCCTTTCTGGCCTTCAGCTCCTGCTCATTCTTTTTTTGTCTTACAGCTACAGAATGGTTTGGTTTGGCTTGTTCACCTGATGAAAACTAATCCATGAAAAAGTGAGGGAAGTTGTCATATTAAAATAATTTGTTTGCTCCTCTGCAGCTGGTCCATGACCTGCTATCATCATAAGTATGGGAATATATTTAACATCATCTTAAATGCAGATCAAGCAATTTCAAAAGCCCGCTCTTCAGATTTAATGATCTGACTTGGTAATTTTTTGCTTTCTCATGGTATCTTGACTTTTTTTGACCTTATGCTAATTAATTTATATTGTAAGTTAGATTACCAAACTTGCTACAGGAGGGTAAATTGGATATCTGCCTGTCCTGTAATTGGAAAAGTGTCTGAATCTGTGGAATGGAGCTGTTCACTACCATTGCTCAATAAACCTGCTGCCTTTCTGACAAATTCACTATGAAGATGCCACTTAAATATTTTTAGTTCCTACAGAAGATAGACCATGGAAATTTGATGAAAAATAATGTATGCATTAAAATAATAAATCAAGTCTCTTGTAACATTGAGAAGACAGAAAATATATCTGTGACAAAGTTTTTAGGAGATACTTAGAGATCTTGTTTTATGAAATAATCCTCTTATCACTTCTGTCTGTACAGTTCTTGAGGGTAAGAGACTGCTTAGTCCTGCAGGATTGTGTGAGTTTTTGAGGTGGGAGAGGGTTTACTGTGTAAAAGATCTTAGTTAAAAATTCAGCTTTGCTGATGGATCTTCTGTATATGTTTTTCTTTAGTAAGCGTGTGTGTTTGAAAGTTGGGAACAGTGTTTATCATTCTGTGAAGTAGCAGCTTGCTATAAGGTGAGAATTTTCCCTTTTTATCCCAGCTCCCCTTCTGTGAAGCTGTTTAATTTGTTAAGGGTAATAATTTTGTTATTTCTTTACTGAGAATGATGAGGAGGAGTGAATCAAATCTAAATAGTGCTGTTACATAAAACTCTAGTCTGAATGGCAGTTCTCAGTAATAATTAAAAAAATAAACTATGCTCTTATTTGGGACACATAACTTTTGAGAAACGTAAATGAAGATTTACTTATGTTTTATTATGTTATAACTAGGATGCGGAATGGAAGATAAAAGATGGTTTTGACAGTGACTGGGGTGATCATGTAGGTGTGTGAAAGTCTCTAGAATGCAGACAGGACAATACTTTTTGCTTTAAGTGTTTGAATATTTTCAGAATCCACGTCTCACAGAGCAGGGCTGTTCTGCCATGGGGGTGTGGAGTTGTCCCAACTGCAAAGTGAACCATCAGCGGGAGCTGGTAGGGGAGAGATGCTGGTGGTCCTTTTTGGGTCCCTGCTGCAGGGCATAGGTGGCCTTCTGTCCTATTTGAAGAGAAGCAGTGGGACCTTCAACAAGCTGTGGTCATTACCTGCTTGTAGAAATGGTCCTGAAGTTCCCTCTTCTTGTTTCTCTGAAACACAGATTGCAGCCTGTGGCTCTTGGCCGTATGAAGAGATAGGTGTGTGATGGTAGCATCAGAAGCACTGCCAGCCTTGCCTTAAAAATTAAGAAAAATGTTTTCATTCTCCTTCTCTTAACGTTTTGTTGTGGGGAATTTGTGTGCATGTCTCAGAGCCTTGCGGTTCTTCTCTTTGACATGTTTTCTGGCTAGAGGAGGAAGAGCAGAGCTCTGCTTGTGTGCTGCTGCTTTTTTGCATGTGCTTCAGAATGATGGCAGGCACTCCCTTCCCTTAGGGTCTAAAAATATTGCTGTTGCATCAGTGTGCTTTCAGGAGCAAGATCTTAATTGTATCATGTGGTACCTTGCTGGCAAGGATAAGACCCAAGATTTTATTTTTCTGCTGAAGAATTGTTTTTTTCTTGCCTAATCTGCTGGAGTTGGAAAATGTTTAAACACTTGGGCAAAAATAATGAATTATTGGTAACTTATTTCAGAACACATAAGACTCCAATAAGTCTTTCTCTTTGGGGGGAAAAAACCATATTGGAGTTAACAGTGCTTTTTCTGATAATCTTGTTTTGTTTTTTATTCTGACCTCATTAACTTGTAGCTTTGTAGTCAGTACATACAGCTTCAAAAGCTTTGCTTGATTGCTGTGGAAAATAGTTATTTTGTGCCTGGTACCCCTGATATAATCTCAGGGCTTTAATTTTCTATCTCTAGGCTTTGACATAATACTCAAATGATATATGCAGAAATTTCTGTAGGGTGGGAAAGTGTCTGTTGCTTTCCTGATACATGTTAATTTTATGTTATGTAAGTGTAACTGATGTAGAGAAGTGAACTCTGATTATTTCGAATAATGCATTTATTGAATTTTAAAATTTATTTGTAAGTGGACTGTTGTGAGGTTGCAGATATACAGTATTGTTTTTCATAGTAGGATGGTTTGGGGACTAATTATGAAAATTAGTAAAGGCAGAAGACTGATGTTTGGATGTGGCTTTTTCTATTGCTTAATCTTTCAGACTAAACAGCAGGGGACTTGATGCATGGAGCACTTTTGTCCAGCTGCTTAGTAGCATACTTTGTGTACCCAGCGCTGTGGAAGTGTATGCAGTGTAATTTCTGTGACTCCTCTAGGGTGTAAACCTGCCCCTCAAACCTTGGACTCTGTCTTACAAGGGACTACTTCAACAGAGCTGGAAGGAATAGTCAGCATGTTCATGACTGCTTCACATTACACATTTGAGATTAAAAGACAGTACTAGTGAGTTCAGCCCAAAGGCCTGCCCTGTAATAGTGGAATGAAGGCTAGTGTCTAGTGCTAAATACATCCTGAGGGTACTGGATACTTACCTGGAGATCCCTTGATTTAGTTCACTTCTCCACCCTGCCGTACTTTCTCCCTCGAGTCAGAAAAGCAGCAGGTAGCAATACAACCTCACACTTTTTGTAGTGTCAGTGCTTGTTTCTGCCAGTTTAGAAGTGTTTGGCTGTGGCTTGAGGCCATGATTTTCCTAGGCAGCTTAAGCCAATATCAAAATACAACTGAGCTTGTCCACAGCTGCCAGTCACCCCAGAGGGAGAGCCTCACTGGTGGAAAGCCAACACAGCCCCAGCAAAGAAAGATGAGTGTTTAAGGAGGGGGCTGCAACTGGGAGCATCACCTTCAATGTCAGTCTGGGGTGTCTGCAGCTGCCTTTACCGGACTACCAGTTTTTCTTCTCCCATGCTATGTAGCTTGCCTGTGCAAAAAGCAGGACAGCTTTCAAGCTGTACCACTGAACCAGATCATGCTTGGTCTTAGACATTTTTTGTTTCTGCAGAGGAAAAGTTTTGAAACTCACTGCTTGGAGATAGAACTGGGAATCATTGCAAAAAATTTTAATGAGCTGGGAAGGTCATTGGAGTACAAGGATCACTATAATTTTAGTGGGTTGACAGTGTTTGTCTTCAACAGTATGAATGTTATAGGTAGATTGTAAGATGCATCACTGTGGGGCTGTTTGTTCCTGGTTTGATGTTCCTGTTAATCTACCCTATTACACAATATCTCTTCATTGCTAGAAGCCTGTAATTTCATATCCCCCACATAAAATAGTAATGTTCTTTAAATTCTGAATTGAGGATGTATATACACTGTTGTACTCCTTCACTATTATCTTGAAAATGTTACTTAGGCAAGCTGTATCTTTTAGTTTAGCTTTTTTTTTAGATTGTAACAGTGTTTTTTGGGGGGGGAGGGGGAAAGCTGTGAAGTCATTTGATATGACAGAAGTATTTATAGAATGTTCTTAACTGAGGCAACAAAACCAACTTTGTGCTAGCATGCTAAGAAGAAATGATAATAAGTTGCATGGTTTGGCCAAGAGCAGGTGGGAAATAGAGGAACTTGAGCCATTTAGTGTGGAGGGGAGTACATGTGAAGATTTTTTGGCGGAGTAGGTAGAAACGTTACTTACCTGGGTGTAAGCCTCTCACACAGGCCTGTTGGAATTGGCTGAGTTGTCTGTTTCTAAATTACAGGCTCTTGTGCATGTATGCGTATTTGGGAGAGCTGAAAGAGAGCTTACTCAGATGAACAGCTTGAGACACTCACTCACTCAGACATAAGATTTTGGACCCTAGTGGTATTGTAGGGCCAAATTGTACAAATTTCATTAAAATAACAGCAAGATTTTGACCTGTTGCTTGGGATGGTCTCTCTCATATGTGAGATGTGCTAGAGAGGTATGTATACAACTCATCCAGAGAGCAACATTCAGAATTGTTGGTGAAATAAAAACCTGGATTCAAATCTTGTCTTCAAAGTACTGAAAGAACTGGTGGTTCTGATGAGTTCCCTGCAAGGCTGCTTTGGTCAATATTGCCACCAGCTGGAGGCTCGCTGCTAGAAATCAGAGCAATTTCTGCCAGTGTACCATGTCCAGCATGAGCTGACTGTTTCAGATAGGTGGGGGATTGAGAAGGTAACATTAAGCCTATGGTGCATGAGTAAAGTAAAATGGCTTTGGATGGTATTAGTTGCTCTAAAGCTGCTGGTTCCTTATTCCTCAGGTTTTGTGTTATTTTTATTTCAAATTTTTTACAAAGATTGCTCCAGTTTCATAGCAAAGTGCATACCTAGGCACTTCCAAAAGCATGTGTGGATTGTCTAAATCTTTTGTGTTGTTATTTCTTTGTGCTTGACTGAGAAATTCTGGATGTTATTCATGTAACAGCTCTGATTGTATTGAACAAAATGGCCTGGGGTGGTCAGTGTGATTTATATGCTGCTGAGTTCTCTCCGTCATCTTTGATAAGTCGTGGGCAACAGGAGAGGTGCCTGAGGACTGGAGGAAAGCAAATGTCACTCCCGCCTACAAAAAGGACAAGAAGGAGGACCTGGGTAACTGTAGACCGGTCAGCCTCACCTCCATCCCTGGAAAGGTGATGGAACAACTTATCCTTGGCACTATGTCAGGCATATCAAGGATAAGAGGCTAATTAGGAGCAGTCAGCATGGTTTTATCAGAAGGAAGTCATGTCTGACCAACATGATAGCCTTCTATGACGATGTAACTAGTTGCATAGAACATGGTAGAGCAGTAGATGTGGTTTATCTTGATTTCAGCAAAGCATTTGACACTGTCTCCCACAGCATCCTCGCAGCTAAACTGAGGAAGTGTGGTCTGGATGATCAGGTAGTGAGGTGGATTGTGAACTGGTTGAAAGGAAGAAGTCAGAGAGTTGTCAATGGGATGGAATCTAGTTGGAGGGATGTGACTAGTGGAGTCCCTCAGGGGTCAGTACTGGGACCTGTACTATTCAATATTTTCATCAATGACTTGGATGAGGGAACAGAGTGTACCCTCAGCAAGCTTGTTGATGACACAAAACTGGAAGGGGTGGCTGCCACACCAGAGGGTTGTGCTGCCATTCAGCGAGACCTTGATAGGCTGGAGAGTTGGGCGGGGAGAAACTTAATGAAATACAACAAGGGCAAGTGTGGAGTATTGCATCTGGGAAAGAACAACACCATGGATCAGTGTAGGTTGGGGTCTGACCTGCTGGAGAGCAGGGAAAGGGAAAGGGACCTGGGGGTCCTGGTGGACAGAAGGATGGCCATGAGCCAGCAATGNCTGGGCCCCACAGTTCAAGAAGGACAGGGAACTGCTTGAGAGAGTCCAGCACAGAGCCACGAAGATGGTTAAGGGAGTGGAACATCTCCCTTATGAGGAAAGGCTGAGGGAGCTGGGTCTCTTTAGCTTGGAGAAGAGGAGACTGAGGGGTGACCTCATAAATATGTAAAGGGTGAGTGTCAGGAGGATGGAGACAGGCTCTTCTCAGTGATGTCCAATGATAGGACAAGGGGAAACAGGTGTAAGTTAGAACATAGGAGATTCCAGGTGAACATAAGGAAGAACTTTTTCACTGTAAGAATGACAGAACTCTGGAACAGGCTGCCCAGAGAGGTTGTGGAGTCTCCTTCTCTGGAGACATTCAAAACCCGACTGGATGCGTTCCTGTGTGACCTGCTGTAGGTTGTCGTGCTCTGGCAGGGGCGTTGGACTAGATGATCTTTCAAGTTCCCTTCCATCCCTTAACATTCTGTGATTCTGTGAGATACATGCTGGAGTAAAGTAATTTTTAGTATCAGGCTTCAGATACCTGATTCAGGCTCCTGTGTGCTTAGGGATCTGTCTTAATACTTCAAAGGCTGTAAAGCATACTGGGGTTCTTTGTCATGAAAAGAACTTTGCAAATTTAAGGTGAATAAATTTAAGGTGAATCTCATGCACAAATACAGGCTGGGTAAAGAATGGATTGAGAATAGCCCTGAAGAGAAGGACTTGGGGGTGTTGGTTAATGAAAAGCTCACCATGAGCTGGCAGTGTGCTCTCATAGCTTGAAAAGCCAGTGGTATCCTGGGCCGTATTGAAAAAAGCGTGACTAGCATGTCGAGGGAGGTGACTTTCCTCCTCTACTGCACTTTCATGAGACCCCATCTGGAGTACTGTATCCAGTTCTGGAGCCTCCAGAATAAGAAGGACATGGAACTGTTGGAGAGAGTCCAGGAGGAATAAAGGGCCATGAAGATGATCAGAGGGCTGGAGCACCTCTCCTATGAAGAGAGGCTGAGTGAGTTGGGTTTGTTCAGCCTGGAGGAGAGAAGGCTCTGGGGAGACCTCGTAGCAGCCTTCCAGTACCTGAAGGGGGCATACAGGAAAGCTGGAGAGGGACTTCTTATGGGGGCGTGTGGTGACTGGACAAGAGGAAATGGGTCAAACTAAAGGAAAATAGATTTAGACTGGAAATTAGGAAGAAGTTCTTTCTTGTGAAGGTGGTGAGACACTGAAACAGGCTACTCAGAGAAACTGTGGATGCCCCTTCCCTGGAAGTGTTCAAGGATGGGGCTTTTGAGCGGTCATCTGGGAGCTACATGATCTTTAAGGTCCCTTCCAACCCATCATTCTATGATTCTGTGATATTTACTGCTTACCAGAGATGGTAGCAGCTGGACTTTGGCTCTGGGAGATCTCAGTTTGAAAGAAACCTGAGGGAAAACTGAATAATGGTATGTGAAGTGTTTTCCACTTTCCTCTGTATAAAGGAAATATGAAATTAAACTGGTAGAACTGTGCATATTCTGAAACTCTTCTGGTGAGATTAAAGTCATAGTGTATCCTAAAGCAGTTCTTAATATGCTGCTTTTGTAGGTGGCATTTCTCTGATAAAATTCTCTATAATCAAGTTAAACAGTTGAACAAAAAAGTTTCTTCAGTCATAGAAAATTCTTCAGATGTAGAAAACCTTTAGTAGGCAGATAATAAAAATACATGCTCTTCAGAAGACTCGGCTATACAGTCCCACTGTATAGCCAGGGGACTTTCAACCTTTAAGATCTTCTTAAAAGTAAGTCAGCTTCTCCTGTAAAAGAGCGCATTCTCTAATTTGATTTGAGTGTTAACAGGTTTTTCCTTGTGTCATGTGGAGTTTGTAATTAGTACAGTTTTTCCCCATAAAATTGTCTACCAGGAAGTGTTCTTCCTGCATGCACGGGGTGGTGCAGAACTGCCCAGGGTTTTGCAGGATGTTGGTGGAGAGAATAAAACCTGGGTGCTTTATTACTCAGCTTGTTGTACAGCTCACTGTTTTGTTAGGAGTTTTTTTGTGCTGGCCAATCCTGCTCGGGCATTAAAAATACTCTATTCATTTTAACTCTAGTCTTTTAATATGTTAGTTTAGTTATTATTTCTACAGACAGAATTATTTTCATTCTATTATGAATTCTGTATACAAATCAGGCTTGATTTCTGTTTTCCTCTTAACTTGAACTTCTATATCTAGCTCTGTAAAAGCCTAGAAATATAATTAAACCCTCCTGACAGCCTCTGTGTTGTGGCAGTACTGAGTACAATAGCCTTGAAATCGTGATGAAGAGTGCTGCATAGATGCAGCAAAGGAAGAAGCAATCTTTTCTGATGTCAAATGAGATGTAAAACTCTGTGGAACAGAAGCATTGATATGAGACTTGGGAAAGTGTGTTCCATTTGTTGGATCAAAAGCAGATTATTGTTATTTCTTTTTGCTGTGGAGTGTTCGTCTTTTGTCTGTTAATAGTAGGTCTGAGAGATGTCTCTTATCAACAATAAACCACAGGAAAGGATAAAATGTTTTGATACGGATTCCAGAATATCTAATGGAAACTTGGAGATAGGTGGAATTTTTTTTCTCCCTCTCTCAGAGTATGCTAAGCCTGACGTTGCTTGCTATTGCATAGAATTCAAAGCTGATAAATAGCCAATCTTGAAGCAAAGATTTAATTTATGTTCTAGTGTGGTTTCGCTAGTTAAAATTGTTTCTGTTATCTTGACTGTGCTGCCTTAGAACTGTGGAAAGTTTTGCCTTATTTTCCTTTCCCTTTTAACTGTGTGGCAACAAGAAGTTATCCAATGTTGTTGGCTGTTGTTTGATTACACTTTCTTAGATTTTTGTATTTGTGGTTTTTTCTGGTTTTGTTTTGTTTGTTTCTTTTGTTTGTTTCCTCAGTCGAGCTTTATATTAAAAGCAATCTGTCATTTGATTTCATTATTACTTGTGAGCATTAAGCATGGCTTATGGTTAGTTGTATTGTCTTAACATGTAGCCCTTTCTATTCAGCAAGCTTGTATGTATCCTGACCACTCAGGAAATTGTTATGCAAAATGTGGCATGAACACAAACCTGTCAGCCTTATATTCATGGTTAGCAAATATGGGGGTAGGGAGGAAGATAGAACACTACTAGGAAGGTCATGAGATGTTAGTCTAATTAGCATGGATTTGGCAGAGGAATAATGTATCATGTTGATCTGAGAACTCTTTGAACTTGTCATTGTTGTAGACAAAAGAGGAAAAAAAACCAGAATAAAATAGAGCTTTCAAGACGCCTCTGACAAGTTCTTATCCAAGAGGCTGTTGGACAAGCTGAGGGAGTCAAGGGATGAAAGTGAAGGGTTTGTGTAGAAGGCACAAGCACAAAAAGAAAAAGTAAATTAGTTTTTAATCTTGACAAAGGCAAGCTCAAGAGTTCTGAAGCTAATTTAATTATCAGGATAGCAGCTGACCAGTGAGGTACGGACACTTTTATAGGTGACAGAAGTAAGGAACATATTTTTAGTGAAAAACAAAACAGGCCAACTGATTGGGCAGAACAGGAGTGGTTTGGATTTCAATGAGAGTAAGTATAAAGCAATGTGTATAGAAATAAATAATGTAATCTACCTGTGCCTTACAGAGCCTTACATGGATTCAGAGTGTTGGGCATCTGTGTGTCAGGTTGAAGGCAAGTCTCTGCACTTGGGTTTTAAAGATAAGGTAGGGTGAGATTATAGAAACTGTTGCTGGTGGTTCTTTTCCAAGTGTAAAATTTACTATGCTTTGAGATATGATTTGATGTGTGTGTGACTGCCAGGATTACTGATTGTGTGAAGACCTCTTGGAAGAGAAAGTAAATGATCTGGCCTTAAACATAAGCTATTGGAGGGCAGGATGCCATCTAATGTAGAGGACAAACTTGAATTTTGCATGTTCTTGCATGTCTGACATTGGTCATCAAAATCAGAGGAAAGTTTTTATACTGGAAACTTTAATATGGAAATCATGGAGTAGTCTGTAGCTTAAGCAGGTTGAATAAAACCACCAAACTGTGGTTTCCTACCCCACGCAAGAGTAGTATTTTTCCAGGTTAAAATTCACTTATATAATTGAATAAACCTTCCAAATGTGTGTGTTGATTTCTTCCTAGTACTTTTATTAAGTGGAGAAAGGATGTTTTAAACTTCATGCAGTTTTGCAGGTAAGAAAATCTGAAGGTATTTGTGACTACTGCTTCTTTATGGATTGATGTGTGGTGATAATTTGATAATTGAGAAGTAGTAAATAGGTTTACAAATCCTGCATGTCACCAGGGAAGTGAGAGGACATACCATCAGAATAGAGCAACCTCTTGTGTGTATTTGCCATGACCCTATGTGCTAAAGACCAAGCAGGGTAACAGTAAGACCACATGGTATGCTTTATGGATAAATTTGCAGTGAATCCTTTCTTGTTCTTGCCAAAGGATTGTTTCTCGATTACAGGACTGGGTGCTTTATACATGACCAAGTTACGTGGTTCCTATGAGGAGGAACAAATTGGCAGATACTGCCCCTAATTTCAGCAAGCTCTGACAGGGCTGAAGATATTTTGAGGGCAAGATCAGCAGAAGGGATTTATTCCTTCTGCAAACCCCTTGGGATAGTAGGCAGACATTGGTTAGTGGGCTTATATTTAGTCTGTTAAGCAGTTGTATTAGGTGTCTTTAGTAGGTTGCTTCGGTTTTTGTTCTTTCATTTTTTGTTTTGTTTTCTTTTTTAATATTAAAAAAATCTGGTCTTTACAAAGTGTCACCAGTTGCTTCTGGTGCTTCTGAAGAGCTTGTGATATGAGTCTTAAGTCAGGTCTGCTAGGTAAATTGTGGGCTTTTTAGATAAAGGTGGCAAATGTATCTGCTGGGACAGAATCATGTAATTCTTATTACTCCTCCAAAGCATTTGACAGAAGCCTGAAAGCTAGAAATTATGCTTGGAAACACCAACAGGGATCAGAATTTGAAGTTATTTGGCTATTATGATGTTACTTATACAAAACTTGTGCTTTCTTGCAGTAGGTATCTTAAGTATATTCCTGTCTATTTCTCACAAGCTCAGCATACATACTGAAACCTTAGTGTATCTTTTAGAGATTCCTGATGTTTCCTGTCCTCTTTGGAAATGAATCACCATTATGAGTCAGCAATGTCAGTCTTTAAACTTTTTTAGTTGAATGGGTAAATATAGAGGTAGGATTCTTGTCTTTTTCATTGATTTTTATTTGGCGTAGTACGCAAGGTTCACTGAAGTGGTGTGGGTAGAACAGAATCATGGAATGGTTTGGATTGGAAGCGACCTTAAAGATCCTTTAGTCCCAGCCCCTCTGCTGTGGGTAGGGACACCTCTCACTAGACCAGGAGACCAGGTTGCTCAAAGCTTCATCCAATCTGGCCTTGAACACTTTCAGGGAGAAGGCATCTACAGCATCTCTGGGCAACCTGTTCTAGTGTCTCGCCACCCTTACAGTAAAGGATTTCTTCCTAGTATCTAGTATAAATCTACTGTCTTTCAGCTTAAAACTGTTACCCCTTGTCCTGTCACTACTTGCCCTTGTAAAAAGTCCCTCTCCAGCTTTCCTGTATGCCCCCTTCAGGTACTGGAAGGCTGCTATAAGGTCTCCCTGGAGTCTTCTTTTCTCCAGGCTGAACAACCCCAACTCTCTCAGCTTGTCTTCATAGGAGAGGTGCTCCAGCCCTCTGATCATGAGCAAATAATTCTGTAAAACATTGCTAAATGTACTAAGGGCAGGATGGTGACTGGAAGCAGTTGTCATGGATTTCACAGAATCAGAGAATCATCGAGTCTGGAAGAGACTTTCAAGATCATCCAGTCCAACCGCCTACCTACATCCCACTAAACCATATCACCCAGTGCCACATCCAGACATATTTTGAACACCTCCAGGGATGATGACTCCACCACCGCCCTGGGCAACCCATTCCAATACCCAATCACCCTTACAGTGAAAAAATTTTACCTAATGTCTAATCTGAATCTCCCCTGCTGCAATTTAAGGCCATTTCTTCTCATCCTTTCACTACGGGCACAGCAGAAGACACTGACCCCCGCCTCACTACAACCTCCTTTCAGGTAGTTGTAGAGAGTGATGCGGTCCCCCCTGAGCCTCCTCTTCTCCAGACTAAACAACCCCAGCTCCCTCAGTCGTTCCCTGTAAGACATGATTTCCAGTCCCTTCACCAGCTCTGTTGCCCTTCTCTGGACACACTCCAGCACCTTGATGTCTTTTTTGAAGTGAGGGTTGCAAAACTGAACACGGTACTCAAGGTGAGGCCTCACCGTTGCCGAGTACAGCAGGACAATCACTGCTCTATTCCTGCTGGCTACACTATTCTTGATGCAGGCCAAGATGCCATTGGCCTTCTGGCCACCTGATCACACTGCTTACCTTTACAAAGGTAAAATCAGGCCTGACCAACCTGATAGCCTTCTACAACAAATTGACTAGGTTTTTGATTAGGGGGAGAGCTGTGAATTTTGTTTATCTTGACTTCATCAGGCTTTTGTCACTATCTCCTATTACATCTGATGAAGTATGAACTAAGTAAGTAGACAATGTGGTGGACTGAAAACTAGCTGAACTGCCAGGCTCAAAGGATTGTAATCAGGGGCATGAAGTTCAGCTCAAGGCCGGTCACTAGTGATGTATCTCCAGGGGTTGATACTGGGGCCATCCTTGGAGGTGCCCAAGACATGACTGGACACAGTCCTGGCTAACTGGCTCTAGCTGATCCTACTTTGAGCAAAGAGATTAGAATAGTCAATGGCCAGAGGTGCTTCCTAACCTCAGGGTTTCTGATTCTGTGATCCAGGGTTGCACAGTGTCAGTGTTGGCTTTAACCACAGGCAGCTAAACTCTGAGAAGAGTGGTTTTTTTCCTACAGCGTGGTCTTTTCCTACTTAATATCTATTCTTTCATAGACTACTGGATGACTTTTTTTATGGTGCAGAGAACGGATTAATCTCAAAGTAGATTCTGAGCTTTAACATACCTACAGAACAGATGTTGGCATTTGCATGTGAAACAGTTTCATTCCAGTGGTGTACATTAGATACCCCAACTCTTAAAAACTACAGAAGCATGACATAGGCTAAATATCCTTGCTTTCTCAGCTCATGCGTTGTCCTAGTTTCATTTGTTCTTTTATCAGGAAACTTGGGCAATGGATACAGCCATAGAGAGAGGATAGATAGAAACTGCCAGATAAATGTTTTCATTCTAATCAGTGAAATAAAAGAATTCTAGACCATACCATGCTAATAATTGTTATGAACTTCTTATTTAGGTTGAACTTGGTTGAAGCTTTTGTGATGGATCCAGAACTACGTCAGTGCCTTCAAGAAGACCTTTTACGTCGCTTCCCAGATCTTAACCGGCTGGCAAAGAAATTTCAAAGACAAGCAGCAAACTTACAGGACTGTTACCGAATGTATCAGGCTATTAATCAACTGCCTAATGTTGTAAAAGTACTAGAAAAACATGAAGGTAATGCTATCCCTGTCTATTTTCAATGTTTTATGCTACACTGATGATGCAAAGAAATAGTGTATAGACTTCCAGAGATTACTTTTTTCCTGTGTACTTTTGTTGCAGGAATAAAGCTTAAAGACATTTGAATTTGAAATGAACTAAAATTCTTAAACATCAAAAAACAAACCTACCCAAATCTTTATACAAAAACATCATTCCAGTTATTGTGTAGTTGAAATACTTGAACTGTTGGGTGATGGTACAGTAATCTTTGATGTTAACTTGTCTCTAGGAATTCCTGACCAGTTGCATGTGTATTGTGATCTTAAAAACAACATAACCATTAATACAATAATGCCGTGTTCCTTTTGAAGACACTTTGCACTTTGGGTTGTATTTAAACACACACACACACAAAAACAAACAAACAAAAAAACAACAACAAAAACAGTTTAAGCATTACTGGTATAATTTGAATGGCACTTTTTAAAAAAAATTTGTAATGTTCCTGTATTTGATAAGAGTAATGTTTCTTCTGATCTTCATTAGTGAGAAGCTCCATGCCATGACAAGCAAGTCTAGAAAATACAAGTATTGCTATTTGTTATCCTCTTCTATGTGTTAAAGAGAAAATGCTTATTGCTAAGCCAGTCTCCATCATCTTTGAAAGATCATGGAGAACAGGAGCGGTGCCTGGGGTCTGGAGAAAAGCCAATGTCACTCCAGCCTTCAAAAAGGGCAAGGAGGACCCAGGCAACTATAGGCCAGTCAGCCTCACCTCCATCCCTGAAAAGGTGATGAAACAGCTTGTTCTGGATGTCATCTTTAAGCATGTGGAGGAAAAGAATGTTATCAGAAGCAGTCAACATGGATTCACCAAGGGAAAATCATGCTTGATCAATCTGATAGCCTTCTGTGATGGCATGACCGGCTGGGTAGATGAGGGGAGAGCAGTGGATGTTGTCTACCTTGACTTCAGCAAGGCTTTTGTCACGATCTCCCATAGCATCCTCGTAGGGAAGCTTAGGAAGTGAGGGATAGATGAGTGGGCAGTGAGGTGGATTCAGAACTGGCTGGATGACAGAGCTCAGAGGAATCTGTGGCACAGAGTCTAGTTGGAGGCTTAAAGCATTCTATGGACTTCCAACCAGTATGTGAGCTATGCAGTTATACTTGGTGCTGCAGAGCATCTGTGCTCACAAAATATGTTGGAAGAGACTAATTTTGACAACTTCTTGTTTCGTGGAAAGATCAGTGACTATAAAAGAGCTGGTTAGAATAGATGGTCTTTTAAGGAAAACAAAAACAAAAAGTATACACCTTAATTTCTGTTTATGTCCATATTGTAACCTACCAAATATTCTGAATATTTGGTAGTTTTGAATTAAGAAAAATTAAAAACTCTTGAGTGTGGGGGATGAGATTTCATCTTTTTATCTTTAAAATTGGTTGCTGTAAAATACAGTTTTTGCTAAAGCCATTTCAACTTTTTATGTGCAAGAGTAAGTAATGTTCATACAGCAGATTTGCTTTCAAACTGTCATTTGTCTATAGTTTTACTCATAATGGAAGGGAATTAATACCACCAGATATGAACAAAGATGTCAGAATAGTTACAAACTCAATCAGAACTTATATTAAATAATGCCAGTTTTAGAAAGAGAAATGCATGTGTCAGTGAAATAATCATAAACAATCTTAGTAAAAATTAACCAACTATATTGTTGTTATCCAATTATATCTTGGATAAGTGAATTCTGGTAAAGTTGTGGGGTTTTGTGAATGATAATTTTTCTTGTTTGTTCTTAACAGGAGCTCACCAGATGTTGTTGTTGGCAGTGTTTATAATACCTCTCAATGATATCTACTCTGACTTCTCAAAGTTTCTGGAGATGATAGAAACAACATTGGATATGGATAAGGTATGTGCTGGTGTGTGGGAGTGGGTTTACTTAGCAATTAAAATTTCACATTGAACTTTGCAGTCTGCTCTACACTGAATTTAATTGATATTAGGTCGTCAATTTAGCTGTGGACTGTATGAAGGCTGTTATTAGTACAGCAGTTGAATATCAAGAGGATATTCACCCACAGTCTGAAGTTGTCTACCCAATGAAAAAATGCTTTGCGGTGGACCTGAAACTATTTTTTTAAAAACCTCATCAGTATTTAAAGTGGGGAAGTTATTTTGTCACTTTTCTGCTTCTTCATATTTTCAAAGTTACTGTGATATGTCTCAAATCTAAAATGTAGCCAGAATGTGTTTATTACATATTTTTGTGCTTCTATAAAGTTCATTAGACTTGGTTCTATTTGGTGGAATTAAGTCTTCATAATTAACAGTTTGCCCCTCTGAAAAATTACTGACCTTGCTATGAAAACTGACTTTCCAGTTCAAAGACATTTCTCACTAGAGAGAAAGCTACTGCAATTACATTAGCCTTACATCTACACTTTCTTAATAAATATTACTGATGATAGGACTACGCTTGCAAGGGAAAACTGTCATTTTTTTCAGATGAAAAATTGGCCAAAGAAGATGGGAACATTCCTGTTCCTTAGATCTGTAGCAGAAAGGAGAAGGGATGCATATAAATTACTGTTTTATTGCTGTTCATCATTGAACACTTAGGACACAGACAAAAACATGAACTGTTGCTTAACTGAATGAAACAACACCAAGGTTTTTAGTGAGTTTTGTACATAATTTTTTCCTGTTGTATTTTTTATGAAAATATACATGCTTAGTTAGAAATGCATATAATGCTCCTTTCTCAGTAAGATGTTTCAGTGATTTTGGTAAATTTGATTTAGGATTGTCATAAGTATCAACTTCAGCTGACTGCAGAAATATGTGATCTATCTAACCATGTGCCATGCATGGTACTAAGGGCAAGGTATTGAACTTCTGAAAACTGCAACAGGTTTAAAATTGATAACATGTATATTTTTCTCCAAAGGCAGAAGCACTGCTTTTTATCTCTGTATTGTGCATGCATTCATCAACTGCATTTTAGTGTTTAAGGAAAGACTGTTTGATTGACATGTTGCTGTAATTAGTGTTATATGCTAATGAAGAAATTTATAACTTTATACTGGCTACAGACCATCTGTTGATGCAGTTTGTATGCCCTGGGACTCTGGTTTCTTTAAAACTAACAGCTGTTCTAAGCCTTCACCCTTTATAGTCCAGCTCTTCAAATTTCTTTTAAGCTTCTACTTTAATAATGCTTTGTTGTCCTTCTAAGCAGAATAACAAGTCAGTTATTTTTAATCAAGTCCTATAGAATCAGGTGTGTTGGATTTGGCTGTTTTTTCTCCTTTAAGATACTGAAAAATGGCTATAGATAAGCCAACTCTGGTTTTACCAGAAGAATAAACCTTGTCCATATGAGTGTTAAAACTAGAACTTTGACTTGAAATTAGTCTTACATTTTTAGGGATTTCACACAAAATACTCAGCTCTATTCTGAGTGTGATTGGAGGACAGGTTGTCATAGCAACTAAATTATGTCAATCCATTCTAATATAAAAAGAAACATGTAAGTTCAAAAGCATGGGATATGGTTATTGGTTTATCTAGCTGTTATAAAAGTTGAGAAGCTGTCACTTCCATTTCTGTCTTTCACAGAATCATAAGGGGCCTTCGAAAAAACATCTACTCCAACCTCCTCCTCAAGTCAGGGCAACTTTAAAGTTTGTTAGCCCTTATGGTGTATATAGTATTTTGGTTTGAGTACTGCCCTTTACAGAAGGACTTGTTTTTCAGATTAGCTAGCTACCTCAACATAGTCCAGAGCCTGCAGATTATTTGTTGTCACATCATTCATTTGAGCACCTCTTGGAAATGCAACTCACTTGGGTCATATTTCATGTAGGTAAACACATGCAGGTATGAAATTGTTGTCAGTGCTGAGATGTTAGTCTGCTACTTACTGCATTAAATATTTTATACCTTGAACTTTCATTTCAAAGTGGCTCTGAGCAAAAGCTTACACTAAAAAAAATAGTGTATTTAGTAGAACAGAAGGGAATATCTAGTTGCTTCTTATCCATATGTTATTATAGAATCATAAAATAGAATCATAGAATCATTATGGTCGGAAGGGACCTCCAGGGTTATCAAGTCCAACCTTTATCCCATCATATTCCTATGATGATTAGATCATGGCCTCAAGTGCCTCATCAACTGGTTTTTTGAACACCCCCAGGGACGGTGACTCCACCACCTCCCTGGGCAGCCCATTCCAGTGCCCAACCACCCTCTCAGTAAAGAACTTCTTCCTAATCTCCAACCTAAGCTTCCCCTGACATAACTTGAGGCCATTTCCTCTCATCCTATCATTAGCAATTTGGGAGAAGAGACCAACACCAGCCTCACTTCAACCTCCTCTCAGGTAGTTGTAGAGGGCAATAAAGTCTCCTCTCAATCTCCTCTTCTCCAGGCTCAATAACCCCAGTTCCCTCAGCTGGTGTCCATAAGGTTTGTTTTCCAGACCTCTCACTGGTCTCGTTGCCCTTTGCTGGACTTGCTTTAAGCACCTCAATGTCCTTCCCATCTTGCGGTGCCCAGAACTGGACGCAGCACTCAAGGTGCGGTCTCACGAGTGCCGAGTACATGGGCATGATTACCTCCCTATTCCTGCTGGTCACACCGTTTCTGATACAGGCCAGGATGCCATTGGCCTTCTTGACCACCTGGGCACACTGCTGGCTCATGTTCATGTTATTAACTGATTTGCTTTCATTATAACCTTTTGCATGACTCTTGCCAGTAAAAGGTTGTATAGAGAGTGAAGAGGGTAGCAAAAGTGTTTAGACCAATCTGTTGCACGTGTCTGTTGCTTAATCTATTAAGCAAATTTAACATTTGTATTTAATTTAATTAGACTTTGCATTTCAGCAATCTATATATCAGTGAAATGTCACAATGATGTTGGTTATTTTTATTCTCCTTTTGGGGAGATGAGGGGGGGGTGAGTGGGGTTCACTAGTATTTCCTTCCATTTTTCTGGTGACATGTAGCCTTACTGGACAGTAACTGATGGTAGATTCATTAGGTACAATTCACCAAAAACCCCAAATACCACATCCTTGTTAATGCTTGTCCTGCCAGATTGTAGGCCGTGTTCACACTGAGGACTGCGAAAGTAAAAAGCAAAAGTTTGCTTTAAATGACTTAGCTTAATTATAGCTGAGATGCTGCTGTAGGAGAAGCACAGCTTGAGAAGATTAGAGGGTAATACAGTTGTAGGTGCCTGATGTTTTTATATATTAATTAATAGCACTAGTTTTTAATATTTTTAGTAAACCATAATCATTTTACTTCCTTAGCAGTTTAGTTGAACTTTTAATTTAATTTTAAAATGTTTTCTGTGCACTTCGTCACACTTGGCTTTCACTTGGAAAGTATGGTCACATGGAGCCGTTCTGTTTGTCCCTTGCTAAGGGTTACTGCACGAGGTCAGAATGAGAAAGGTGCTGCCCTATAATAGTTGGGATGGGTGATGCAATATTAGAAGCTGTCTTCAAACCTGGATCTCACACATTTTTAAATTCAGATTTTCAGGCTGAGAGAATGGGATATAGGCTGCTAGATGTCCTAAAGACATAGCATCTAACACCTGGGAAAGCCATCAGAGACTTACCCTGGGTTTTGAGTTCCTGGTCTGGTGTGAAATCGGTTCTTGAACTGCTGCAGTCCCTAACCCAGATTATTAATGTAAATGGAAGGTGAAGTAATTTTACTTTAATGCTCCTGTCCTGAAACTTCACAGCAATTTAGGATTCATTTCTGGCACACTAGCAGCCTCTGGGTTCTTCATTTGTCATCACAGGTCTGTTGGAGCTGTAATGGAGTTAGCAACAAGCCCATGGAAACTAACTCCATCCCCATGACCGCTGGACTGAGCGGTGGGTAAGGCAGTAACACAGCGTTTTTGCATATTATAAGTTCTAGCCATGTATGGATCTTTGCATGCAGTGAAATGAAAGCTTGTCTGCAGTGAGAAGACCCTGAAGGGTGGAGGTGTAGGGCATAGCTGATTCTGGTCAGCGTCTCTGAGATGGTAGCCTGGGTGAAGGCTGGAATCCAAAGCTAGTCTGTGTGCCCTGCTGGGGCTGCCAGAGTGCTGTGGGTCCTTGGGAATGTTACCTTCCTTCTCCTGAGGTTATGGGATTTCTGTGGTTTATTCCAGGCTTCAAATAATTCTTTGAAGCTGTGAAACAAAATTACTTTTCACTTGACCATCAACCTTGGTTTTGTCATGAATCCAGTTGTGACAAGGGCTGATGTGTGTGGCGTTTGCATCCCAGCCTTTCCAGTTTCTGGTTTGGATCCAGGAACTGTCCTACAAAACCAGGAATGGTCTTTTCAGCTGTGTGCTAGTCATAAACGTTGATTGCTGTTCTTTTTTCAGAATTAAGAGAGTGGGAGGAACAGGCCTATCAACAGGGGCGTAACAGGGAATGAATTTGTTCACACCCCTTTCTTAACGCCTGCAAGTGTCAACATGGTCCTCTAAAACCTCATAATCCATTATTCTGTGAAGTCCACATCTCTGGTTAAGCAGCTCGAGAACTTTGCCACTGCAGTGTTTGCATACAATACAACTGGGACTGAAACAGCAGGCTAAGTGAAATGCTTTGCAATGCTGGTAATTACATAAAGAAAGCAGGCACCAACAGTTCAGTTTTCCATGGTGCAACTTCTGTGGAAGATCAAATTATTTGTTGGGAGAAGATAATTCTCAGAATAAATTAGCAATCCTTTGAATATACAGTATGATATACAGTTTCTTTGTATGATAATTGTCCCCCCATTCCAAATTAAAAATGTATAAGCTCTGTGGCTTTCATCTCCAGATTGCATGCCCAGATCTTTGTTCCAAGTTGCTGCAAAACCTGGGAGTCTTTAGTCTAATGCTTTTAAAATTGTTTTGATGCATTGCATATTTCAAGTGCTTCTTGTGCTTAGTAGAACAAGATGTATGCGGTGGTTCTTGCCGTTATAGTTACTGTTGCTCAGTGCTTTCTGGAGTAATACTTCTATTGTCTGGGAAGAAGTAAAGGAACTGTGAACCTCCCTTTACTCTTCTCCTTCCTCCTCTTGCTAACATATATTTGTAAGTAAAAGTGAAATTGTATGTAAGCCACCATCTTGTTTCAGTGTGTTTTGCAAAGTATTTGCAGCTGCTTTGTGTACAACCTTGCAGATAATTCCCAGCTAGAGGAAGCTTCATGAAAGTGTTATTTTGTTTTCTTAATAAGATGAAATACCTTACTAATATGAAATCCAGTGCTTAGTTTCTGTGTTGGACAACAGTGCTAACATTTTGTTGTTTGTAAAAGTTTGTATATTAACTATCAAGTTTCTTTTATTTAGCAGTTAAAAGTTGTGCTTGCAAATTAAACTTGATTGTGTAAGGTCATCAGAAATAAACACCTAGCAGTGGAAGTATGGGGAAGAGGGAGAAAAGGATGAAATACACCATATTTCATCTGTGCCTTTGAAGATGTAGCTTGGAAGGAAATGTGTATGCTTTTCAACTCAACTGGGTTGAAATTGAATAGAACATTTGGTGCTACTATGTGGTCTCGTTCCCTAACTTCTTGAGAGTGTTGGCAGGAATTACTGTTTCAGAAACTTCTATTTCCAAGGACAACTTGTTTTGAAATGCCTCATCCTTCTACACTTTCTCTTGATTAGCTGCGTAAGTCTAGGCTAGCATACAGATTATGTACATAACAATTTCATTTCCTTGGACTTTCCTTTTTTTCCTGTCTACTGCTTAGTTATTTGTATACATATTAATGTGCAAGACAACTTGATTTTGAAGTAAAGGAGTCTGTTAAACTGTATATATTATTTGAGAAAATAAGTGTTTGAAATGTGTTTGGTTTGTAGTTGTATCAGACACCAGTTATCGTAAACAGCATTGCATTACAAATTTATGTATATAAAATTATAGATATAAAAAATAAATTGAATAAATGATACATTTCACAGTGTATGATCAGGGAGGTGATTCTTTTTTTTCCCACTGCCTATGTTCATTTGAATTTTTTCTTTTTATTTTTCTCTAGGTGGAGAATCATGAATTTCTTGTCAAGGCTTCTTTTGATCCTAATTTGACAGAATTAAGAGAGAAGATGAATGAACTGAAAGAAAAAATGCAGTCCTTTTTAAAAAGTGCAGCCAAAGAACTAGGTAGGGTATAAAACTACCTTTGATTCTTACCTCCTTTCTAGAATGTTTTGAGATCAAATGATGAAAACTGGTATAGAGGAATTAGGGGATGTTTGTGTTGTTTTGTTATTGGTTTGGAGTGACTTTAGTTGTCACAGTACAGTCTGAAAACTGAGTGATTTTCGGTTTATAACTTGGCCTTTTTTTTTTTTTTTAAGGATGGCATTCCAGAATATTTCAGAAATTCTAACGTATGTTGCAGGATACTTCAGAATACATTTTGTAGAACTTTAACTCATCTAACTCTTGACTAAGCCTAGTGCTCTTTTACATCCTTTGAGGACATACATTGAAATTTTCTTTTCCTATGCATTCTCCTGAGTGTCCGTTGAGAACACTCTAGTTTTCTTTTGTAGTTCTTTGCAAAATATAATGTGTAAGCAAATGAGACAATTAAAGAATTGGTTATTCTATGCAAAAAAATCCATGTGCAGCTGTTGAATTGGACATTCAAAAGCAACTTTTTTAAAAAAAATCCATTTTTAATGCAAACGCGGCAATGAAAACTGGCAGCACCACAGTTATTTTAGGTTACACTTTTAAGGGCTTGCATATTTTTTAGTCTTGATTTTTTTTTTAGTGTAAACAAGATATTTTGAAAAGAAGGAAAGGCAAGATTCTGTAGGGATGAAATGAGAAATCTCACCAGCAGATGTATTAGTAAAAGGATCACAAGGCTACAGGTGCTGGGCCTACAGCAGCAATATAGAATATCTTTGCAGTGTGCTATAAATATTTTTCACATTTCTGGAGAACGTGTAGCAATACAATAATCATGAACCGGATTTGAATGTGCAGTTTGAGAGTATATTAGAGTAAGAGCAGAGAACGAATCAGTAAATTTCTGTTAAGTTTGGATGCTATTCATAGCTGTACAAAACCAAAGCAAATATACGGAGTAGCATATCTGAGAAGCTACATCGTACGAACTGAGGATTATTGAGCAGAAATAGCACAGGTTGCAGGATTTTTGATAATACAGTTGGTTTCTTTTTTCTTTCTTTTCATCTAAAAGGTTTGGAGGCTGGCAAAAGTATCAAACTGGAGACAAATTCACAGTTTGGACATCACTTTCGAATAACTTGCAAGGAAGAAAAAGTTCTCCGTAACAATTCAAAATATGGAATAGTTGATACACAGAAGAATGGTGTGAAATTTACTAACAGGTATGAGATCATCTTGGTAGTTTTCCAAGCCTGTTGTGAAAGAAACAAAATTGTTCCTGTCTTTATTATTATGCCGGTAAACTGGTTTGCCTACATCCCGAATGGCTGAATTTTCACCTTTTTAATTGGCTCACAGATTGAGATATTGAGCAAGACTGGCATGAGAGAGGAGTAGTCACGCAGTTTCTGTTAAAAGCTGTGTTCCACATTTGCTTTGCCAACTGTTAGCTATTTTTGGGTCTTTGACTTGGGCTAATTCCTCTGTTTTGGCTGCACCTAGTAGCATAATTGCGTTCACTGTGAGTGTTTATAAAGACACTTTCACAAGCTGCAATAGGAAAAGTGCTATTTATGTTTATCACCAAAAATGACATGCAGAAGTTTTGTTGGTGGTTACCATTTTTTTTTGTTCCAAATTACACTGTAGTTTCTTCTGGTCCTATGTCTTGGACTTCCAATTTGTGGCTCTATAGATTAAGTAATTTAAAAATTTCAGTATTCAGGCTAATTCCATTGATGCTGTTTCAGTGTCTCCTTGTCTGGACAGCAGTTCTGTCGCAGGTTGCCTGTGCTGATTTTTTACCTTTCTTCAGAGTTTTTTAGAAGGAGCAAGGATTACCTCATGTCTCTCTCTCTCTGTTCAAGGCCGGGTTCGATGGGGCCCTGAGCACCCTGGTCTAGTGGAGGATGTCCCTGCCCATGACAGAGGAGTTAGACTAGATGACCTTTAAGGTCCGTTCCAACTCAAGCTGTTCTGTGATTCTACATGGGAAGAACTGTTATTGACTCATAGATGAGGAGGCCAGAAGTCTGGCATTGTAGCAGTAAAGACAGAACATCACAGCTTCTAAATATTGTGGTTTTGTTCACAGCAAACTGAGCTCCGTCAATGAGGAATATATAAAGAACAGAGAAGAGTATGAAGAGGCTCAGGATGCAATTGTTAAGGAAATAATTAACATTGCTTCAGGTGAATATGTCAGTGTTCATGTGTATCACAGTCTGGAATGCTAGGAGAACTTGCAGTTATCTATAGGCCCTTCTACAGAGAAGAACTGCAGTGTTACCTAAGGAATTAGTGTGGAAAAGGAGGTTCGGCTTTTAAACAGTTGTTGAAAGTTTGAAATGTGTTGCCTTCTGTGGTCAGACTCTTTCCTGGCATTGCTACAAATGTGCATTGATGCGGTGTGTGCAAAATGTTAATCCCATAAAAGGGACAAAAGTATGCCCATAAAGGCTGTGTCTGTCCTCCACCTACCTCTGTCACTGCCAGCATCCCCACCCAAATGGCAGATGCAGTAGAGGGCAGAAGAGGTAAAGGACAACAGAGAATTGAGGATGATGTGGGACCTGAGGTCTGTGAAAGATAGTGAAGAAGGAATGTTGGTATGCAATACAAGATGAAGTTAGTCATTGCTTATATGGTACAATAAAAAAAGTTAGTTTTCCTAATTAATTTCCATACATTTTGCTCCAAGATTACCTACTTATCGGGCATTCTTCACTACCCTTCAGCAAAAGGAGAAGAAACATGAGGAAGTTTGGGCTGGAGGATTCTGTAAATTGCCTCTCCCAAAGGCACTAGTTCCAGCAGAACAAATCTTAGTTCTTTGAAATAGAAAAGTAGAAAATGAAAGCACTAATGAATATTAAGCTAAGGGTAAATATATTAAAGATAAACAAACACTTTTTGCGCTGATGTATTATTATATTTGAGTGTGTATTAAGTTATGGTAGAAGTCTTCATAAGCTTTGACCTGTTGTCATGATAAGGAATTTGCCAGTATATTGCAAAATCAGTAGCTTATTAGATTTTACTTTTTAGTCTCTTGGTAATTTTCAATGGGTGTTTTTTCATGTGTAGCATACTAAGGTTTGTATATTTAGGTGGAAAGCTAATTGAGTATTATATAGCAGAATTAGCTTCAATATGTCAGCTATCAATACCTACTATATTTAAGAAAGTATTTTGCTGCTGCTTAAAGCTTGTGTGGTGTGCAGTCATAGACTACAAGTGTATATGTGTGTTTAAAAAGCATTTTGCTTCCCCAAGTGGAGACAGTTTAGTGAAAGACTGGATTATGGGTGTAATTCTTGAATGAAAGTCCTCTTAATGATCAGTATCTAGCCAGTTCAACAGATGATGTTAGAACAGTAAATGTACTTTGTACAGGGAGGAATCTTTCTGCAGGTCACTGCTCACCTCTTCTGACACATGCATCCTACTTGCAGGTGTTAAGATTGTTCACCTCCGTAGACTCCTTCCTGTCCCCAGTCCCTCTCACTGAAAAAAACCCAAACCAAACACTAAAACTTAAAAACTGATACTGGGGATCCTGGGCCATCTAGTCTAGTTGCCCACTATCACAGGCACTGTACCTAAAGTCATTCATACAAACATAAATGGTTGCTGTGTCTGAATTGTCAGTGCTGTGTCTCTACTGTCTTTGCTTGTCTGAGCATCGAAATGCAGTGTATTGTTGAGGAAACTTACTGGATTTCCAGCCATCTAGCCATCCATGAGCATTTGCCTTCCCATGTTAAGATAGGCTGTTTCTCCTTGTCTAGTGTTAAGGGAAAACAGCATGGCCTCACCTCTTTTCCTAGTCTGAAGAAGTTCCCTTTGTAGTCAAAGCATGGACTCTCACAGAAGGTGACTGCTGTCTTGAACAAAATTGACTTTTAATGCAGATGCATTAATTTTATGGGATCAATATAGGCTTTAAGATACCTTTACAGCAAGAACAAAAAAAGTTATAACTGTGTTGAATTTGTATCTATCCAATCAAAAACAGGTTATGCAGAACCAATACAGACGATGAATGATGTGATAGCTCAATTAGATGCAATTGTCAGTTTTGCTCATGTGTCAAATGGAGCACCAGTGCCATATGTCCGTCCTGTCATTCTGGAAAAGGGACAGGGAAGGATTGTGCTGAAAGATGCCAGGCATCCTTGCATCGAAGTGCAAGATGAGGTGGCCTTTATCCCCAATGACGTTACATTTGAGAAGGGCAAGCAGATGTTCCACATTATTACTGGTAATGTTTCTTTTTCATTTGTCATTTATGTTTTAAATGTCTTGAGTATTTGCAGTAATGATGTCTTTAAAAAAACCACACAACAATAAGCAAACAAACCAACAATCAAAACAATTTCTCTAATTGTCAAAGGGTGATCAGCCTAGCAAGTTATTCATGTTTCTGTATGGGGATAAGACATAGCTCTGGAAAAGAAGGGAGGGTATTTCTAAGCTACTGTTATTTATTATACTAAAAAAAGAAGCATCCACAACGTTCTTGTGAAATGTTTCCTTTGATAGCGGTTATTCTACATGGTTATGCATGTACTCATCTTTCAAACTAAGAGTCATGGAATTAGTTGTTATGATTGTAGTTACAGTGCAATGTTTTGAGGAGGTGAACACTAATTTAGAAATAGTCATTTGGGAAGAAGAGGGAGGCTGCTAGGACAGTAGGAAATAAATTAGTCCTTCCTTAATACATAAATTCTTTGCCTTGGTGAATGTAACTCAACAAGCCAGGCAACCTCAGGAGCTGAAGAAACTAAACTTGCTTAAGCATTTTGGAAAAGTCCACTAGGCATCAATTGTACTGTAGCCAAGTAGGCACCTTCTGTAGGCGAAATTTTAAGGACCCTCTCTGTTAATATTTCCTTTGTTTAGTATTAAAGTCAATTTAAAATGCAAAACATGTTTTAATGACTGTACCTTTTTTTCCCCTACTCTTTGGTGTAATTGAGATAATTTTACTACACAGGGAAACATTTTTAGTGTTTATACATTTAATTGAACCTTAATTTCCATCCAAATGTCCTTAAAATACATTCTGAGTAGCAAAGATCTGAAATTAAAGAATGATTAATGAACACTTCTAACATAATCAAAAAGAAAAACTGGAAATCTGAATTAGTTTTTCTGGTTAACAGAAGCGTAAAATTAGTTTTAATGATCAGTTTTCTGAAAAACACTTTCATTACATTTGTATTTCAGTTGAAATTAACTTCTTAATATCTGTTTTTGCTGATTCAGAACCCCTTTAGATTGGAATTTAAATCACCCATTAGCTGGTACCTGGTCTATAACTAAGCTATTTCATTTTTATAAATAAATTTGAAAGCAAATTATTTTCATTCTTAAACAGCAAAACTGATGAGTTTTAATTTAAAGCTTATTAGTTTTACATATGGACATGTGTTTTAGATGACTGCTTATACTTCTGAAAAGTCCCAAAACTTATGAAGCCCCTAAAGCTCTTCAATCTTTCTTTTGAAAAACAGCATTCAGTAAAACATACAAGCAAGCCTTCTTAGTAGTGGAGCTACTTGTTGCACCTGTTAGACAAGTCTGCTGCTCTTTCCTGGCAAAAGAGTAATAAGTTTAAACATTGTTTGTTTTAATTTAGAGCCTGTTCTCCTTTAAAAGAATTGATGAATTGTAAAAGATTTTTTTAAATTAATTTGTAAAATTTCTTCTTTAGGCCCTAACATGGGAGGAAAATCAACATATATCCGACAGACAGGTGTGATTGTTCTTATGGCTCAAATTGGGTGTTTTGTACCATGCAACTCTGCAGAAATAACCATTGTAGATTGTATCCTGGCTCGGGTGGGAGCTGGAGATAGTCAGCTGAAAGGTGTGTCTACTTTCATGGCTGAAATGTTAGAAACTGCTTCAATCCTTAGGTAAGTTCTGTGCTTATTTGATTTTGTTGGTTGGGGTTGATGGGAAAGGAGGTGCTCTAAGAAAGGTGTTTTTAAGATTTCTTTTTCTGTAGGATCTTAGTGAGGACCTCAAGTCTTTTTTAGCAGGCTTACAAATTCTTGAAATAGCCTTCTGTTTATTTCAGTGGTAATACAGAGCTGCTACTGGGAGGGCAAAGTCTAAATGGGACAAAAACTAATTTGGAATGATCTGTGTGACACTGTGCATTTTATTTGTAGGTTTTTATGTAAATAGGAATTACAGAATTATGGAATGGTTTAGGTTGGAAAGGACCTTAAAGATCCTCTACTCCCAATCCCCCTGCCATAGGCAGAGACACCTCCCACTAGACCAGGTTGCTCAAAACCCCATCCAATCTGGCCTTGAACACTTCCAGGGAGGGGCATCTAAAGCATCTCTGGGCAACCTGGGCCAGTGTCTCACCACCCTCACAGTAAAGGATTTCTTCCTGGTATCTAATCTAAACCTACCGTCTTTCAGCTTAAAACTGTTACCCCTTGTCCTGTCACTGCATGCCCTCATAAAAAGTCCCTCTCCAGCTTTTTTGTAGGCCCCCTTCAGGTACTGGAAGGCTGCTCTAAGGTTTCCCCAGAGCCTTCTCCAGGCTGAACAATCCCAACTTTCTCAGCCTTTCATAGGATAGATGCTCCAGCTCACTGATCATCTTTGTAGCCCTCCTCTGGATTCGCTGCAGCAGCTCCATGTCCTTCTTATATTGTGGACCCCAGAACTGGACGCAATACTCCAGGTGGGGTCTCACAAGAGTGGAGGAAGAGAATCATCTCCCTTGATCTAATGGTCATGCTTCTTTTGATGCAGCCCAGGATACAGTCGGCTTTCCAGGCTGCACGTGCACACTGCTGGCTCATGTTGAGCTTTTCATCAACCAACACCCCCAAGTCTTTCTCCTCAGGGCTGTTCTCAGTCCATTCTCCACCCAGACTGTCTTTGTGCATGGGATTGCCCTGACCTATGTGCCCTTGGTCTTGTTCAACTTCATGTGGTTTGCACAGGCCCAACTCAAGCCTGTCAAGGACCCTCTGGATGCCATCCCTCCAGTGTGTTGTCTGCACCATTCAGCTTGGTGTCATCAGCAAACTTGCTGTCTATGTCATTGACGAAGATTTTAAAGAGCACCAATCCCAATACCAACACCTGAGGCATGCCACTCATCACTGATCTTCACTGGGACATCAAGCCATTGATCACAACTCTTTTGAGTGTGACCATCTAGACAATTCCTTATCCACCAAGTAGTCCACCCATTAAGTCTATATCTATCTAAATTAGAGATCAGAATATTGTGTGAGACAGGGTCAAATGCTTTGCACAAGTCAAAATAGGTGACATCAGTTGCTCTTCCCTTATCCCCCAATGCTATAACCCTATCATAAAAGGCCACCAGATTTGTCAGGCACAATTTTCTGTTGGTGAAACCATGTTGGTTGCCATCAACACCTCCTCATTTTCTGTGTGCCTTGGCAGAGCCTTCAAGAGGATCACCTCTTGAATCACAGAGGTGAGACTGTCTGACCTGTAGTTCCCTGGGTCTTCCTTTTTTCCCTTTTTGAAAATGAGGGTTATATTTCCCATTTTAAAGTCAATGGGAACTTCACCAGACTGCCATGATTTCTCAAATATGATGGACAGCGGCTTAGCAACTTCATCATCCAGTTCCCTTGGGACCTGTGGATATATCTCGTCAGGTCTCATGGACTTGTGCACCTTCAGGTGCCTTAGGAGGTCTTGAACCTGATCTACTCCTACCACGGGTGGTTCCTCATTCTCCCAGTCCTTGCCTTCTGTGACTTCGGCAGTGTGGCTTGAGCACTTGCTGGTGAAGACTGAGGCAAAAATTTAATTGAGTACTTCAGCCTTCTCCATATCCTGGGTAACCAGGTCTCCCGTTTCCTTCCAGAGAGGGCCCACATTTTCCCTAGCCTTTCTTTTATCACTGGTATACCTTTCTTATTGCCCTTACTGTCCCTCGCCAGATTTCATTTTTATCAGGGCTACTCGGACAATTTCTTTGTATTCCTCTTAGGCCACCTGTCCTTGCTTCCACCCTCTGTAGGCTTCCTTTTTGTGTTTGAGTTTGTCCAGGAGCTCGTGAAAAGGTTGTCCAAGAAAAGTCTTTTCCCTCTTTAGTGCTATACCTTTACGATGTGACTTGTGGTACTCCAGTATCCAGAGTTCATGCTGTTCTCAAACATTATAACATGCTCTTGTGTTTTTAGGACAGCATCTGAAAACTCCCTGATAATCATTGATGAGCTGGGAAGAGGAACTTCAACCTACGATGGCTTTGGCTTAGCATGGGCTATTTCAGAATACATTGCTAGCAAAATCTGTGCTTTCTGTATGTTTGCTACACATTTTCATGAACTGACAGCTCTTGCTGACCAAGTGCCAACAGTAAATAATCTACATGTTACTGCTTTGACCAGTGATGACATGCTGACGATGCTTTATCGTGTCAAGGAAGGTAAGACTGTAAATGGTGATTAACAGGATAAACTTTATTTTGCCCTGAGTAAGAAAAAAATATTAATGGAAAAAAAACATAAAAAGATATTTCATATGTTGTATTCTGTCCGGGCTTAGGTTTTATAATAGACAAGTTCTTCTCTGTCCATAGAGAGTGAGTATGGCAAGTGTCTTGTCCATGTGCGAACACAGTTGGTGATGTTGATGGATCCTTAAGACTTACAGGTTATTTCTTCCGCTCAAGTTGATGCTTTTGAGTTCTCTTCTGTCTCTAATGGCATCATAGTAAAACAGCAAGTAGCCCATTGTTTTGTTAGTGTAAGATAAGTCAGATGTATTTTAATGAAAATGTTTTAATGAATCCAGTTATTGCTTTTGGTATTAAATTAGACAATTTTTAATTGAGCATAAATTTCACCTGTTAACCACAATAAGTGGTTCCTCCTGCTTCTCTGTATCTCCAGTCAAGCTCCAAGCAGGAGCCTGTATTGATGCTAGATAACGTGTGTCTGTGTAACTATGGCTTGCAAGGTGTGGTCATTTATGGCATTCCAATGTAGTTGTAAACTCTACAGTGACTTTTTTTGTTGTTGTTGTTCCCTTAAGAGCATTTCAGTCAGGTTGCCTACCTCTGGGATAAGATCTTGATTTTAAAATGCGAGCAGAGTACTGTTACACTGTATTTTTACTTAAAAATACTTTTTCACTTAAAATTTTTATTTTTCTGACTTTGACGATGAAGGTGTGGCTTAGATGACACTAAGATGGATAGAACATGGTTATTGTAGAACAGTGTTGCTGTACTGGATCAGATCAACAATTTACCTTGTAGAGCAGTTTTATCTTAAATAAGGAATAACTATTTAAGGAGTTAGACTATTTATTAAGACAATTACTATGTATCATCTAGCCTTGTTAAGGCTGAGGAGCTAGTCCTTGTCTCACATATCAAGTCATGGAGACTGATGTTTATATCTTTTTAGTTGAGGATTTAATCTTACAGGTACAATTGATGAAGTTCATTCCTTATTTTAAAAATTGTGTTGTCACTTTGACACAATACCAAATACTTGCTTTCACTTGTCTAATTCCTCCTAACAGCCCTGCCTTTCATATGATTAGTGAATATTCAGTATCACAGAATCCCAGAATCCTAGGGGTTGGAAGGGACCTCGAAGGATCATCCAGTCCAACCCCCCTGACAGAGCAGGGTCACCCAGAGTCCATCACACAGGAACGCATCCAGGCGGGTTTTGAATGTCTCCAGTGAAGGAGACTCCAAAGCCTCTCTGGGCAGCCTGGTCCAGTGCTCTGGCACTCTCACAGTGAAAAAGTTTTTCCTGATATTTACATGGAACCTCCTATGCTCCAGTTTAAAACCATTGCCCCTTGTCCTATCATTAGTCATTACTGACAAAAGCTTTGCTCCATCGTCCTGACCCTCACCCTTTACATATTTGTAACCATGGATGAGGTCACCCCTCAGCCTCCTTTTCTCCAAGCTAAAGAGCCCCAGCTCCCTCAGCCTCTCCTCATAAGGGAGATGTTCCATTCCCTTAATCATCTTAGTGGCTCTGCGCTGGACTCTCTCAAGCAGTTCCATGTCCTTTTTGAACTGTGGGGCCCAGAACTGGACACAATACTCCAGATGTATTATTGTGGAACTCTTCAATATTTCTTGATTTCTTCAGCTAATTTAGGATTTTTCAGTTCATTCCTTCTGGCATACATTGTTCTGAAATAAATCTAATTATGCTGTCCCATTGTTAAATTCTACTGTTATGCTTTAGAAAATATTTTTTATAATCTTCACAGGCTATCACCATGCTATTAAATGTCTTTAGATAATTGGTAAATGTGGTTTTGAGCCTCACTCAAATGGTACCATGCTAGTGTTATGATACTGCTAACTGACTATTTCTTACTCATTTCTTCTGGTTTTATATCCATTACATTACTTCATTTCTTGCCCTTTGATTACTTGCATAACTGCTTCTAATTTTGTATTCCTCTATGGCTATAGTCTTGCAATTAGCTTCCAGATACTTTTCTATAAAGCCAGGAGACTGCTCTGATTAAGGGAAACCAAAGCATGATCAGAAGTACTGCTCTCTTCTGTCTTTACCGTGAATCTACTTAGAACTGGTCAGAAAAACCTCCAGCTGCCATGGTCTTGTTTCTCTTAACTCTGCGTCCTTGTCTTTTGAGAGCTTAATTCCTTATCATTTGCCCCTGTTCTCATCTATTTTTTGCTAGGCAATGTCCAGGCTTTGCTTCCGAGTATTAGGCCAACGTGCTGTGGTGCTGGTACCCAGCCTGTTTCAGTGGAGAGTCAGCATCTATGGTTCTTCTGTAGTTTGCCATTTCCTATCTTCTCCAGCACATGCTGACCTCCTTCCACCAAGTGACTGTTCAGAGCCCTCCGTCTTGCTCAAATCAGTGCTTAAAATATGACTTGATGTACATGGGAACTGAAGAGAAGTATAGTCATAAATTGCTGCAAGTGTACATTGAAACTATGCGTGTTTTCACTGCAGTGAGAGCTGGCGATGTACAGTATGTTCAAACCAGCCATCTTTAGGTGCCTTATTTTGAGTACTTAGGTTGCAAGGGGGGAACTAATAGACACTAGATCTTAACCTTCTAACTTCTAATATCTAAATCCTTTGAAATAGCAACTCTTACAATGAAACACCTAATATTCCCCAGATAGTTGGGTGAATTGTCTCTCCTCAGTCCCTCCCCTCTTTTTTTTTTTT
>VZRW01002239.1:52022-101410 GCA_013398125.1 Aegotheles bennettii
TAACATGTATTGACTACCAGTTCTGGTCCTGGTAAAAACTCCAGAAGCCTGGTTTTATAATTTTCTTCAACCAGTTTTGCCATTTTTAGTCATACGCAACTTTTCTTTGTGAATCCAGTGTCTTTTCAGTTGATCCATTTTCTTGGAAGCGCTATTGAGTGCAGAGGTACAATAGTTTGTATCTATCTACTTAAACTTCTGTCAGATGAGATAAAACAATATGAAAACTTCCTTGTAAAATACCTGGTCTCAAATTGGATGCCTGTTGTAAGTTTTTGCATTTAGTGGTGTGCTCCTTCCTTTTTGGAAGAGTTATGTTGTTCAGTAAGGTCCCTTACAACAACAAACCATTCTGTGATTCAGGCAAGGATGTAAGTATGGGCAGCTCAGATACAGCTGCGTTTTGAAACAAATAAGAGGTTTCATGTCACTTGAAATATATAACTAAACATTAGTAAATGTATAATCCTCTGCTCAGGATTCTCTCAACAGAGACCTGAGTTAGCTTCGTGTCTGGGGAGGTGCGTGTTATTAATATAAAATCAAGAAAACTAGTTTCTACTTAAAAATCTTATTTTCCTTTAAGAAACCTGAGAGATCACAAGGTTAATCTAACAGAATAAAAAAAAATCTAAATGCTAGGTTTTCCTTTACCTATTCTTCTGTTACCCAGTACTTAATAGATGATTAGTTAAGTATCATTTTAAATGTATAATTAATTTATTTATAACTTCTTGCTGGAGACCAGAATTAAAAGGATGTAGCAATATTTGTGGGTTGCCAATCAGAATTAAGATAATGTAAATGAAATATTAATGAAGTTGACAGATTGTATTAGAGAGCTTTTAATGCTGAAGTGAAAATTACTTTATGTAACTGTCTAATTGACATATTTCAAGCAATTATGAGAACTTTCCTTACCAAATGTATAAACAGTCTTATCAGTTGAAGTAAGTTTAAAATTAAAGTTGAAAGGATTTGGTATAAAGACTTTTTCTGGAGACTAAGGAGTTACATGGTACTGATATTAAGGAGGGACAGGATAATTGAGAATGCAACATTTTTACTTTTTATTTTTTAATATATATGCATACCCACATCCATGCATATATATGTATTCATATCAATGTAGAAAAAATGTGGGAGATATGTAAAAAATACAAATAAATGGTGCAAATTGCTGTATTCTACAGACTACTGAAGTACTTGAATAAAAAACGTTATTGAATTTCATTCAAGTACTAAAGGGGAATTCTTTCTGCCTGAAGAGTTTTCCCTTTCTTCCTGAAGTGCTTTTGGAGCTCTGCAATTACTGCTCTAAGAGAGCTTCATTAAGAGCATATTCTTTAGTCTGTGTTACCATGTATTGTCCAAAAGGTAAATCAGAAAATGTTGGGACAACCAAACATCACACACACTTAATTCTGCAGAACAGAGACCTATTACAAGTAGCTTGTTCATATAGTCTCTGTGTGACCATGTTATCTCTTGGGAATTCTTTACTGATTGTTTTTTTCTGCATCCAGGTGTTTGTGACCAGAGTTTTGGAATACATGTAGCAGAGTTGGCAGCTTTCCCAAAACATGTGATAGAAAGTGCAAGAGAGAAAGCATTGGAGCTGGAGGAATTTCAAAACATTGGCAAGTCCATGGAATCTGAAGGAGAACCACCAGCCAAGAAATTCTACGGACAAAGAGAGGTTTGCTGTCAGGAATGTTTTTTAAAAATTTGTTTAACTGGAATCACCCAAGAAAAATAGTTTTAGGATTCAGATTCCCCTGAAGCTTATATTAACTATAATCTCATTTTTCCATAACAAAATGTTTTGACATTAGGAATTGGAGATGTTGAAGGATAGTGGGTTTTGGTTTAAATTCATGTCAAGTTAACACAGGCAATAATTTTATCTAAAAACAAATGTCTCAGTTTAAGTGGCCAGGGTGAACCACAACCCAGAGAGACAGAGTTTGCTCTTGGTTACTCCCCTCCACCCCCTCAGGGGGAGACAGAAGGGGAATAAGGAATAGAGGCTTAAGGGTTGGAAGTTAAAACTAGAACAGATTTAATGAAATGGGGAGGGGGAGTAACAGGGGGGAGAAGAAGAAAATATATGCAAATGTGTACATCCCGACTCTGATGACCGCCAGTATAAATTCCCGAAAGTCCCCCACGGCAAAGCCAATGGAGGAAAAAGGGGTCCAAAGCTCTTCCCAGCACCCGATAGAGTCAGATGCTGGAGAGCACATGGCAAGCTGGTAATAAAGGCAGGGCCCTTCCTCCCTCTGGGAGGAAGGAGAGGCCCTCCAAGTAGGGATGAGAAGGAGAGCAGGATGACGGGGGAGAAACTTCCTGTTCTGCCGGCTATAGAGTTTGGCAGGGAGTGGGAGGGGATACCGACACCCCAGATCTCTTTTCACAAAGGGTCCTAAACTCGCCCCCCCCCCCCTTTGGGTCCTTGCAGCAAAACCATAGAATTTGCCTGTCCCCTCAAACCATAACAACATAGTATTGAGAATGAAACTATTTTTTTTTCTTAGAGTAATCATCAGCAGTTAGTATGATTGGAATAGAACTGCTCATATACAAGAGACCATGTCTCTAGCTGTCCCAGGTGGTTTTCTTCATGCCATGAACCAAGCCACAATTTTGCATTCATGGCTCTTGCTGGCTACTTAGTTTATATGCAATATTTCCTGCAACTTAAGATGTAGCTTTTGTATTAATTGTTGTTTAGATTATTCTTGGCTTTCCAGATGGGTTGCACCTGGTTTTGCTTATTTAAGGGCTTGTTAGTGCTGATTTCTTGAGGTTCAACGGGAACGTGTCCAGATCTGTTCACATCAGAAAAAAGCTGAGTATGCAGCTTTCTACATTATGCCCTTCCATGTCCCATCAGTACTAAGACATCTCATATTGAAAGTCATGGCAGTTTGGACTTGGAATGTCTGATTTACAACAGTCATAAAGTTCTTCCCATTTCACACATGAGAATTGTAGCTTGGTTCTCTGCTTAACTGAGAAGTAGAATTCTCTTGGGTTTGCACAGTCTTCAAGCACAAGTTGAAGAAACCCACATCTCAGCATAGATTTGATCATGTCTACATTGCATAATACGCAAGAGCCCTTTAAGGGAATTGTTTTTTCTCTTCTGCCTTTACTTTCTCTTGAAAGAAGCTTCATTAGCAGATAGTGCTAAGGAAAGGAAACGAGTAGCTTTTTCAGAATAGCCTGTGTCATCTTGTTGCTGGATTGAGTCTTTACAGTGACAGCTGTTGCAGCCTCCTAGGAAATTCATGAGGTGCCTTATGACATGCATTGTTTTTTGCCAATAAGCAGGTCCTCCTTGCTGCACGCATATAAATCTGCTCATAGATCTTAGTTCTGTGTCCCAGCTGTTTGGCCTGAACCTTCACAGCCTTGTAACTCATTTATCTCCTCTTACGTATACGTGAGTGGTGGTCTTGGTAATGTTCCAACATATGGAAGCCTTGAAGTGTTAGTCTATATTCAAAGCACTTTCTACGTTTAAAAAGCCTTTGCTCTAGACAGAGGCTGCTACCTGTTACTTTATTTTCAGTTTCAGAGGTCTACTGTATTTGTTTCTGGTTCAGTAAGTGGATCTGATGTTGTGGATGAACAATCTCTGGTTTGTCCTACCTTTTACTGCCAGGAGGTTCCCCCTCCATCTACCTCAGTTGCTTTACTATTACTTTTCCTTTGCCAGCTTTATGAGTATCATGGCGAAGTATTTTGCCAGATTAGTTGGATCTGGCTGTGTGGTCTTAAGTTAGTGTAAATTAAATTGACATGGAAACACTTCTGACAAATACAGCATTGTGTTTTATTCTTGGATATTTCAGTAATACATAATATTTCATAAGCTCTCTAGAGAATAGAATGGCATAGCCTTATATGTCTTGCCCAGGCAATCTGTCTGCCTTTGTTAACATCATGTTTAGAGGGAAAAGTGTGCTATTACATTTCCAAGTCCCTTGGAGACTTCTGCACTGAAAGCACGCTGCATTAGTCCAAAATGATAAAACTAAGAAAACTTCGTAATAGAGTTCTAAAATGCAGAATGCAGCGGATTAGACAAAATTCTGTATTCTGGGAAAATTGTTTCTAATACAGAGATTCTGAATACTGTACATTGGAATGTTTGTTCTTGCTATTCAATTCAGATTGTTTAGAAGTTCCACTTTTTCTGTTTGTGTAAATGCATATGCATAAAGCTTAATTATAGTCTGTTCTCCTTGGTGACAGCCACTCTCTGGTTGATTGGTTACAATTTGTTCTTTCCTTTGCATATTGAGACATTGGTTTTGATTTACAGTTTCTCCAGTTTGGGTAATATGGCTACTCAGCTGCTATTGTTGCTAGCAGTCCTCACCTTATGTGGTTGCATACTGGAATTAAATGTGGAACACATATAGGAGCTTTCAGTGTTAAATATTGTATTTCTATTGATTAACTGATGCTTCATGGATTGAAAGGGGAAAGAATTCCTGATACCAGTGTAACTGGATTGTTCTGTTGTTAGAACATGACAGCAAATGGAAAAGTAACAGTAGTTTTTGTCTGCAAAAAGTTTCTGGTGCTGATTAATACCTTGCATTTTCAGAAGAGTTTTAAAAGATCCTGCTTGCAATCTAAACATCCTTTCTGTTTTCTTTTCCTTCTCCCTCCATTTCAGGAAGGTGAAAAGATAATTCAGGATTTTCTTTGTCAAGTGAAAGCATTGGTCCTGACAGATATGTCAGAAGAAGACATCAAAATCAAGCTGAAACAGCTGAGAAATGATGTGTTGGCAAAGAACAACAGTTTCGTGAATGAAATAGTTTCCCGAACAAAAGTTACATCATGAAAGGTGTGAGAACAGGATACAGCTTTGGAAGTGTGTTTTACTTGCAAGAACTATAATTTTCTTGTCTTGTAGCTTTTATACTTTATTATACTTGTACTGATTTATGTAGGGTTTTTTTTTCTTGGATTGTAATTAATTTGCATAAAATTCTGAGCACATTCTGTGCCAGATTCCCACTTCAGTTTGTGATCATTGTGTCCTTTTAGAAGTTTTCAATAAAATGCTTTTTCAGTAGTGAATTATTGACTGTACAAACAAAATGTGTAATATTTTACTAGAAAAGTGAGCTAGAATGTAAAACAACTCAGATGGCATACAGCTACTACAGCCTTGAAATGCAACAGTGCATGCACAAAATCTTTGTCCTATGCCATGATTCTTTTTTATATGATGCAATTACATTAATTCAGCAAAGTTTTAGTAACACTGTATTAGTGCTCCATTAGGAAGAAGCATCTAATCTAAGTGATTTTTTTCATAAAATTTTTGCATGTGTACCTATGTGGAGCTTGGGGGCAGGATTTTTTTGTTTGTTTGCTGGATGGTAATGCTTAAGTCAAATACACTACAGGCCTGCTCTTCTTGTTTGAGTGATGGTAACTCGCGTTTTTGGTGGTTTTGTAATGAAAGCAGAGGCTGGGGTGAAGTTACAGTTTAACTGAAACTTCTGAGTTGGTCGTGATTTGTGAGGCTGTCTTTGGAGAAAGGTGGTGTTGATTTTTATCTGCTGTACTTCTCGCACTAAGATATTTTGAATGCCTGCAGATACAAGTTTATATTCTTGAAATTTAGCATTTTAAGTTGTAGCTCTAGAACACTTTACCTGTATTTAAAACTGTCAGTGTTGAAAGATTAATGTGAAAAGCTGTTTATTGCATGAGATCATAGGAATAAAATCATGCTGAAGATGCCATGCAAACTCTTGCTGTGTTCAGAGATTGCATCAGCAGGTGTGTGCTGGGGACAGCAGTGCTGTGTTAAAGCTGTGCTATAGCTCTGCGTCAGGGATTCATGTGTTGTAGTGGTCTGCGTTTAAACATTCCAAGACTAGTCATAAGACCTGTGGTGCTCAACTTGCTGTTGGATAACATTTGTTTGTAGTTAGACTAGAACTTGGACTTACTTCTCAGCAGAACCAAATAAAGGCTTGTTTGAGAGGTTTAGGTTCTGCATAATACATTTTTGGTCTTTAAATTAGAATGCATTCTACTTATAAAGACAAAAATAGACTTGCATTTACCAACAGCACACTTGACACATGTAGTCAGTAGCTGTGTGTGGAAAAGTGTGTGAATGGAAAAAACTGTTACATGAAGTAATGAAAAATATAGCTGTTTTTGCAAATTCAACTGGTTCAAACACAGACTGTCTGAAAATACAGAATTATACATTACATAGGCAATGAGAATCAATTTAGAGCACCAAATACTGCAGTGACACACAATTTGTATTGGATCAAACTGCTCTAACTGTTGCTAGATACAGGCAGTTCTTCTAAAAGACTGGAATGGCTGGTACTTACAGCCTCTTCCTACATATGCTGAGGTCTGATTAAAGATGCCCCTTACTCAGTCTCCTGTTCTTAACTGTGGGAACAGGCATAAAACCATCGGTGGTTTTCTCTTCCAGGAACTACTCTGTATTCCCCTTGACCTTGTGTGAACTTCCAGTGTCTACAGGACTCTTGACCAAGGAGTTCCTCACTGAGCTGCCACCTGCCAGAGGGACCACTTTGCTTTGAGCCTGATTCCTAGTTTCATTCACTGCCTCTTGTTTTTATTCTGTAAGTGTCTACTCTTTCTGCTCTGGATGTGGTGCATCAGTACAGCATGTCTGCAGTATGCTGAGGAAAGGCTGCTTTTATTTTTGTGTTGCAGTTGAAGGCTGATAGAGCTGCTCCTGTGTAACCATATTTGCCCACCTCTGAGGGGGAAAGCAGTACCTGTGTGCATGGGGTACCCTGACTGGACCAGCTCCCGGCAGCAACTTCTCCATGCCTCAAAAAGGGATCTATGCATCTGCAACAACAAAGATTCAGTTTTTCTCACACCCTTCAACACCACAATGAAGAAGGGTGCAACTTAATGGCATGTTAAGACTCATCTTTTCAACTACTTTCTTTTCTACACTACACTTCCCCCCTGTAGAGGATGACCAGAGGGCTACACCTGATTGTTGATTGACAGAGCAGCCTTCCTGGTCATCACACTCAGGTGCTAATGGTTTGGTGGTAATAAAGCTAATGGCCTAACAAGGGCCTAACAGAACATAAAAGGCAGGGCTTGAGGCACCAGAGTACCTTCAGTGCCTGGGTACTGGGGGAAGGAGCAGGACGTGCTCTGCGACTTGGAGTCCGAGAAACCACTCTACCTACGATATCAGCAAGAACATTGAGAGCTGAGAAAGGAGGCCGGCTCTGCGCACCCAGTGCTCCGGGGCAGCTTGCTGCCATCTTGGGATATATCATCTAGCTTCGCCTGGATCCCGGACACATCGCCTTGCCTGGATCCCCAACACCCCCCACCTCTGAGTGTACTGCTGCTGACAGATAGAGACAAGAGAGGATCTTGCAGAGTTTAGTCTCCATATGTCGGTGCTGCTTGCAAACTGGGTTAAGGTAGTGTGATTTCATATGAGCAGGAGGATGGCTATTTTTACTAGTTCCAATTTAGCTTTTTGTCAGCAACATACCTACAGGACAGGAGACATTCTAGAACTTGTCTGGTTATTGCAGAGCTGTGCCAAGGACACAGATTATCAAAGCTTCAGAAGAAAATGATGTAGCAGTTGAGGCATTTACTGTCAGCCTCATATAAAGATGCAAGATTCTCTTTGGTCATTTCCTTGAGAAAACTTGGCACTGAATGCTTACTGCAGGTGTAGTCTTTTTAGTCTGTGCTGTTACTCTTTATTTAGAAGGCTCTTTATGAAGAAAACTGCATTAGGTGGGGTGAAAAGAAAGAGTGGACATGATTAAACACTGAAGGAATTATTTTCCTTTGATTGCTTTACCGCCCACCTCTTAGTGATCAAGAGTTTGAGCAACTTATTTGTGTGCAGGAGCACCTGGTAGTCAGCCTGCTGAGAAAAAGCTGGGTTTACCTCTTGGGTTGTGGTCAAGTGCAGGTGAGGTGTTCGGCAGCCAGCAGGCTCCAGTTATGGTTGGAGGACTGAGAGGTCAAACTCACAAATCCAGGGAGAGCAGCCTGCCAGCTCTGGCACTCAGCTCTGCCTGTTCCTACTTGCAGCTGTGCAAGTTCATCTCACATAATAAAGCAGTTGGTACGTGGCTCTGCATCTTTTTCCTCCATTGGAGCTGAAGTAGTTTTGGAATAAGAAATAGCAGGAACACAACTGAGATGAATCCTTGCCCGCTGGCAAGTGCACTGAAGCTGGCTTGAGGAGAGTTTCAAGCCTCCAAGAGACCTTCAGGTACCTGCTCATGAGAAGCAGGCCCCATTACTGGCCTGGGCTTTGTTAAACACAATGACTTTGCTAGCTCTTAGCAGATGTAGCTGTTGATAACAGCTCTGTAAGCAACTGAGAGTGCTGGTGGTCTAATTTTTCCAGATTTAGGGAAGCATTGCTATGCTGAAGGAAATGCTGCCTTTGCAGCTCAGCTGAGGTCTAGGATTGTGTGAGCAGTTTGATCTGATTTGGTGCAAGAATAGAATGACAGTTCAAACTGGCTTTCATGGCATTTAATGAGTTTCAATTACATGTCCAATACGCAGGATGGGAGATTTCTATGCCTACAAAAACATGTGACAATTGGCCTTACTTTTCTGCAGTGTGACAGATTTATTTGTGAAATTAAGGGAAAGCAGCTCCTGCTTTGCATCCAAAGCAGTGTGAGGTCATGCATTGAACTCCTTGTATCTTAGCTGATCTGGGAACAAGGAAAACTTGCAGGCTGTAGGAGCCTGAAGCTTTAAAAGACAGTGGGAGAGGTGCTGTTGTCCCTGTGAGATGGCTGCAGCCCTCACAGGTAGAACTTGCTTCTTGATGTGGCCCATTTGCTGAAAAAGCCATTTGCAGTTGTCTCAGATGTTCTTGTTCCTCTCCCAGCCTTGCAGCTACCTTCCCCTATCCCTGAGCTGTTGGAGTGAGTCCAGAGGAGGCCCACAAAGATGATCAGGGGGCTGGAACACCTCTCCTATGAAGACAGGCTGAGAGAGTCTGGGGTTGTTCAGCCTGGAGAAGGGAAAGCTCTGGGAAGACCTTAGAGCAGCCTTCCAGTACCTGAAGGGGCTACAGGAAAGCTGTAGACAGACTTTTTACAAGTGTGTGCAGTGATAGGACAAGGGGGAATGGTTTCAAACTAAGGGAAAGTAGATTTAGACTAGATGATAGGACGTTCTTTACTGTGCAGGTGGTAAGACACTGGAACAGGTTATCCAGAGAGGTTGTGGATGCCCTCTCCCTGAAAGTGTTCAAGGCCAGATTGGATGAAGCTTTGAGCAACCTGGTCTAGTAGGAGCTGTCCCTGCCCATGCCAGGGCAATTTGGACTAGAGGATCTTTAAGGTCCCTTCCAACCTAAACCATTCTGTGATTCCCATCCTGTTGCCTTTCCCTACTGCTGCCAGGTCTGCACTGTTCCTATACATGGGAGAGCACGTGTGTCTCTTTTAGCTATCAGCAATGTTTTTTTTATGCAGGGGTAGATATATCCCTGCATGTGCTGCTTTGCCAGTCAAAAGGGAGGAATCTCTGCTGTTGCAGAGGGAAGTGATAATTTCTATTTGTTCTCAGTGGCAATCGGGACTTACCCTCCTGACTCCATGTCTCCCCTGCCCCCAGCAGCAGTGGCTGTAGCTAAAGGAAACAATACCATGAAGCAGGTGGCAAATTGTGTTTGCTGCAGCAGCTGAAGCGAGTAGCACTTTTCTGAGTATTGGCTTTTTTTTTTGTTTGTTTGGAAAAATGTGCTTTGGTGCCTGGGTTAAGCTGCTGAATGCTTGTGGCAGTTTCCGAAAGGATGTCATCTTTCTGTCCTTGTAGGGATGGTTGGAAACCAGAAAACAGCTGTGCTAAACAATGTGAGCTGAGGGAAAAGCCAAGAGTAAATAGTCTGTGCCTATGAGAACAGTTCCCTGGCTGGTCCACCTGGTCCTGCTATATACTGCAAGTCATTCCTTGTCAGGGCAATGCGCTTGCAGGGAAGGCTTCTGCAGTTTGCCTTTTTTCTTTCCCCTCTCTCTCTCTCTTTCCCCTCTCTCTCTTTCCCCTCCAAAAAGGAGATGACTGTTCCTATGTGGGCTGTTGTGGGCTCTGGCAGCAGGCCCATCTGCCATGGTGAACAACAGACCTTTAGCCTGAGCAGGGAGGGCTGTAGCAGATCACACTGACAGTCTGGTCCCATGTCCAACCTGCTGCTGAACCATGCAGTGGGGGAGGCAGTAACCTGAGCAGTGCTCCTAAAGAGTGTGCCCACCCAAAATTGCTGGTTTACACCCTGAGGAATATGGGGTTTTTTTCATATTGAGATTTGGAAATAATACCTTGTTTTCTCCTGTCCTGCATCTTTCTATTTGTGCATAGAAATGATATAAAACTTCTGGAAAATATCCACTACAGTGAGCTTTAGACCAGAGATTGTTGGTTGTCAGCATTCTTGCTGCCTGCTGGTTCCCGTTGCATGGCTTTTCCCACACTACTTTGATGCCAATGACAGCAGAGAGTTCAAGCCAGTAAACCTCTTCTCTGCACCCACCTGACCCCCTCCAGAGCACCCAGGCTGGCACTGCGGGGGCTAAACCAAGTCCAGCAAACCTGGCCATGTGCTGTACCTCCTTCCTGGGGCTTGTTTCAAAAACAAGCTCTCCAAGGATCAAAAATGTAGCTGTCATCACATGGTCTCAAGCCTTGCAAGGAATGATGAGGTGTGTTACCATAGCTGCAAGCCTTGCAGATCTTAGGTGATCATTGGAAATGCCCCTGGATATTTTCAGTAGCTCTTCCTCATGTCTTCCTGCTGTAGATTGTTCCTTGGTTTTCAGGGCCCCAACTTAATGGTGAATAGTTTCCCTATGCTTTGATGTGCTAATGAAGAAGCTAAAAATAAAAATTAAGCTTTGTATCAATGCTTAACCCCGAAATTACCAACAAGGTGATTCTGATGCTGATTTTAGTGCAGATGCTTTGGCTGTACAAAGTTTTTTCTGCTGTGACCTGGGAAGGAAGGGTAGGAGTTTCGGTTTCTATACGCACTGATTGCTCCTCTTTTCACCTGGGGCAGTAATAGATTTTTTTAAGCTTATGCTCTCTTTCTCCTTGCAGTAGGTCATCTCTTTTATCTTCTTTCTGCTGTGGCATTTATCGTTCAATTCAGGGACACCGGGGTGCAGTGTAACAATTCACTCACACATTAATAGCAATCAATGACATTAAAAGAAAAAAAAGGCCTGCTTATTGTGTAAAAGGATGTGTATTGCAGTGCAAAAGGCTGGTGATGTAGGTGTAGGAACAGAGAGAGGTGCACATGAGCTGTGTGAGATGCTCCCTCTTTTCTGTGGATGTACATCCACACTGAAAATCAAGGAGCCCCTTGGGCTTGAAAATAGGACCAAATCAGCTTCCTAACACCCTAGCTGTGTGTGAACCTGCTGAAGGTACCATTTTCACCAACTTTGGTGGCTTTGCAGCTTTGCCACAAGGGATGTCGGTCTCCCAGGATGCCAGATGTTGCACATACCAATCAGCAAGGGTAAGAGAGGGTTTGACGGGGGGTGGTGGTGGTGGTGTTGCAATAAGTACCTTGTCACTCTACCTCCATCCAGGAACCACAGCACCTAGTTCCACTTCCCTCCATGCAGTAAGCATGGGACATGCCAGCACTGTTACTTGATTTTATGCTGGTTGCTATGATGGTACCCTGAGTGCTGCAAAGCCAAACAACTGGAACAACCCCTATAGCAGGGCTCAGCTGTCAGGCAGCTCAGCACTTCTCTGGTCTGGCATGAAAGCCTGAGTGGCTGCAGCTGAGTGGCTGCAGCAGCTAGGAGCAGCTCTCCAGGGTAGCTTTGGTAGCACTGACTCCATGGTGTTGCCTCCTTTGGTCAAATTCAGGGGCACCCTAGTCTCTGTAGGAGCCCGGGTCCCCAGTACAGGTCCTCCTTTCTCTCCAAGGGCTCTCAAATATGCTATTTCAGTGGTCATTTGGTCACTGACAGTCATCTGAGACCAAAACCACCTGTTTGAGGTTTTCCCCAGAAAATTAGTAGCATTTAATAAGCGGGCGGTGTTCCACCAGCACTGTAAAACACTTGTATGGCTGGGAAGCTTGCTTAAGATACTCAGTCTTCTGAGGGGGAATTGTGGCCTCCCTAAAATGCTGCTGATGCACTGGGTGGATGGTGCTCTGCAACTCCCGTGACACCCTGGCTCGGACCTGCCTGCCCAGGAACAGCTCAGCAAAGTAGCAGCTAGAGCAGAGCTAAACCAGCTGTATCACACTTGGGTCTTATTCCTAGTCATCTTATGTACATTTTCACCTAGAGTAGCATTTTAATGGCTTTTTTTTCCCCAGAAAGAAAATCAATTTGCAAAAGGGAAATCTCACAGAAGGCCCCCTTTCTCTGCTGCTTGGGGTGGATTTCAAGCAGAATACATTATGGTGCAACGCTGGTTATGAGAAAACCGTGGTGCTGTTTATCTTTCTGCCGTAGAGAGATACAGGATTAATTCTCTGTAATCTCTCTCATAAGGGATATGCTCATCTAGTGTGAATTGGAGGGAATTTATATTGGTGGTCATCAGAGTCGGGTTGTATATATTTGTATATATTTTCTTCTTCTCCCCCCTGTTACTCCCCCTCCCCGTTTCATTAAATCTGTTCTAGTTTTAACTTCCAACCCTTAAGCCTCTATTCCTTATTCCCCTTCTGTCTCCCCCTGAGGGGGTGGAGGGGGAATAACAAAGAGCAAACTCTGACTCTCTGGGTTGGGGTTCACCCTGGACACTTAAACTGAGACAGGGTGACAGCACCTTTAAATAAAACCACTTGACTGTCACACTCAGCCCTTCTCTGGGGAGAGCAGTAGTTATTCTACCCTGTATTTTTAGCAGGTTACAGCTCTCTGCACTCTCCAGATAGAAGTGCTCATCCATAATGTATTACAATTGGAATGGCTGAATTTGTTGAGCAGCAGGGGAAGAAAATCCATGTGGGGACCTGTCACTCCGCTCTCCCTGGAGCAGCTCCGCTGACCATGCCATTTAATTGCAACAGAGGAAACCTTTGTGGTTTGAATTAAACACTGCACCACTCAAAAGGTGCACTATTCCATGCTCAGAGTTTCTCCTCACATTCATGGCATTTGTGTTGCTGGTGCTTTTATAACATTCACAACAAATTTCCTTCCCACATGAGAAAGCACTGAACCAGGTGGGGACAAGCTGTCTGAAGGATGATAGTGACTGGAAGCTCCCAGACTCCCAGAGCTACTAACATGGTATATTAAACATTAATGGGGTACTGGAAAGATACCAGAGGGTATAAAGCTGATGCTAATAATACCCAGCTGCAGTTTCTGAAGTTTTAAAGACTTTAGAGCAATGATGACTGATGATGCTGAATGATGCAGTGAACGCATCCTCTCCTGACTATGTGGGTGCTACCAGTGTTGCCTTGGTCATATCAAAATCAACTCTGGCACTGGGAAACCTTCCCCTGCCTTTGGACATCTGTTAGTACCAGCAGTGTCTTGGAATGATTTGCTTTGTGGAGGCTGTTTCCTTCCCAGGAGGTCATGGAGACCCTCCATGTCATGGCACAAGATTTTCATCAACAGTGTGAGATGTAGGGATGGTGCCTGCTGCTGAGCCAAAAGGCTGATGAGCAAAGTACTTCTGCGAGCAGCACTGTCACCCTGAACACCAGGGTCCCACCAATGCACCCACCCTCCTCGCCTCTTTTCAGGGAAAGACAATTTTTTTAAAACCCTTTAATTATATTATGTTCTTTTAAAAATGGCTTCCAAGTCTCCTCTGCTGGAGTTGTTATGTATTTATTTGCTTGAAGGGCATCCAGGAGCACTTCTTTGGGCAACAGTGCCAAACCATCTTTGGGCATCAGTGCTGGGATGTCAGTGGTGAGCTCTCGGGCATCTCAGCCTCAAGAGCCATAGTCAGCACTGCAGGTGATGCAGGTGTTCAAGAGCTGGCTTTCAAGGGGGACCTGGGCATCATGGTGGCACCCATTCCTCTGTTCAGGGTTTGGGTCCTGAGGTGACCTGCAGGTCTGATCAAAGTGAGTGGCATGAAGGGGAAAGATGGCTCAAACACCCCAGTCAGTGAACTGAGACCCCTGCAGTGCTCCTGGCCCGCTCTGCTGGGTATCTGCTGGAGCAGTCCTGGGAGAAGGGACACTGAGAGGGACCCCAGAGAGTCCCCAAATCCCCCCAGAGGCACCTGGGGCTCCCTACATTTGGCTTAAGGGGGTCTAAATCTCAGGAGCTGCATGTGTATGATGCTGAGGGATGCTGTGGGCATCTGACCCCCCTGCATTGCGATGCAGGGTCAGTGTCTGTTACCAGCTCCCACAGCCGCATTAGCTGTTACCTCTGCCTGTATGAAGCCACGTTTTCTGCTGTGGAGATGCACGGAGTGTGTATAAGCCCTCTCTGACAGTATTTGGTGGCCACACCAGTCTTCAATGTCTGTGGGGAAAAGCAAGAAAAAACATTCATGACACAAGGCAGAATTTTGTACTGGTGATTTTTCCACTTACTCTGGAAAATAAACTGATGTGCTCTAGCAGGAAAGTGGTTATGATATTTCTAGGGACTTCCAGCAGTATCTGTCCCTGGCCCCAGATTTCTCAGTTGTCTCTACTGTTTTGTAGATGAAACCAGCCAAAAAAGAGTGAACAGTCCCTCACAGTTGTTTTCACATGCACTTTTGAAGTAACATTTTGACAGCAAAGCACTGTAGATCAAAATGTGTTCAGGTTGGGAGGTGATACCATAGAAAAACTACTAAAAAGTTAGCTTGATTTTTCAATGCATAGGTACAAAGCAAAAGATAAAGCAATTCTTACATAGCTTTTAAAATTGCTGAGGGATGCAGCTGTCACTTGCAGTTTCAAAACCTAGAGCTATGCTTTTTTTAGACTACTTGGATAAACGGGTGTTTTGTTGAAATCCCACTGAGCTGAGCTGCTTTCTGACTTCTACTTCCTAATTCTGAAACCTGTATGATGGGAGGATTTGTCTCTATCAGCTTTATACATAGCAACCTCTAGTTTTGGCTCTTTCATTTGCTTTTAACAATACTCTCAAATTTTCAGTGCTGTGGCCTGATGCCTACTTTTACCAGCTTTGTGTGCACAAGATAGCTGGGCTGTCTAACTGCTGTAGCTTGGATGGATGCTCCAGGAGCCACACGGTGAGCCCTGCCCTACTTACAGCCCTGTGGGGCACCAGGTTTGACAAAAAAAAAATAAAAGGAAAAAGGCAAATACTCTGTGTTTCTATTGGAATCAAGATGCTCAAGATTTGTAGGGTTGGGACTCTCATCCTCACAATCTTCAGTAGAAAACACATAGAAAAATGTGCTATCTATGTCATCAGTCTGGGGTTCAAGGATCTGCTGTTAATTCCTGCACAGACCTCCTATGTTATGATGGACAAGTCCTTGACTCTCTGGTGTCTGAGTCTCTGCATATAGAATCATAGAATCATTTAGGTTGGAAAAGACCCTCAAGATCATCAAGTAACATATATGAGATGAGAATGCCAAAATCTTCTTGCTCAGCGGCTTGATGATAAGCTTACGGTTGGTCATGAGACACTTGGAAATCATGGGCAGTAGAAGTACCACTGACAAAAGGGAGCAAAGATGGAGTATCTTATTCATCCACAGGCTGCGCATTATTGATAATGCTCTGAGGAGGGAGAAAAAAGGTGATTGTACTTCATATGGAACCAGTCACTAAAAAAATTTTTTTTTCTCTAAAGGGCTGTGGATACACCCATTTTTAATATAGGGTAATTTCTGCTTAAATGATCTCACAGATCTAAAGGATGTGCTAACATTGACCATCATCTATGAGATCTACATAGAAATATATTTAATTTCTTCTCTAATAGCACAGCAAATGCTCATGAGAGGTTTCTCAATTATACCTACATTTTGGAAGATGAAAGATAAAAACAAATAGTGGCACAAATCAAGACTTCACTTGCAGTCATGGAGAGCCAAGAGCTAAGATTCAGCATCATTATGTGAGTATGAACAATCTCAGTCAATATTTGTTTGTCCCTTTACAATTGCTGATTTGCAGAGATTTCAGGAGTGTTTCTCTCCCTGTATAATTCAGATGAATTGGTTTGATTTTGCATTGTCAATACGGTTGATGTAATGAGACACGGACTGTTGCAGCTCCTGGCACAGACTCAGCTCTGGCCAGGGATGCAGGAGAAGACTTCAGACCCTCCCTGACCAGGGTGGGAGTGAGCTGGGGAGAGCCCAAAGCATGTGGATAGAGCAAAGTGATCTCTTCATGTTACCCCAGAGCAGTCCCTCCATTAATTTAATTACTTTTTTTGTCATGTTGAAATTAAGTTGCTGCAGTGTATTAGACTAAACAGTTTTCCTTTCCTGGACACCACAGGTTAGTGGAAATCCCTCATTTGAATGAGTGATTACTGTCAAATTCCCACATAATTCCTACTGAGAGAGCCTTTCTCAGTGACATGGAATCACTTGTCCCATACAGTTTCCCCAGGAAGGGGCAGGAGGATGGAGGGTTTATCTCCATAGGAGAGAAAAGATCGGAGGAACAGCACAGAATTTGTGTGCCAGAGGGACTGGCACATTTTTACTGATCTATCAGTTTCCAAGTGCCTCTAGTGCACATGCCCACCCTCAACTGAATATGTGATAGATCAAACCATACTGAAAGCAAAGAGATGCATTAAGATGGCTGCTCTTACGAAAACAAGCCCAAATGCATCGGTTACAGATGCACCAGATCCACTCTGCTGGGGTTTTTGTTATTCCTTTCTCTAGCTTACCAGGAGCATAAGATCAAAATAATTTCCATGGCCATGTGAGCCGTACATGTGGTATTTTGCCAACTGGTTCACATTTAGGTGGGGGACATCTGGCCATAAAACTGCACAACATGCATCTACCTGCAGTGACTACAGCTGTCGAGTGAGGGAAGGGGGTTGCCTTTCTTATTTCAGCACACATACCCAAAGAGAATGTATCCCCTGTGTTATGGTTTGAGGGGACAGCTAAATTTTATGGCATTGCTGCAAGGACCCAAAGAGGGGCGTGGAGTTTAGGACCCTTTGTGAAAAGGGGTCTGGGGTGGGGAAAGCTGAGGGATCTGTATTCCCTCCCACTTCCTGCCAAACTAATAAAGGCTAGGAGAACAGGAAGCTCCTCCCTTTTCTTCCTGCCCTCCTTTTCGTCACCACGTGGAGATGTCCCTGAGAGAGACAGAGCCCTGCCTTTGTTACCAGCTCGCCATGTGCTCTGCAGGATCCGACTCCATTGGGTGCAGGGCAAAGGTTTTGAGCCTTTTCCCTGCATCGGCTTTGCCATGAGGGACTTTCAGGAACTTTTATCATCAATCATCAGAATCGGCTTGTATATATTTGTATATGTTTGGTCTTCTCTCACCTGTTACTCCCTCTTCCCCATTTCATTAAATCTATTACAGTTTGAACTGCCAACCTTTAAGCCTCTATTCCTTTTCCCCTTCTACCTTCCCCCGAGGGGGTGGAGGGGAATAACAAAGAGCAAATTCTGTTCTCTGGGTTGTGGCTCTCTCTGACCACTTAAACTGAGACACCCTGTCAGAGCTGAATCACTCAGGAAGGCATCTCTCTTGTTGTCAACCTGGTGTGGTGTGTTAGAGGCAAACAGAAATTTTCATGCAGAAGATTGCACAGGAAATAAGATTTCCCTGCAAGCACGTCCCTCACTGGGTGCACAAATGTGTTGCTTCAGGTTCAATTAGTTTGGCTTACTGTTAAACCAGAGTAACACTATGAAAGGAAGCAGTTTGTGACTCTGGGAGGTGAGATTTGTGGCCAACTCTTCTTGATTTTGATGGCACTTAATGTCTTTGATATCAGGTCTTTTGGTCATTGATGGCTCTCCTGGAAAGGGATCTAAGCCCAAGGGGAAGAATGAGAGAGAGATCTTATGGGTTGAGATCTTATGGATCTTATGGGTGAGATCTTATAGGTTGCGGGAGGACTGGCATCCTCAAAGTCAACAGTTGTATAGTTGTGATTACAGACACTCAAATGTCACGCAGTTCCAAAATAAAGGGTTTCATCATAGCTTTAAAAACTTCCAACACGAACCATTTTGAATGACTGGAGGGTGACAGTCTAAATATAAATCTAACTTTTTTCATTAACTGATTTCAGGCATGTATGTACAGCTCCAGCTGACTTTCAAGAGGAGTCTGTGGGTACATTTGACCGCAAAACTAAGTTGTATGGAGGTTTTGTCACCAATTTCAGCAGGTCACAAGCCCACACATCGCTTTTGAACTAGTTTGGGAGAACAAAGCAGTGGGAAGGAAACAGAAGACCTGCAAGCAGGCAGAGGCATAAATGGGGCAAAAGACAAATGAAACTTTATAAAAACAGAGACAAACCAGGAAGCATGGTGAGGGCTTTTGTGACTTGTACACGACATTTCAAGGGTATTTGAGGTGAAACCTTTCTTGGCTCACTCATTTAAATAGCCTCATTTCTACCAAAATAACTGGTTACATGACTAGGCTGAGCTAGATTTTAACCTTTATGTGATCTTCCTATATAAACATAATAGTTGCACAAAATGCACTTTCTGGATAGGGAATATGCTTGCAAAGGAGTTGATGGTGTGTTTCTCAGTATGTAATCAGCTGCCCACTGGAGGTGGAAGGAGAAGGAAATTCAGACCCAGAAAAATGCAACAGCAGTAATCTAAATAAATGAAGCTCAGTGACTGGAACCACTGAAAAACATAATACGTCATTAAATCCCAAATGGGTGCAGACCACTGCACAAGGTCTCATGAATTGTCTGTAATTGCCTCATCATGTATATATCAATCCTCATGCAGGGTTTTATTTTATGCTTGCTTCTCTTGAAAGTGGCCATGTCTCCCGCTGTATCTCAGTGAGCTGGGAGCAGGATGGAGGTGTCCAAAATGCATGTGTGCCCATCGTGGGCGATGCTGGAAAGCAGAGAAGCCAGCATGGCACAGCGGTGACATGCCAGTGGACAGCCTGAATGCCGAGCTGACACCTGTATGGATGTGCGATAGGATCCTGGTGAGACATTTGGAAGCTTGAGGCAGCTCCGTTATCCCTGTAATGTCAACACTTTGTAGCGTAATGCAATGTAAGTGTAAATGTAGCCTCTATGTGAGGGCTGGATCCTGCTGCACTAAGTTGGATTAAGGATTAAGTTGTTTTTACACTCCTGCCTCTGGAAAGGGTTTTGGGGGCTGGAGGCAGATGCAAGTCCTGGCTGGGTACCAGCAGCCCCATGTCTACTCCTAGAGAGGTGACCAAGGGGCTGAGTAAGCCAGCCCAGGCTTACCAGATGGGCAGCCAGGATTTCCATCAGCAGAAACGAGGGAAGTCAGTTCCCAGTGAGACAGTCGTATTCTCCTGCCTCATGATACACACTTGGGGACACATGCTTTCACAGAGGCCTTTTGGCTATGCCAGGACAAGCCACTTGAGAGATCTCAGGAGCAGTTGTGGAAGCTGCTATTGCTGCCCATCCAGGTGAGTTTTCTCTTCCCCTTATTTGCTTTGCCACCTTCTTGGAGAGCAGAGCTCAGTACCTTTTTTTCCCATTAGGAGATGAACTGAATCAGCTGGTGGTTCCTCCAGGAAGGAATATATTTGCAAACTAGAACATTAACATCAAAATGGAGTGGTGTAGAAAGTTGAATTGTTATTTAAAAAAAAAAGGGGGTATTTTCTGCAAATATGAATATCAGATTAGTAGGGCTTTGGCTCCATACTCTGTCATGGAGAACTTTATGATTGGATTTCTGAAGAAATGGAAATATTCAGAAAATCTTAATTTCTTTGAAGCACAGGAGACCCTGAATACATCCCAGGGGAAGCGATACTCCCAACGTTAACATCTTCGAGGACACCTATCATCAGTGGAGTTAATACTAAAACAGCCAGCAGCTTCCCTCTCCCCTTTGCTGCCTACCCAGCATAACTTCTGGTGGCTGCAACTCATCAGCCCTTCTGGCTGGGAAAATAATTTGTGCATGTTTTGGCAAGCAGGGTTTTGTGTATGGCTGGAATACTGCAGCAGTAGATGCCATCCAGAGCATGTGCCTAGCACCAGCCCTCGGTGGGACTTGTTTTGATTAGCTGAGGAGACGAGGACAGCAATATGGGGTTTGGCTGGGTTTGTAAACAAGAAAGGTTTGCTCTTTGGGTCCATGTTAGTATTAACATTAGCAAGCCTCCATGTTTGGTACAGTGACATTTCTGTTTGTGGTGTGATTGATTTTTTAAGCACCTTTCTAGTTGATACCAAAATTTTCCAGGTTTTATCTTAATACCTTTGACAGATTGATCCTATTGATTGGAATGGAAGTTGGGGAGAGGGGATATATAGAGAGGTTATCCTCCCTGGCTCTGCTTGACCATACATGGTTTAGTTAGCATCTGGGGGGCTGTGGGGTCTCTCCTTACAGCTCCATGGTTTCCAAGCCACACGTTTTGGAGAGGATGTCTCAGCCAGAAGGTGCTTCTGCCTTGCCTCCATCTCCCCATACACAGAAGAGTACTTGCACACACATCCCAGGTAACATTTTTTTCTCCCATTTATTTCAAAAGTCCTTGTAATAGCTTAATTGCAACAATCCAAATGTCACCTAGAATTTTACATCCTCCCAGATGTATAGAATTCTTACTCGGACATGTATCACAGCATTAAAAACACAGGAATGTTCCCTGAACATCATCAGCGGGTTCTTCCAGGAACTACCATCCTCTGCCAACACCTCTGCATCACTTTGCAACGTGGCTGCGCATCAGCCATCTCTGTCTTACAGGTCCAGAACCATGTTTCTGTGAACGAAGGGGTGCAAAGTCCAAAATACCCATTTTTGCTTGCAAACTGTACCAGTAGAAATGTGATTTGTATTTAATTGGCTTAATATATGTTTTTTAGTCCTCTTCATTCAAAATACCCATTTTTGTTTGCAAACTGTACCAGTAAAAATGTGATCTGTATTTAACTGGCATAGTATATGGCTTTTAGTCCTCTTCATTCAAAGACATTATAGTGGAAAAATCCTGAGCTGCCATCAAAAATGGAACCATTTGTTAAAAGCACTCAAAATTATGGCATGTGTTGGAAGCAAAGTTCCCGTCAACCTGGAATTAAAGCATTTTATAAAATGCCACTTGTTTAAATAGATTTAAATCCTGATTTTTATTCCAGTTTAATGTTTTGCTAGGAAGCAACATCTGAAAGAGTAAAAATCTACACTTTCTAATCAATGATTTACAGGAATTGATGGTGCTTTATTTCACCTCGACTCAGTAAACACAACTGAAATTGTGCTGGAAAGTACACGCAGCTTCCTTTGACTTCTAGCAGGCATTCAAAAGTCATTACACCTACTTAATTAGGCTATTTGCTACCTGCAATTCAACTATGTTACCCCAGATTCAGACAAGAGCAGCGTTTGCTTCCTAGAACCTACAGGCTCATTTGGCTTATTTAGGCAATTTCTGTATCATTCAACTTTTTGGGAGTAGGTTGAGTGACTCCAGGATCTGCTGCAACTGTTTCTAGCCAGAGAAATGTCTTTTTTTCTGACCAACACTCAGCTGAAATTCCTCTAGAGTGTTACAATAGTCCCTCTGGCTAATCCCCATATCCCCCAGTGACAGTAAAAAGCTTGTGTAACACTTGCTGTCATCCTCTGATTTCAGTACCAGTGATGAGAAATTTCCCTAACACTGTAGAAACAGCTGCAGAAACCTGTTCAGAAAGTGCCATTTTTGGTGGTGCAGCTGTGCGCAGGGCAATGGGCAGCACCCCAACCTTTCAGCTGATGCTCTCCTGAACCCAAAGTTCTCCCGCTGTCAGCACAGCAGCTGGCTGCTATGGACAGGGGCAGCTCTGCTCACAGCTTTTGCATGTGAGCTCATTACTCTCATTTAGGATTATTTTGCTTTTCTGATACATTGATATTGGGTGGGGTTTTTGTCTTGTTTTTTTCCCTCTCTTTTTAAAAAAAACAAAAAACCAATGACTACTTGAAGGTCAGTTGTCAAATGGATTGAATGATCAGTGCAAAAAAATTGAAAATCATGACAGCTTCTGTGTGGACTATGAATAATGGGCAACACCTTTCTAATCATTAAAACAGACAATGCTCTCTTTATTTTCTGATGTTTCTAGCCAAGAAGGCAGGGATATGACTGCACTGCTGATGATTTGCACTGCTTTCCTGGCAGTACATCCACTGGCTGCAGAGCAGGAGTGGGCAGTGGGATGGATCCCATGCCAGAGGAGGCTTGGATGGAGGAGGCAGCTGCAGGCTGCCATGACATTTCAGCTCCTCTCCAAAAACCACAGACAGCCTGGGGCAGGTCTATTTTCTGCTGGGGACTAGACCAGTATTCATGGTGTCTGGACCATGGGCATGCTTAGATTTGGTTGGGGATGGAGGCAACTCCACCCCTGAATGCTATTCAGACCCAGGTGTGTCCTCAAATACATTTTGCTTTCATATAGATGAAGAAAATAGAAGCCTTGACTACCCCGGTGCTGTCAGAAACAAAGGCATTCCTTTGAGATGCAGGTGCATTGAGCATTAGAAGTTAATACTAGGGGAATTTCACGCCACATATCTGACCTTTAGGACCCAATTGTATATTTTAGCACCTTACTTTCTGTTCAGAGCACCACTTTTGTTGCTTCACTGTACTTGTAAGATGATTTTTCCTTTTTTTACTGCTAAAGATCTCTTAGCAAATATAAGCAGACTTGGTAATTTATTCATATATGCTGTCACATACAGAAAGCCTAAACAAATATCTCTATCCATTTCCTGGGGAAAATAGGCTCACAGTGTTACTGCTTTGCCAGTACAGAGGCTGAATTCAAATGAGTTCAAAACTGCACCTGGGTCCCAAACTGGGTTCCAGTTTCAGGAAGAAACCAGGGTTCATAGGTGGCCAGAAAGTCTAGCACTGTCTACAGCACTGCAGTGTGCTTCTCAAGAGTGGCTCAGTATAATGTCTTTTTTTCCCCTTTCGCCTTTCTCTGTTTTTTTGTATCATCTTGGCAATTCAGACAGTACAGTTGCTAGTCCCAATTCAAGGGCAAGGGCAGACAGGTACAATGCCTGAAGACAAAGACCATCCTCAGGAGCTGCAGTGAGTTGGGGCGGTGGCAAACCATGTCCTGAGGCACAGAGAAGGGAATTGCTAGCACCCAGGCCAGCTGCTGTAACAACCCCAGCATGAATTCCCAGCAACTGAATCAACCTACAAAATAACATCTTTGTGCATCGAGAGCCAGTAAATTATCCTTGATGCTGTAGCTGGTTATGGGTGGTCTTTTTGATAAAAGTGGTCAGTTGTGAGTGGAGCTCTATTATTTATGTTTCTTTGTCTGAATTAGAATCACATTACCATGTCCTTAGTTTGCAGTTGCCAAAAAGGTAAAAATATTCATGTTTTGAAGATTTTTACATATAATGGTGTTTGCAGCAATCTAGTAGTCTCAGTTTTAATCCCTTTAGAAGCTCTGTTCACAGGAGTGAATGTACATGGTAGGGCGTTTTCCAAATGGAATTTACAGCCTTCTGACTTTCTTTTTAAACATTTAAACCAATTAGATATAATGGGCAAATAAAACAGGAAGGACTTGTTACATAGTGAGTTCATGTCCAGTATTTCTGTTGGTAGGAAAAATATTCAGTCTGCTAATTCCAAACATGACAAGTCATTTATGCTCGTAATTTAGATTTTACAAAACCATTTTTAAAAGAAAAATTTTCAGAAAAGTGTCTAATTTTGGTGCATCTGGAAATGTTTGCTGGTTAATTTGCTGATGTTAATATTTCAGGTGTTTGCAATCAGTGCAGATGGGAAAGTGATACTATCCAGAAACCAACTCAGAACTGGTCATTCCTTTTGTAATTCACATTTAGTGAAATACAGAGTAAGCAAATACCAAAGCCAGTGAAATTAACTGCAGAGGTAAAATTCTTGATGTTTGTAACAGGAGATAATAATGACAAATCCGGTAAAAAGACCTACTGAGCTGTGCCCCTTTAAAAAGAAATAAAAATTAAACAGGAATACCTTTGAACAGATAAATTATCACTGAAGTCTTTTTACGTTGGCTTGAAATTTGAAACTAGTATTTTTGCAGAGTACACAAGGTAGTATTCTAGTGAGCTGACAATGTGTAGCTGTATATGTGAAGGGATGGCATTTTTTATTTTTTTTAAATAAACAGTGTCTTCACAAATGCACGCATAAAAAAACCCTAAACAGTTTTCAGATGTTGTGCTTTCAGATCCTGAGGTTTTACAATAAAATTGGAACTGAATTCTTGCACTGCCTGTACAGCCCATGGATGTTACTGTAAGTAAAAATTTTTGGACATATTTTACTTGCAGGGAATAAAACTGATTCACTGGTAAAAAATTAGGAAATGATAGCCACTGAGAAAACACTTGGTGATTTGAATTGCATGTTGTCAGAAACACCAGTATTTTTTTCCAAGCTATTTATTGTATCTTGTTATAAAAGCAATAATTTTGCCTTGACTCACTGGCTTTTAAAAGTAATCTTACAGTCTGTAAAGTACAAAGGGATTATGGGAACATCTCTGTTTTTCTTAGATGGTCTGATGAAGCATCACCTGCTGGGGGGCCTAAGTCTGAAACCTCTTGGGACAATGATGTTACAAAATTTCAAATCCACCTACATCCTCATGCCTGGTGCTTCTTTGTGTTGAGTCCAGACTTGGGAGCTGGCTGACACACACCTGGGCACAACATGGCCTGGGGGTTGGAGGGGCTGGAGGTGTGGGAGTCTGCACCTACAATATACCCATCACTGGAAGCATGGCTGCTTTGCCAGTAGCAAGCCAAGCAATCGTCTTCCCAAAATCAGCCCTTGACAGTAGTCACCTCCTGAATGAAATGTGGATGGCGAGTGCAAGCATGAGGCCCCTCTCTCTTCCCTGTGTCTCACAAAACACTTCTCTCCATGCTCCAGATGAGGAAGCTGAGCCTGTGGTGCATCAAGAGCTACCTGGAGCTGTGATGGTGTCTCAGCATTTTGTGACGGGGCATAATGCATGTACGTATGGAGAACAAAGCAAATCTTTGTTTTTCTGCTGGATTTGTTGGAAAATACTTCTGAACCTCTCCCTTTCCCCACATTTTTAATTCCTTGAAAACAGTACAGTTGCTGTACCTTGGGAAAAGCTTTTTTTTTCCCCTCATGTTAAATTACCAGACTACTGGGTACTCTGCAATAAACCGTATCCATATTTATTGTCCTTTACCAAGGAAGGACTAAGCACAATATAAGAAGGCTGCAGGTTTGCCACCCTACTCGAAAGCAAAATGACACCGTTTCAGTTCCTGAGAGCTTAAAGTTTGGATTGATCCTAGACTTTTTGGCTATGGAATATTTAGGGCAATGGCATTGTTCTTTTTTCTCTGGTTTAAAGGTGTGTTTTAATTCTAATTAAAGAGTGGATGTTAACCATTTAACAAACAAAAAGAGTAAGAAAAAAAGCATGCATCTTTATTGGTAGCTGCATTCAGACTGTGGCCATGTAAACTGAAGTAGTCCTTCCTCTGTGCCATTGCTACACATTTATATTGCATAATGAACCACTTACTGTGCATATGTTAATATGTATTTCCTACAAGTCAAATATCAGATGAATTGACCACACCTTCATGCATTTTCCACAGACAAGATGACCTTTAAAGGTCCCTTCCAACTCAAACTGTTCTATGTTTCTATGATAATGCTTCTATGTTCCTAGCATAAGTATTCACGAAAGCAGAGTATGAGCTCAAATATGGAAATCTTCACAAAAAAGAAGTTGCTTATTAGTTATACAATGTGCAATGTACACTTCATTATTTTGTGTGAATCAAGTAATAATATGCCTTATTTGAGTTTATTATGTAACATAACATTTATTGTATTATTTAAATATAAATTGAAAATATGTGTTGATTTGGAAAGGCACATTAGTAATCCAGTTAGAGCAGAAGCAATATCCATAGATGTGCTAGCAATCAGCAAAGTATGATTTCATTTAGATTACCTCTGAACATTCATTGTAATTATTAGTCACTGAATATATTTGAAGTTAAAGGTTAGAAAAAAAAGTGAGAATGGTCTCATTGTTACTGCTAATTTCCATATAATTAATTATAAATTTATCCCACACAGGCAGTTGGCTTTATAGTGAGCCTCCATGCTTGGCTGCATGGTCTCCACTGCTGCTCAAGTCCTCCTTTCAGTAGCAAGTCAAGACATGACTGAAATACAGGTAAACAGTCATGGTATACCCAAATTTTCACCTTCATAAAGCTGGGGGGGAGAAGAGATCAAGGGACTGGCAGCATGGCAGTACATCTCTGGGTAACCCTAGGCTGGTCACCAAGAATTTTAACATGAGTCCTATACCTCTCATCTTCCACTGGGTATTTTTGCTGCAATTAGAACTGGCAACTGGGTTAAAAAATAGCAAGAACATGTCAAAAAGGCACAAATATCCTTTATAATAGACCTTCTTTCCATTTTAATTTGTGCCCACTGCTACAAAGCCCAAACTGATGCCTTTGTACATCTTGCTAGCAGTAACGGGAGTTACTTGTGCAATGCTTCTTCCGCAGGGAGACAGGAAAACTATAGCCTCATCCTTTAGAAACTTCCATCTGTGACTGAGGTCAATGAGATTACTTTTCTGAACATTTATGCCATCTGAAGGACATCCTTTGCATTACAAGGAAATAAAAGGCAAACTGAATTTTTTGCAGAAAATGAGAAGTGTGTCTGCAGGTGAGAAGAAACCAGAGACATCTCAGTGTGACTCCAAAATTTGTCTTAGACACACAGAATAAAGACAAACCTTAAGAAGTAAATGCAGTGGCGTGTCAAACACTACAGGTTTCACAAGAAACTCTTCCTTGCAACTGTTCTGCCCTGAGCTCCAGGGGAAAGAGATGTCACTTGAATTTTGTCAATGTCCCTTACTAATTTTCACTTAAATTTTAATTCTCATGCAGGCCAGGTGAACATGGTATCTCCTCCGTTTGTGCTGGAAGTCTCAGCAGCTCATGCCTGTGCAATCATTGCTCTCACTAGGGACTGTCTCCTTGTAGAGGATGACCAGAGGGCTACCTGATTGTTGATTGACAGAGCAGCCCTCCTGGTCATCATACTCAGGTGCTAATTGTTTGGTAATAATAAAGCTAATGGCCTAACAAGGGGGTGGACCATAAAAGGCAGGGCTTGAGGCACCAGAGTACCTTCAGTGCCTGAGTACTGGGGGAAGGAGCAGGACGTGCTCTGCGAGTTGGAGAAACTACTCAACCTACGATATCAGCAAGAACATCAAGAGCTGAGAAAGGAGGCCGGCTCTGCGCTCTCTGCGTACCCAGCGCTCCGGGGCAGCTTGCTGCCAGCTTGGGAATACATCATCTAGCTTCGCCTGGATCCCGGACACATCGCCTTGCCTGGATCCCCAACACTCCTAGAGAAGTCCAAAGTCCTGTCACTTTCTACTGCTCCTGAATGCTCTTCTTTGGCTCAGAGAGAAAAAGACCCATTTGGGGCATGAGGTCTGAGCTCCTGCCTGTGCTGCCTGTACAGCTGCACAGCAGGCAGCTGGGACGTCTGTGTCTGTGCCAGCTAGGAGTCACTGCTGCTGTTTTGCAGGATGCTGCAGAGGCAGTTGTATCAGGAAAGATGAACTTTTAAATTCTAAGTCAATTGCATTTTTTTTCAAGGCTGTCCAAAAAAAAAAAAACCAAACCTGGAAAAACCCCCCACATTTAAATAATGTAATACAACTCCCAAGTTACCTGAAAATGAAGTGTAATCTAGTGCAATGTGCTTTCACTGTCCTGCTCTGTTCCTTCAGTTTCCTTCTGATTTCTTGTGCTTCAGCCTGTGTCCGGGTATTGCAGGTATCCGCTTTGTCTGTGAAAATGAAATACCAGGAGGAATTGCACCTGGTGCAACTGGTTCACGTTTAGGGTTTAATTCACAAAAGGAGAAGGCTGCCCTGGGGAATCCTGAGTTGGACCATGCACAATGAAAGAGAGGAGTTAGGTGCCCAAGTCTGGCAAGTTTAAAGAGAAGTTGTCATTTAAAAAAACGCTAAAGAGTGAGCAGGAAGGACTAGGAAAGACTTGTCTCAAATCTCCCGTGTCCTCTTGGCTCATGTACTCATGCACAAGGATGACAGGTGTCAAGGTAGTGCTAGCAGAAGGGTAGAGATTTGGAGCTTGGTTTTCATGTGTCCTTGAAAAATACTTTGGCTACTGAATATGATGGAACTGTAAGGCCACTCCTTATGAGATCCAGTTCAGTAATCGTGCTCTGAACTCTCTCATAAACTGGCCTTGCTGAGCCAGGTAGGGTTGGGGTTTTTTCGGGGGCTTAGATATAAGCTGAGGGTCCTTGTGATTGAATTGTGTCAGCTTCTGGGGATATGTGTGCTGCAAGAAATAGGGGCACTGGTAGAAAACCGAGCATGCACTTTATAATGCCTCTGAGCCTAAGGAGAAGCAGAATGGAGTTTATCAAGGATCTTGGAAGTAAAGAAACATTAGAATTTGTGCATAGAATAGCAATCAGATGCCTGAATCCCTTAGGGAACCCAGCTCTGGAAGCCAATCAAACTCCCTCTGAAGTCAACAAGAACTGCAAAGGGTCCTGCAATAGCACCACTGTGACCAATCATACCAAAAAGAAACATTTAAATCATATTACAACAGACTGTGCATCTGCCTTTGGCTGGACTCGGAAAGCAGAAGTAGTATGTACAATTTCATGCTACTTCATGGTATTTTCCAGGCATGAATAGGTACTTTGAAAAGAATTTACAAAGATTTAAACAGGTCTCTAATGATAGTTGTAATATTTATGCTTTAAAAACAACTTACTAAAAAAAGAAAACCCCTTAATTTGCAAATTTGTTATCATAAAAATACAGTTCTTGAGCTCACAGATTGTTAATGCATTTTCATATGTTTTTATGAATAAAATTATAAACCTAAGTAATTCTGCTGTGGCTTGGGATCCTACCTATCCAAACTCTTAAGACCTTTGGGACAGAGCATGTCTGCCTTGATTTATGGAGCACTTTACACAGTGGGGTCTGTTCTAATGAGTAATAGTCCCTGTGATGGCAAATGTACCAAGATACAACCCTAAGAGAAGTCTAGGTGAAAAAGAGAGCAGCTTCCAATACACACTCTTAATAAACAAACACATAAATCATCATAGCTAAAAAGATTTACCCCTGGGGGTAATCCTGGGGAAAAGAAAAAGGTTTTATTCTTTTGGTTCCCTGCGTCTGCTGTTTCCAAAAACGGTCCCAGCAGCTCTGGATGTCACCTTCCTGAACTGCATCTTTGCAGTTGGGTCTTTGGGTCTTTCCCAGGTCACAAGAACCCTGCTTAAATTTATCCTGCTTAAATTTATCCTGCAGTGGGCTTCAAATTAGGACCACCAAACACTTTTGATCTCTGCCTGCTTCTTTAAAGGGCCACTCAAACGTAGCATCTAAGATGGAGTGCAAAGACAGGCACATGGACACATGGACCTTACAGGGTCTCTGCGACCCGGGAAGCCCCTGCCAGATGAATGTCTCTTGAATGTAGTCTCTGCCATATAACATACTGTTACGTACAAGTCTGTATCAGATAGATACAGAACACAAACATCATTGAGTGTTTCTGGCCAAACACATCTGGATAAAAGCTGTGACTACATTTATAGTATGATACAGATCCACATGTGATGGCTTATCTGCTGCTCTGGTTCCTGCTCCTTCAGGCAAAAGATGCAAGGACTGCCATGCTTCAGCCGGTGGGCTCAAGTGTGCAAAACCTCAAATTAAAAGTTAGTTTTCTAAGGTTAAATTCCAAAAAAACTTGCACAACAACAAATTTAAAGGAAAGCAAACCTATGGATACCTGACACCCATCCAAAACAAAGTAAATCAACAACAGAGAAAAATATCTACATGAAACTTCATGGAAATATTGTCAAGCATTTCTAATATTCCTAGTTTGTTTACATAATCTTTTTCAATTTATTCAGCAATCATCCTAGTACTCATGATCTTGCCTATAATCACCCAAGTTGTTTTCAAGAGCTGTCCATTGTGGCTTCTCAGACATCAAGCTTAAGTTGTATTTCTTGCTGGAATCAGCAGAAGCCTTTTTATTACTTTCACATCATTAAAGGAGTGGCATAGTATAGAGAATTTAGAGAAACAGTTCAGAGCTTTGCACATATTTCTGAAAGAGATTTGCAATAATTCCTATGTATCCATCTGTCATGTTAAACACTTAGACCACATTTGCTTGCAGATGCTTCTGGTTCTTCAGCGGTTTGGGCTAGCACAGGTTAACTATAACTTAAAGACAGTAGCAACAGCTGTAGGCCAATGTTTTACTTAGTACCAGTGTTCTGGGGGAAGCCACCTTCTGGGGCAGCTCTTCTGTATAACCTTCACAATCAGATTTGTGGGAAACAAGTACAGGATTGGGGCCCCCAAAAGAGCTGCAAAGAAATTGTTTTCAGGAAACTCTGAAACAACATCGCAAAAGTAAAAGACACAAATTTAGGACAACGGAGAGTCTACATTAATTTTAGCTACTTATTTTCATGTGAAAGTAATAAAATAAGCATTTCAGTAGTGATGCAAACATTTGACACCAGAGGTGCTTACTGGCTTCTCTTGCATTAAATGAAGTCAGGACCAAAACCGACAACTGCCTGTTTTCAGTAATTCCGCAGGTAGTAATAGTTTTGCGCATTTTAACATGGTTCTTGATAATCCCCTGACTTTTAAGAGTTAAGTAGCAGGTAGTGTTGCAGACAAGACTGGCTAAAATCCAGCATTTATACTCAGTGAGATTATTCAAGTGAAGCACAGTCACCCTAAAGCTGGTGTAAATGAAGTCACCTACGTGTATGTTATATACAAGCCTGCTATGAGGAATTGCTGAGGAGCATTGAATACAAAGTTCAGGGCCAGATCCAGACTTCAACAAATGGTGAGATACTGGTTCAGTCAAACCTTAACAACCCCAAGTTTGAATCTGGAGCTGAACTTGCCCATTTTATGCATTTTAACTCAGAGTTTGGGTTCAGGCTATATTCTGAAGAAGAACATGTTGGTTTTGAAACCATTGTAACCAGGCACACCATTCTTCTATAATTTTATCAGATTCTGCATCAGACATTCAGGACTCTTCAAAAAAAAACACTTTAGGGAAAATTATAACATTACAGCAAAGATGTTACTGCATGTTAGAGAAAACTTATAAAACCCCCATAAACTAAAATGCTGAACGCCCAACTCCATACAAGGAGTCAACGTCCAAGGCTGTTTCTGAATTTAAAACTTTTCAGTAGTTTAAAGTATTAATTCCACCCTAATGACCATTTTATTTTTATTAAAGAAACAAAAGAAATTTCAAAAACTCTACCTAGAATCACTTGTTTCTGCCAAGCGGTTGTTCATAATGGCTAGCGCACCCACCCCTGCGGAGAAACCATTTTGTCGCGTATTGATACAAACGTTCCTTGGGTAGCCGTTGGCTGTCTCAGACAACTGCTTTTGCAAAATGGCCAGGGAGACTTTATTCGATGCTGTGAGCTCCCTCATGGAGATCATCTCTCCAGAGAGCCTCCTCCCCTCAGTGTCACTGTCATACTGTCCATCAGCATCCATTGCGATGTTATGTCGACGTAGGCGGGCTCCTGGGGTGATGGCGTTGCGACGTCCGAGGCGGGCACTTGATTTATGGCACTTTGGGCAACATCTGCATTCGAATTTTTTCAACACCCAGTTCAAAACTTGCTTGATTATGATTGAGATGACATTAAAAAGAGAGTATATGCAACATACCCCCATTAATATAAATATGAAGTTTCCAAATCTGTATAATCCCTGATTTTGGTACACAGCATTTTGGCTGCTTACCAAATCTCCAAAGCCGATGGTGCTGAAGGTGACAAAACAATAGTACAAGGAGTCAATGTAGTTCCATCCTTCCACCACTGTGTACATTGCAGAGGCGCAGCAGGAAAGGATAATAGCAAAAATTCCAAGAATCAGCATCACATGGTAAACAGATGGCTTCCACCCCACAAGGCTGCCCATCCCCGACATAGCTGGCTCCCTTCGGAAGTTGGGAGGTAGGAGACCACTTCTTCGCAGCTGTCTCTCATGGCATGCCTTCATGATGAATGCCAGGAGAGAGATGATGCGCTCCAAGAAGAGGTTGAAGAAAAGGATAGTACCAGCACACCCAAAAAGGCCATAAACAATGAGGAACACTTTTCCAGCCACGGTTGCTGGTGTGGTCATCCCGAAACCTAAGATGTGGAGATAAATGAGTAATGTTAATGACATGGTTTTTCATGTGTAAGCTCGCAATGTATGTAACTTAACAGATATCTCATCTCACTGGACAAAAGCAGTGCTACCTCTATGTCAGCTTAGGCCAACATAAAACCAAGTTTTGTAAAGAATGAAGGCACCAGAAAGCTCAATGAGATGATCAAAACTCAGGAGACAGCAAAACATCCTCACAGAGAAACACCACTTTCAAAATGCAGGATGAAGCATTCCTGAGCCCAAACCATGAGACGAGGTGAAAAGGCTATTTCCCTGCTCCCGTGTGTGTGAGCTAGCATGGTCTGATGGAAAGTTTAACCTCCTTATTAAGTTGTAACTCAGCATAATGCTATTGTTATCGAGGGCTGACAACACCACTCCTGATGAGAAGATGGAAAGTTTCAAGTTGTGTAGTAGGAAAATGCAACAACCACCTCCCAAATATCAAATACTGTTTTAAAAATAACAGCACTTCAAAGTCTTAACCAAATCCCAACTGCAACTAGCACACCTGATATAATCACAAAAGGAAGAAAAAGCCATGGTTTTCAGTCACCAGTGAGATACCCCCGCTGTAGAGCTACCTGGTAGACTGGGACCACTGGGATTTGCAGACTGATAATTACAGCAGGGAAAACCACTGCTGCACAGGTTAATAGAAAAATCAGAGTATACAAACTGGAAAGCAGCAATATTAATTCACCTCTTCTTTACAAGAATTGTATTTTGACATTACTCATAGATATAGTTTTATATATAAGCAGTTACGTCTTGTATCTATAAATGCTTAAATAACAGCAAAAGTGATCTTAAATTTGCATGCTAATAAATACAGTAAGTTTGCTCCACATTATTTGCTGACACCAGTTATTTTATGAAAGAGGACTACATACATTTCACATACTATCTCAAGAAGATTCTTCTGAAATCTAGTTCTGTAGGTATTGCCCTTGTTCTGCTGTTCTGCCTTGTTCTCTGTAAAAACGCTCAGTGGTTCAGTCAAAAAGCATACTGATGGCATTGAAGTAACAGTTCTTGTCCCATGAATAAATAACCACATCTAATCTAAATTAATGGTTTGTGAAAAATCCACATGCTGAAATTTCTTCACCTTATTGTTCCACAAAAATGCTGAGCAAGTAACATACTCAGGAAAGTAAGTATCAACATCAGACAACATCAGTGAAAGTTTGCAAAAAAAAAAAGGAGCTACTTTTAGCATAGAGCATGATGAAATCATTAAATAGTTTATTGTCATGATGCATCTTTAAATAGTACCAGGAAAATACTCCCTATTTGTAATGAGCTGAGATTGCTGCCTGAAATCTACTGATTTATTTTTGTAATGGTTGTATTTTTCTGCGTAATTTACTTGTGCTAACTTCATATTTCATTGATACAGAATTTCTCATTTGTTGATAAAATGCTCGTGACAACTAAACTTGGAAATAACTTTTCAATGGCATGAAGGTGCATGAGGAAAGAGGTGGTCCTACTTTCACAACAGATCTGGCATGCTTGGAAACAGCTGTGTGACAGCAATTCGGACTGTACTGCATCATCAGTATCTTCACAGTAGAGTCTTTTCTGTAAAAGAGAGTGAAAAACTTGTGCAGTATTACCAGATAACAAAAAAATACCAAAGGGTTAGCTTCTGTTTCCTGAACCCATGGTCTCTCCATTTTGGCATGCTGAAAGATCACCTTTGTGCAGATTTCACAAAGCATGCCTTGGGTCCCAGGCTTAACATGGGCAAATTCTGTGAAATTCCTCTCAGTTCCTCCTCCTCTCTGGGGTGAAGATGTTATCTGGGTCAGACTGGGGGCTTGCAGAAGCCTTCTCATTTGATGTTGAATATCCACTCGTGCCTGGTCCCTAGAAGAAGCTGGAGAACCTGTTGTAATTGCCATCTAGGGATACCTGGCCAGCTCGTTATGGAGAAGACATCTGTTCATCTGAAAGAAGTTCTTGCAACATAAAGACTACATTGTTACAGGTCTGGTCCCCAGGAGATGTGGATTACAGAAGACAGGCAGATAAACTAAGAGCAACCAATTTTGTTTCAGGTCTTTTGCACACTTGCTTTCGTGCATGGCTTGGTTGGTCTTTATTGACTCATATGTATACTGCCTCAAGGAAGACATTATCATATTCTGAATTTTGAGACTAAAATTCTGTATTAGGATTCTGGTGCTCCCTTCAACCCTTTTTCCACCTGTTAGCATTTCATCATTATTGTCCCTGATAGAATCATACCAGATAGAATCATCACAACTACCTCTCATTTATTCTACAGCTCCTCACCACATTCAGAAGCAGTTGCTTTGGATACAGAGTTACAGCTCAGATCCGACAAAACCACTGCAGATGGAAACCTGCTGCATTCAGCGCTTTCACCCGAGGAGTGAGAATACTACAAGGCAGTTGTTCCACCTGGCTTTGCATTTTCAGACTACAAATGAAAAAATTACTTTCCCTTTAACATCTTTGCCAGCCTGCTTTATTAAAATGCTGACCTTTGGGCTCAAATAGTAAATTTTTTTAGACCTTGTGAGAGCCTTTAATTATCAAAGTTGCTGCACAAGCACATTTAATCTTATGTAGATTACTATGAAAGCTCCTGAACGGTAGTGGTCTGTCCAGCACCGTCTGTATTAAGCCACTTTAAGTCAGACCCATGCTAAGTCTGCAGATACAAGATACCACTACAGCTTTTAGGGCTGGTCTAACCTGTATCATACACAAGCTTGCAGTCCTTGGTGACTCATGTACTGAAGCAGATATCCCATGGAGAAAATCCTGAGTGATTATGCAAATAAGGATGACTCCCACAGTCAGTCTGTCCGTCTGTCTATGTATGTATGTATGTATCTATCTATCCATGCATCCATCCATCCATCCATCCTTGGTAATATATATATCACCTCAACTTGAATAAGCAGGCTGTTTCTGGCATTTCCTAACTTTTTTTTGTATTTTAATAACATTCTTTTAACACGGACTTGTTCTCCTGAAAGTCCATAGTAAATAAGGCAGTCAGAGGTTCTGCAAATTTGATTTGTGAACCAGGGTGGGCTAAACCAGGTCTTTTTTTCCCCCCTAACTCCTACAACTGTTCAGTACCTAAAAACGCACGCAATCTACCAGAGACCATGGGAAAAGATGCCCAGTCCATTGTGTGACCTGAAAGAGCATCATGATAAACTTGATGTTCCTAGTTAAAAACTATCCAGGTCACTGCTTGTTGCTCTACACCAGTGGAATATTAGTCAGGTGTCTGGAACAACTGCTGCTCCAAAGGAGCCACACTAGCAGAACAGAGGCAGGGGAGAATTAATTGAACACTAAGGAGTTTCAGGGAGCTGCAGGCAATTATTAAAGGCTTTCCACAGTACCAATTTTATTCTGTTTATACACAACTGTATATTGTTGGTTATTGGTTATCTGAAATGCTGCTACACATATCACCAGTGAACACCAGAATCAGGCACCCTCAGCATTTCTCTGCTGGCTGTGATTTTTACATGGCCACGTTTTCATCTTTAAAGTACACTGTTTTTTTGAAAGAGTTAATAAAATTGTCAAGTTTAAAATAACCTAAGCCTCCTTGACAAGAAAAGGTGATTAAATTGGCAACCATGACAATAAATAACTAGAAGGTAAAGCTAATAAATAGTTGTTCGTTAGTAGGTACGTGTGAATGCTATAAAAAGAGACTAGTATTTTCCTGCAGAGGTACCAATATTTTTCTGCAGACATGAATGACAAACCTAAAATTATGCCCAAAATTAACTTGGGTGAGGATGAGAGACAGAGCTGGGAGGAAGCAGGGCAGCTCTAATCAGGTCACAGATGCTGGGATGCCCCAGCTCATCTGGCAACCTGTGATTTCTGCTTGTGGCAAGGGGCTTGTGCTCCCATGGCCATCCCTGAAGAGCAGCGGGATGCCGTGAGAGGCTGCCCGGTGGGGATGGAGCAGGAGGCACTTCAAGCAGGGAGCGGTGTGATGGAGAGGGCTGTGGAGGTAACCAGAGGTACTGGAGGCTGTTATCCTCCAGTTGAAGAGGGGACTTGGGTGGTCTGGAGGGGAAATTTTGGAGGGGAGAAGGTGGTGAAGGATCTTCTCTGGTAGTAAGGGGACAGGGCAGCCAGCTGGAGACTAAGAAGCTGCAAGGAAAACTCTGTCTCGCAAAATCCCCTGAAGATAGGAATGTGAAGCCTGACCCATGTGCAGGGTACTTGCACATGGAGGTGCTGCCATGTGCAGCTGATACATGACCACATTGGCGGGCAGGTGAGGAGGGGACCCCCTGTCCTATGCAGAAGGTGTCCTGTGTGACAAAGCTGGAGCAATGTATTTAGGGTGAAGGATATGTAGACCTGAGAGAAGTAACGGTGAGATGTCTTCTCAAAAACCTTGACAGAAGTCTAAGGCATTACAGTACCATCCTAAGATTGGTAGGGAGATCTTAGGAAAGGGAGAGGAATAACCTCATCAAAATTTGTCTGCTCGTGTACGTTTACTTTTTCCTCCTTGAAGTAGGTTTCCCAAGTGTGTTGTTTTATGCTGACACCTTCTAGTTGAGCTTTCCAAGAAAGATTTTCAATTTATAATGAGTACTTAGCAGGCACATTTATCAGCTCAAGTGGCCCAACTTTTGTAAATTTGAGTGATAAAAAAGCCTGAAAAAGAGAAACGTTGGAGATTCAGCTTCACCAGCAGCAGTACTCTTGTTCTATTCATCTACCACAAGTAGGCAAGTTTTTTTTTCTGAATTGCACTGCATGTTGCCCTTTCTGTGCACAGCATGAGATGACGGTGCATACCAAAGACTAATCAAAAAAACCCACCCTTGCTCACTACTAAATGCTGTTATTGAAAACACATAGCCCAATAAATACAGAAGGAGGCTGATCATCTGGTGTGCTCAAGCTGCTCTGGCACAGAACCAAGACAAGGAAGCAGCAGAAGTTTCTCTAAATTAGTCCCTGACTGGGGCTGGCTGCTCCTCTATGCATCTTGTACAAGCAAACAGGGACTGACTTGTGACAAGCCACCAGCATCACCAACTAAGCAGCAGCTGTGGCCTGAGGTCTTGCTAAGCAGCCCCCTGCAGAGGGAACACATGGGCAGGGTCACAGGCTTGAGACAGTTTCTAACAAGGGAAAGGAGCCCTCTCCTAAAGGGAGCCAGTGGAGAATGAAATTCAGAGAAATATGAAAATCAGAGGAGTCTGAATATAAACTGCACACAGAAAAAGAAAGTCAGGACCTACAAGCTAGCATTATTCTTGCTGATTTTCAACTATAAAGGGATGGATCTGTCCTGCGGTGTGACAGTGTTCCTTAACTTCTCCATTAACATATTCCTCAATAATAAACTTTCTTCCAGTGCTTCAAGTTTTATTGTTCTTAGAAATAATATAATCTGCAATGTCTCGATGGGCACCAGTAACAAGTGGTGTCCCGCAGGACTCCGTACTGGAGCTGGTACTGTTCAGTCTTTTCATTAATGACATAGACAGAATGTACCCTCAGCAAGTTTGCAGATGACACCAAGCTGAGTGGTGTGGCTGACACACCTAAAGTACGGCATGCCACCCAGAAGGACCTAGACAAGCTCGAGAAGTGGGCCCAGGGGAACCTCATGAGGTTCAACAAGGAGAAGTGCAAGGTCCTGCATTAAGGTCGGGGCAACCCTTGGTATCAATACCAACTGGAGGATCAAGGGATTGAAAGCAGCCCTGCTGAGAAGGAGTTGGGGGTACTAGTAGTGGACATGGGCCATCAACGTGCCCTCGCAGCCCAGAAGGCCAACCGAATCCTAGGCTGCATCAAAAGAACTGTGACCAGCAGATCGAGGGAGGTGATTCTGCCCCTCTACTCTGTTCTGGTAAGACTCCTCCTGGAGTACTGTGTCCAGCTCTGGAGCCCCCAGCACAGAAAGGACATGGACCTGTTGGAACGAGTCCAAAAATGATCAGAGACCTGGAACACCTGTCCTACAAGGAAAGGCTGAGTTGGGGTTGTTCAGTCTGGAGAAAAGAATGCTCCGAGGTGACCTCATTGCCACCTTTCAATAACTAAAGGAGGCCTATAAGAAAGATGGGGATAAGCTTTTTAGCACATCCTGTTGTGATAGGATGAGGGGTTATGGTTTTAAACTGAAGGAGGGTGGATTTAGGTTAGATATAAGGAAGAAGTTTTTCACCATGAGGGTGGTGAAACACTGGAACAGGTTGCCCGGAGAGGTGGTGGATTCCCTGTCCTTGAAGATGTTCAAGGCCAGGTTAGATGGGGCCCTGAGCAACCTGGTCTAGTGGAGGATGTCACTGCCCATGGGAGGGGAGTTGGGCTAGATGACCTTTAAGCTCCCTTCGAACTCAAGTTGTTTTGTGATTCTGTGATTCTTCTCTGCTAAATGCTTCTGGCCAGACTCTGGTTTATAAAAATCAAGACTGAAACTGTTTTCTTTTCATTTTATGCGACCTTTCTTGGGCAAATCTTAAGCAAGATGATACTAAGCCCCTTCTTGTTCTGTCAGTTACTCTGCCCCTTGGCACAGCTGATGTGCTCTAGTAGCTTGTTAAAATGGAAAGAATATGACTTGGTGTTGGCTAAATTAGCGCAAAACCACCTTGCAAAGGAAAACTTCCAGAAAAAGAGGATGACAGCAGGATGCTCTTTCTTTTGGTTGCAGCCTATGTCCTTGTGAATTGACCTAAGCTAGTCCAGAGCTGCTTCTTGATTCTATGATTCTATAAGGCACAGCTCACAGACCCCAAGAGTGGCCAATTCCTTCTCTCTCTCCAGATGTGTCCAATATCTGGAGCCATACTCTGCCACCTTCTCTGACCTTCCTACAGTCTTCATGTAGCTGATGATAATGATTCCAGGCAAACATAGTTTCAAAAGTTGATTTTTCTTGCAATCTTATTTTTCATCCTTTAATGTTGCTTCCACTCTTATTTTCCAGTGTTTTTGAGGATGTTTTTTGTGTGGATAATTGTGTATCTAAGCAACACTCTAACAAGAAAAGGCTTATGCTGTGTCATTTCAAATGCAGTGTTTCAAACATCAGCATTCACACCTGCTTTTGCTGTTTAGTGGAACTTGCATTTCAGATGCCTGAGTAGACCCAAGGTTGAGAAAAATTTTTTTTCTGAACTGTAAGTAAGAAAGAATAATGGCATCCAAATTTTGTTATAATTGTTATATTCTTGAGACATTATAGCCTTCAAAAGAATACTTGCACATGTACTGCCACTCCAGTGCCAGTACATCTCATGATACATCTCCTTTCAGGCTAAGAAGTAGCATTATCTGAGTTTCACAGCTGATCTTTGGTGAGTATCCTATTTCCCCACATGAGAAGTCTGATGAAACAAGATGTTCCTCCTGAGCTTTCTAAGCCTTACAGATGAGGAAGGCTGGCAAAAGGTTAAATCACTGGCTCGTCTTTTGACTGGCTAAAAACAATAGACTTGAAGCGTTTTTGTGTTCCATTGATGTCTGTGCGGGTATTCAGAGAACATCTATTTCTTGACAGCTGTCTCAGCTCTTCAGCTTTACAAAGAGTCAGCCTATAAAGATAGACCTGAAAGACAAAAAGGACCTAAACACACAGGGCAAAATCTTTTACACTGTTTGGACATTTTTTTCCTGAATTTCTGTGCAAACTTCTACAGTTACGATTTAATGAAAAAAACCTGACCAATTTACCTTAACTTTTTAATGGTTTAAATATGCCTTCCTGAGTCCCTTATTTCAAAAAGTTTGAGCCAGAAGAAAAGAAGCAAATTCTTAAGTATCTTTCAGCTCAGGCAGCTCTTCTAACTCATTCACAAAGGCACAAAGACCTACTTTAAGTAACTGCAATAGAAATATAGGGTGACAGGACTAGACTAACTAATCAGTTATTTCTCATTTTCTATTTCTGCATTTCACTCTTCTTTCCTTAGTATGATTAGTCCCTTGACTACTTTTAAATTTAATTATACTGAACAACTTCACCACTTTATCAAGATCATTTTCAGCTTTTGATTTTATCTGAGACTTTCCTGGTCCTTGCAGCTCTGCCAGTAGCAGTTTTTGTAAATGGACAAACCATTTTATCACACAAGTTTTTCCCCCACTCCTCATTAAAATCACCATTTGGATTGAAGACCTTCACACTGCAGTCATTTCCATTATCAAAGACTACTAAAGTAGACTCAACTCCATACATGCTGAGCACAAGTTACACTGTATTTTTTATTTATCCTCATAGGATAAATTGCACAATACTCAGACTGAGCGAAGAGATGACAGAATATTTAATAATGAATAACCAAAATGATACTATCCAGTTTTCTTTTAACTGAAATTTACTGAATTAGTTTCTCATCCAGTTCTCATGTGGACAAATTTCTAATTGCTGTTTCTGCCTTCATTAAATTTGCCTGCCTGACTTGAGAATGTATGCGAACATTTGGCCCATCGTTTCTAAAGGGAAAGAAACTGTAGTGCTATAAGCTCAGAAAGTTTAAAGTTCATTGAGGAATCACTGTGAGGCTATGGATTTTTAAACACAAGCAAGAGCAGTGCCTCACCCATACAAGTAATCTCATATGTTAACATCAAACCATTCAATTTCTAATCTGATTGCACTTGAAAGCTTTAATTACTTGAAAAGGTTGCTAATGCTTTGCCTCATCTCATGCAATTAAGATTTAATTTTCATTCTGCTTCTCTTGGTTTGATTCAAGAGAGATTGCATTGCAACCTCCCAATGTCTATAGCTAGGTGTGCCACCCATGGCAATCAACAGACCCACCAAGCTCAGCGATGTATTACTTACAATAATGTCATGCACCAATAAATGCTGGCAAGATCAGACCTACCTTTTTTCTATAAAGCTAGCATGCCAATACAATGAGTAAGGTGGGATTTCCTAAGGCTCTGTAGACTGTTCTACTACTGACTTCAGCAGAAGCATATTTGATTTGTCTGGATTGCTATGCAATTGCCCCTTAGACTAAGCTGGTTTGTTGCTTAAGTGTATCTCTTCACATGAAGTTTTATTATCGCTTCTAAGACTTATTGCTCTCAAGAGGACTTTCAGATTTCAGATGTTCACCAGCATGAACCCTAATCTTTGTTCTTGCCTACCTTCTCCCAAAATGCACTCAGATAGGCACTTGGTGCTGACGCTATGCAAACTGTTTCTTTTGATAAAGGTAAGCAAGGCTCAGATGGTGCAGGCTGTTTCCAATAATATCAAGCTTTCTTCATACTAAAAATTCCAAATGAAATGTTCCATGTTAGTTTTCTGTTGCTTGAAGCTTGATGCTACTACAACAAGAAGTAAAATTCTCATTGACTTCAACAGCTGCAAAGATAAGGTAATACTGTGTTCATTAAAATAAAGAAATTACATTATATTCTCCAGCACAACATCAGGAGTTGATATTGTTACATGAAGTCAACTGACAACAAATCTATCCTATAATTGTTTTCCTTTTCTGTCTGCAAGGAACAGCAATTACAGTTTGCAGAAACTCAAGACAGTGTGCTTGCAAAGACAACCCATCAGCAAAAGTGAGAAAAATTTACAAAGTCTATATGATCTGTGACAAACTGAAGACAATGAGACAACAGAGAAAGATCTAGGCTGGAAAAAGAAATGAAGGTCAACAGAAGGGTTAACACTAAAGAAGGATGGGTGTGATTAGGAGCAGAAAGAAACTCTAACGCTTTACTTCTGACTCCTTTGGTAGTTATTAACTTGAAAGACTGCAAATATGTGAAACAAATATTCAAAATTTAATCAAGCAAACAAATAATCAGTAGAGGAGTGCATGTGAACTGGGAGGGAGGCAGCAGAAATTAAGAGTGCCTGGGAAAGTCAGGTGACTGGGGAGCTTTAAGAGAAGGAAAGGAGGAATATCTCCAGGAGAGCAAAGGGAGACAGCAGAGGCTAGCGATTGGCTGGGGCTCCATGGGAACACAGCTAGGAGTGTGGCAGGATTTGGAATTTTGAGCCCACGGCAAACAGGGCGGCTGATAAGCCCAGTAATTATGATCCCTATATGTTCCCTGCTATTACAGGCACCATAACTGTTTTACAGGCAAGTTGCTTAGTTATACAGACCAACATGCATGTCACCCCTGTGGATGGAGAGCTGTGGTATTAAAGTGGTATTTTAGCCAACCTAAATTTGGTCTGCAACCACATCTCCAGGCTCTTGTGAATGCATTGGGAACTGAAATCCAGGTATTTGCTGCCCAGCAGGAACATTACTAATGACCAAACTGAATGTCATTCTAAGTGAGAGGTACATACCCACTAAGCAGAGATTCAATTACCCAAGCTAGAGGGACCCTGAAGGTTGCAAAAATTGAGAATTCTTGATTACAAACTCCAGTTTGTCTTTGTTTTGAACCTGAATCAGAACACAATAAGTCAACATAAAATTTCCCCTGAGTGAGATGCAGAGATGTGGGACCATATCTCATGTAACACCAGGCAAATTCTTTACTCCCTGATGTTACAGACAGACTTTGCTTTTTGGGTGACTATTTAAAATACTGGGGTTCCCCCCTCCTGCCTTCTAGAATAAAAATGTAACAAATTTAGGATCAAAATTATTTCATCACAACCTTTCAGCAAGGACACCTCAAGTCACCCGCAAAATTACATGGATGTACTCCAAGTAAAGCTTCCTGTTGTTGCTACAAGAAGGCAAGCTGTAATTTAGATTACTTTCCCGCCTGGAGCACCCAACCTATGCCCACACATTTAGTAAATTCCCATCAGTGATACCCAAAGAAGTTAATACTCCCATGAAGCTACAGCAAGTAGAAACCATTGTTATGGCACCAGGTCTTCATGTGATGGAAGTCACTGTAGGATCTCTTGTCTCCACAGAAATATGCTGACCATTGACTTGCTGACTGCTGAGTCTCTTGCTTTTCGTTCTTTACAGAGACTACCAGGGTGAAAAAATAACTTTCAGATATCCACCGGCACATTGATCAACACATCATACACATCTAAGGAATCAAATCTGACTGCACCAGACCAAGCTGAAACATACTCTTCTACTGGCTACATACAGCATATAAGCTGGCAAAGACAAATAACCTGACACTGCAGCTTAATAATACTGATCGCTCTCCCAGGTGCTTTCTCCTTCAGTTTTTGTTTGGTTTTTTTCACTTCAATAAGGTCATCTTTGGAGACAGCTGCCCCTTAATTTGAACCTTCTGCAGAAGTTGTCTGTATGTAAAGCCTCAGAGAATTGCAGAGTCCTGAGAAAACATAACACTGATGCTGATCAGGTGCACACTCTGGTTTGTGTTCGCCATATCAACACTGAAACTGCATTCACAGAGAGCAGACAGCCAGAACCTTTCTCAGCTGCACCTCAGATTCATATCCTGAAATCACACAGAATTGTTATGGCTGGAAGAGACCTTCAAGATTATGCAGTCCAACAATCTCCCCAGCACCACCATAATAATCCCTAAAACACTGAACCATATCACTCAGTGCCTCATCCAGGTGCTTCTTGAATACCTCCAGGGACGGTGACTCCACCACCTCCCTAGGCAACTTGCTCCAATGTCTAATCAGTCTAACGGTGAAAGATTTTTTTCTAATACCCAAGCTGAATCTTCCCTGGTGTAACTTAAGTCCATTTCCCCTTGTCCTCTCGCTGTAGGCTTGGCAGAAGAGACCAACTCCCACCTCACTACAACCCCCTTTCAGGTAGTTGTAGAGAGCAACTGAAGTCTCCCCTAAGCCTCCTCTTCTCCAGGCTAAATAAACCCAGTTCCCTCAGATGTTCCCCATAAGACATATTTTCCAAACCCTTAACGAGTCTCATTGCCCTTCTCTGGACACACTCCAGCACTTCAATGTCCTTTTTGAAGTGATGGGCCCAAAACTGAACACAGTACTCAAGGTGCGGCCTCACCAGTGCCAAGTACAGCAGAACAATCACTTCTGCAGTCCTGCTGACCACACTATTCTTGATACAAGCTAAGATGCCATTGGCCTTCTTGGCCACCTGAGCACACTGCTGGCTCATATCTAACCGGCTCATATCTAGTGGCTCGTATCTATCACATCTGGACCACAACTCAAAAGACCACAAGCCAGAGATTTTTGAAGTGCGTGGTTATGGTGCCTAGGTCATGGAACACAAGCAGAAACAATGTGCTGGGTATGCTGGGTCCTACAGAGCACCCAGAGAGGATTTTGAACTCAGCTGACATACTAAGCAAGGAGAGCACAACTGCCAGGAGCTAGTCCATCTGATAGAAAATACCAAAGATTATGTCCCTCATTAGGTGGCCCCTCTTCATGTGGGTTCAAAGCCCATCTCACTGCAGGGCTGTGTCTTAGCTCTTTGAGATAACAGCAAATTAAAGCACGCCCCATCCCTTTGGGTGGAGCTGTCAGTCCACATGAATATGGAGTCATTTAACAGGATACCTCAAGGATAAGGAAAGGATGAATAGTCCCACTCACACCTATATGCTCATACCTATACAGTGTGCCCTACATACCTGTGACCCTCACACAGCTGTAGAGAGGAAAGATCTTTGCACGATTTCTTCACTTCTCAAAGCACCTATAACCACACATGCTCCATCCCGAAACAATCCATCCACAGTAAGGGTGATTTTGACCTAGTTTTTTAGTGTCTGGTATGGTTTTCTATAAAGCTTGATTTACCAAAGGATTTTGAAATGTGTACTTACACGTAAGAAGCCTAAAATCCAAATTTAGTAGTAAGTCAATGTCTCAATATGTTTTAATATGTAGATACCTAATTCTAACATTTAAGAGAGGGAAAAAATGTGGATAGAGACTGACTCAGAAATCCAGAGCTTCAGGCATCTCAGAGTTGCCTTATGTGCTAGGCAGAATGAATCTGTGCTACTAGGATATGGGGAAAGCTATGACTGGTGATGCTGTACTCCGCAACATTTCACCAGGAAGAAAACTGGTCTGAGTTATGCTTTGCTTTCAGTCTTTAACAAACTGCTGGGAACTATTTGTGATTTGTATTTGGTGGAAGAAGGAAAAAAACTCAACTTACAAACAAAGCCTACTGCCAGTTAGACCTATGAATTAAGAATAAATTTCACCCAGCTGGTCTTTAAAGAAATCAGTACAAAAGTAATAATAAATGCCTACAAGAAAATACCTTTTGGAGTGCAAAATAATGACTGAATAAATGGTGTATACTGACAGAAAGCAATCAGAAATTAGACCAAAGAATTTTCTTACATAGCTCTGAAAATTGAGATGTGTCTAATGAAAAATAGACTCAAGATTTCATTATTCATCCACACACAATGCAATAATAAAAAAATTAATGCCCAGAGTGTCATCAAGAGGGTGTTTTATGGACAGTAAGGCACTTGTTTTGTGGGCTACTCAGGAAAACGCTTTAAGGCTAGACTTAAGATTTCATTTTAACTCTCCCATTTGCCACCAACATTACCCTGTGTAATTACAGAAGATGCAGAACTGCAGCCAGGGAAGTACAAGAGACAAAGCACTTAACAAAGTGGAGCTGCTCAGCTCTGCAAAGGCCCTGCTCAAGGAGGCTGGATGGAGCAGTTTTCTCCAAGCCTGACTGTGCCCAACCCTTGTGTTCATAGAAGGATGGAGAATTGCTGTCTTCCTGTTCAGCTCACACAAGCCTCAGGAAAACTTGCAGCCCTGTCCCTGTGTGACTGTACTTCAATGCCTCCATATGAAGGCTTTAGTAATTTTATAAAAACCAGTGAGAGCAAAGTAAGGACTTGAAAAGACCCAGTGAGTCTTTTGTAAGTTGGAATCCTCTACAGATAAGAGGCTGAGTAACTTGTGGGTGATTTACCCTTGACAGACAAGACATCTACTTGCTGTTTGTTAAGCAGTGAGTAAGAAAGCTTTCCAATGCATCGCTAGGATAGGAGTGTGTTTAGCTGGAGTAATAAAGTTGCTTTGACACATGTAACTGATGTTGTTGAGGAAGGCAAGGTGTTTTGACACTAGATGTCTGGTAGTTCTTGGTGAGGTTGAGTAAAGACAGCATTCTTCTTGTCAGTGAGCTGTGACAAGAAGGCAAATGAAATTGTGCTGAACCAGGACAGTATGGTGTTGCAGCTGCCAGTGGAATCTAAGTAGTCCAGATAGGTAGGTACAGAAATGAGCTGGCTGGGAGGGAACAAAGGGACCACAAAAGAATGGCTCTGGAACTGCTCCCCCAGGTGAACATTTTATGTTTACCATTTGGTTTCTCCCATGCTGTGACTGCGAGTGAGAAAGCCTTGTGTATGTTTCATTATGAGTACAGCTTCTGGGCTTCAGCAGGACAACTAGTTAATTTGCTGGGTCTTTTTTGCTTTTTCTGGGCAAACACAGCCACCAATAAAAACTGAACACAACTGTGGAGTGGAAGAAACTTTGCCCATGGAGAAGCTGCTGAGCTCACTGAGGACTTTGCCTCTCTACAAGCTGCAGCACTTTGAAGAGGCAAGCAAGGAGAAGTGCTGAAGTGGGGGCAGCAAATCCTCTTCTTCTCCAGAAGTTGTACATGTAGCTGTTAAAAGCTCTGTCAGGATGGGGTGCAACAGTCTCAGGTTGCCGGTATTCCAGGAGACACTGCTCCTGCCGGGGCCATGCAGCTCGGCACACTCTGCAAAGTGGCTCTGCCATGGCCTTTGCCATCCTCAAAGACACAACTCAGCTTCACTTTAAGACAGCTTCTGCTGCACCTCCTCACCTAGAGCAAAAACCACAGCAGGCTCACCGAACTCATGCTAAGTACTGCAAGTAATCCAGAAGTACCAGCAGGGCCAAGACAATGACTACTCAGGAAAGTGCTTGGCAGAATTTGACCTCTCTTGTAGCTTGGGTAAAACAATCTTCAGTCTTCATCTCGCATGTGAGAGATGTAGATGTTATTGGCTATAGAGAGAGCAGTACCCTATGTTGCACTACAAGAATATGAAAAACACAATTCTTGGTTTAGCCATTTACACCTGCCAAAACTGCCAAAAAACCCCTGCTGAGCTTCTCATCCCCTCTGCCCATGACTGCAGACAGAGAGATTGAAGTGGAGATGCAAACAAATGCTTGCAAATGAAGAGGAAACACTTCACATTTCAATAACCACAGACAGAAGAAGCCAGGGTTGGAGAAGGAGCGCACAGATCTGAAGATTCCTCCATTTGCTACAGTAGATGTAAGGGAAGAGTGGGTTTGTCGATATATTGACTTTTTTCCCATCTATTCAGGTCAGTCATAATGATCTCTTAAAAATATATGCTCTTGTGATGAAGATGGCCTAACCTTTAATTAAAATGGTGTTTTAATGACTGGACTAATGAATGTACTTGAAAAGGAAAATTTAACTGAATTATTCAATGGAAAAAGTAACAATATTTGACAACATTGCTGTAGTCACCATCACGACTCTATTATAGAGATTAGTCACTATTGATAAAACATTTTCTGAACCTAATGAATTTAAGCACAACAATGAGCTGTGCATTTCTTTCTCTCTAATAAAGGGAAAGCATGACGTTTAGGCTCAAAGCCCAGAGACAATTTGCTTGTTGCAAAGCTTAAAAACTGGTAGAGAGAGGACATAGGTAAGATCTTTGTCTGCAGGGACAGGATTTCTCCAGGAGTCACAGATAGCCACAGCTTTACTTCAAGTAAATCTCCCATGAAACAGTTCTTCATGGTGCTTTTAGAGTAAAAAATTTTAGAGTAAAAAATTCATTGTAGAGTAAAAAAAATTCTCCCTCCAAAACTCACCATTTGCTCATGAAGTGCTGCTCTTCCTAAACACCTATCCGATAGGAAGAACTGCAGTCAGATGTAGGCAGCGATGCACTGAGAATGTGTATTATGGTACCTCTAGACTACATGCCTTCGTATGGCTTGTCTTTATTCCCACACGCATCTTAACCCTGCCAGCAGTTCAAACCAGCATCCAGTTCAGCGGTCAGGCACTGCGAAAGCCGGGCTATCGCTCAGCATTCTCGGTAGCCCCCTTCCTATCAGGCCCCGCGCTACCTCGCCCGGCAACGACTGATGCGCCCTGGCGCGCAGCCCGCCGGGGAGGGGAGCGGGCAGGGATGCTCGGGGGGCGGGCAACCCCGCTCGCTCCTTCGGGCCGGTAGAAGCCCAGACAAGCAACCAAACAGCCGGCAGCGAAAGTTTGCTGGGGAGGGAATGAGCTCCTGTCGCAGCCGGCCCGGGGCACCGGGTTCAGAGATGCTATGGCCGCGGCGGGAACCGGATCGCTGCGGCGCGGAGCGCTGCGCCGGTCCCCGACTCCGTGCAGCGGGGCGGGCGATGGGACCGCAATCCCCCGGGGTGGGGAGTGGGAGAGGACGGGGACCCGGACCCCACCGGCGCTGCAAGGCTCCCGGTTGCCACAGCAACGCGGCGGCGCCTATCCCCAAACTTTGGTCGCTATAACGACCGGCCCGGTGCCGCGGCCGCAGCATCCCCCGGGCTGGCTCGGCCGCGGTGCAGTCGGGGCGGCGCTCACCTATGGTGGACACGACGGTGCCCACGAAATAGAAGGCGCCGGGGAAGTCCCAGCGGGGCCGAAGGGCGTCGACACGGATGCCCGCGGCCATGGCCGCCTCGTAGCTCCGTAGGAAGGCGCGCAGCTCCGGCAGGCTGATGTTGAAGATGCGGCTGAAGTTGTGGAGGGTCCTGTTCCAGCGCAGCTGCGCCGCTGCCTCCGACGGGCTCTCGAGGGCCGAGAAGACGGTGGCGCCGGCGCTCAGGTACGCCGCGATGAGTGCGGCCAGCAGCAGGAACCGCCCGTTGTCCTCATTTAGGGGCGCCAGGCGCCGCCGGCGGCAGGACCCCAG
>VZRW01002240.1:0-105141 GCA_013398125.1 Aegotheles bennettii
CTTAACAATCGATTGAGGAGGCATTTGAGACTTTGCATTGTCTTTTAATACCATAGATAAAAAAAGTTTAATTTTTCTTTGTTTGTTTATTTTGATATTGCACACTATTGATAACTTTCCAAATTATGCAGGCAGCTTAAAAAAAGAAAGAACAGATGTGGACTGATGCTGGAAACAAATGAGCTACATAAAATAATTAAGAAAGTGTGAAAATAAGTATGAAAATTATCGCATAGGAAAACAGTGCAGTACATAGATCTTAACATGTGCATGTACTGCATGTGCAAGGCTGCAGAGCTGCTGACTGCTCTAAGGAGACAGGATTCCAGACTAGGAGATAGTATGCAGATTTGTATTTGACAATATTATACACAAAAAGAGTTAGGGGGTAAATATGTGTAAGGTAACTTCACAGCTGAATGGGCTAAACTATTTTAATCCCCTTCTGGTCTTTTTTTCTGATCACTGGGCCCCACGGATCTAGTCACATGTGTAATGCAAGAAGGATTTGGCCCACAGACAGTAAACTAATCTTTATAGCATAAAGAAAAAAAATCAAAGAGAGCCAAATCTATGCAGACTTACAGCAAGAAATCATAATTATTTTAGTGTCATTTTAAATTTCACAGCTTTATTAGATAAAGTAAAAAGTGGTATCTGTTTTTGAAAGGCATCTTTTGTTCTTTCTTTTAACAACCCTTTGGAAACTTCTTCTAATGCCAGGCATTTCCCATGATATGTCTATGATGGTTTTAAATATTAAAAGTGATACATACAGCATATACGTAACTTTGTTTTGCAGGATTTACTAGACAAGGGAGAACAAAATCCTTGTTTTCAGTTATTCTGTTATATATAGAAATTATTAGCCTGTATATCAATGACCAAATAAGAAGAAATATAGTGACATTATTTGGTAAAAAATTACGAATCTCTACTGGATCCGACCACCCCCTAGATTTTCAGAATGTAAAACACTGAAGAATCCAAGCTGAAGAGTAAACAGAATTAAGGGATGCTGACAGTCAGAACAGAAAGCTGAATGTTAGAATTACCCTCAGGTTCAGCATAGCCATTGACCTTCGCAACCTCAGTGGCCACTGCAACAGGGAGCTAGCACTACGCAAAGCTGAAAGCAACTGGGTTTTTTTGAAAAAGACTTACCATGAGTTTGAAGCTCCCTTGTCAAAACATCCCAAACTCTTTGTGCTCCAAGTCACTTTTCAATTAAATTTTGAAAAAATTTTGCTCTGGGGAAATGACACAATGAAAGTACAATTTGCATCCTTCTTGCGTAGAGAAATTTTTGAATTCTATGACTTGAAATTTCAAAGCAAATGAACTGGCACATATACTATAGTTTTCCTGGAGATATTACTGGAAAACTGAACTATGAAGAATACAGAGTTAAATTCCAGTGGGTGCCCCTTTGCATCCTATCACTAGGAGCCTGCTGTAAATATATAGTTATAATATGCTTAAATCAGTGATTGTAGAAATTTTGGAAACTATGGTAATAGTCCTTGTCCTCATTACCAGGGTTGCCACAGCTTCCTATCTCCTCTGCTTTTACAATCAGAAACACTTTGTGCCATAGCACAGAGCTAAAAACCTTTTCAGAAGCAAATAACCCTACCCCTCATTTATGAATCTAGATATAAGACATAGAAAAAATAGCTTATGCAGAAATTAAACCCCCAAACACAGCACAATTTTAATATTGATACCTTATCATGGTAAGTAAGGGCCCTGCAAGTGTTCATTGCTAAGCTCTTGAGCTCAGTAACTCAGGGCAAGGATGGGACTGCTCACGATAAGAGCCAAAGCACTTGCGTGTGTTGGGCTGTTAGTGCATTCTTGGAGGCCTAAGCCTGCAGTCACTCCCTCAGAAGAATCCTGTTAGAAGTACATGGAAATCTCTGTTGAGACTGTGGCTCTTGCAGATTTATCAATTTTTCCTCCAAAATTTATGATCTAAAGCTGGGGTAAGTCTGTGGTCTAGAAAGTACATTATGAATCATTCCTTGGGAGGCAGGTCTGGTTGCTGCATACAGCCACTCTGAAGAATTTGCAGTCTGGCACCGCTAAGTCCTTAAGACTTGACAGGCAGCAGTGGCTAAAGGGGCCATTTGGATTATTGTTGCTCCAGTCCTTCAAGTGTCTTCTTCCCAAAGCAGCTGCAATGACAGACCTGTACTCCTCGCCTGGAAAAAGTCTTTGGGATATCTGGGGAAGAATAATCTTTTGCTTTTCAAAACAAAGTTGCTTTTTATTATTGAACTTCCTGAAATGATTTTTCTTCTCTTTATTTGACGCGGTGCACACAGCCATTACTGACTAGCACTGAGCCTCCCACCACTGTCACTGCAATGTCTTCAGCTTCCATTTCAGAAAGAAATATGTTCCCCATCCCTGCATATTCCCACAATACAGCAAGACACATTCAGAGTGATGCCCAAAAACTAGGCTGGAAAATAAAACTCCATAGTCAAATAGCTATAGAGAAGGTATTTTTTTATTCAGCACCGGGAGTGAGAGGGATCGCTATGCCAAAATCACTCACTCACTAGCTAGTTCAGGGTACATTTATACAGTAAGCATTGTGTAATGTCATTCTTACGATTACAGATATTGCTCAATTTCATTTGCATAATGCTGTCTCAGGCTCTTAAGCTTCTATGCATGCTCTTTCCTTTTGAGGGGTGGTCTTCAGCCCTCTGGTGGTCATTTGATGAAGATTTTGAAGTCTTCCTCAGTCTTGCACTTTTTACCCTTGTCTTTAGTGCATGCTCTTTAGGGTTCGATATTCCTGTCAAACTACAAAACTAAGCTTCCTGATTGGCTACCTAGTTATCTTATCTACTTAAAGTTAAAAAATCAAAATACTTCTACTGCAAAAACTTCTAGTTCTTTGTTGTCAGTCTCCCCCTTCTACTATAAAACTACAAAATTCCTTGTTATCAAGAGCATAAAATACACCATGGGGAAGGCCATTCTTTTCATCTGTACCCAACAAATTTGGCCATTGCCTCGTACCCCCAGTATCCCATTTATTGTGGCTACACAGCTAACAGTGGGTCACACTGTCTAGTGCTCATGGCATAAAGATAAAAATCTTTTAAAAGGAGATCCCACCCTGTAACTAGCACGGATGCCCCATATTTAGGTTGGAAGACCAAAGTTCTGCTTTGGAGAATCACAGTAGCAAAATGTGTGCTAGGAGTAACCCACCCTATCCCCTAGCACATAGATGGACACAAAGATACAGGCTTCCTCAAGCACCAGGTTAATGAATTTGCCATGCTGACAAGAAGCTAGCCTTTATTTTCAATCCCAGTACCAGTAACAAAGGTGTGACATGCTGGCATGGGTCACAGAGACAAAAGGTTATAATCCTGTCAGCAGCAAGGGTCAGCACCCATTCAGTCCTGGCAACCACAGCTGCAGCTGAATGCATCTCTCAATCTAGTGAGTGCCCTCAGACCCAACAGGAAATGCTTTTATCTGTCAGGTTTGGGTTTCCTTCACAGCACTCTTCACAGCTATGCATTGCAACTGTTTATTGCAATTAAAAGTCTGCCATCCTTTGCGTCTAAGCAGAACAGGGAGGGAAGGGAGTTTTAATCCCCCTCAAATGACAGAATATATCCTTGGAGGGTGACATGACTGCATATGACAGGGGCAGAGCCTTGGTCCTACCTGTAAACCCTCTAGGGCGCTAAAGGACGTATCAAAAGATTACGTCTTAAGAAGAGACGCAGGACTCCCTTCCCTGGCAACATTAAACAAACCACTCCTGCTCCTCAATGCATGTTGGAGCATTCAACACAGTTTTGATTATCTTCAAGAACCTCTAAAATACCAGTCACAACTGTGTCATTCTTCACTTTCATCCCCTCCAGAATATAAGTGCTCTCTAAGCAGAACGTTATGATCAAAGATGAGGGGAACGGTTGTGATATCACACAAGATGTCCAGGATAACAAGATCTTGCAGGAATTCCTGTTATAAACACCAGGGTAGGCGAGTTCTGCATTGCTTGCATGAATGGGAAGGAAGGAGGACTTAGCCTCCATTGGCTCCCCAGGGACAAAACTGCCCTAGGAACTGGGTCACATGAGAAGCATACCCAGACAACAGTCAACACTAGAAACAGTTGAGGAGATGGGACACCAGCTTACTCTTAGACTCTGCCTTCCATATCATGGTTGGATGCAGGACAATTGGTAGGGGCATCTTCTTCAGCAGATTTTATGTTTTTTCCTCCCTTAGTACAACAGAGCAGTGGGCAGGAAATGTGCTGTACACCCTTGTCTAGCTCACACCTCCTCTCTTGCTTCAGGCCAGAGTGGAAAGCATGGTTTGTCTCTGGACATTTTCTCATACCCCCTTATAACATAAAGAGAGCACAGCATGGGTGCCCCCCCACTCCAGCAGATGATTTCTAAGTGATGCTATGGCTATGCCATTTCCACAGCTCATCTGAAATCAGCCTAATCTTATATACAGAGGATACAGTCCATATGGCAGTGCTCACAGCTGTGAATGTCTGACATGGAGGTGAGTAAGCTTAGATTTGTGAGTGAGCCACCCAGATGGCAGGTCTGTCTGGGGGAATTGCTTCGAGGTGAGTGAGGGAGAAGACCACACATCATGAGTACATTTGGTCATCCTTATGATTACCTCCTGGACACAGACAAGCTGCTTCTATGTTAGAGAGGCAGAGGTAACTTTTTAGGAAAATTTTACACATGCTACTTCAGGCAATCTTTTGGCCTGGAACAACACAATCCATAGGACTTCAAAGTCACCAGTGTCTCAAAGAGTGTGTAAAAGCTGCCACAAAAGGGAGCAAAGAAATATGAGCATCTCCTCAAACACGGGGCTGTGTGCACTACAATGACAGCTGGAAATAAAAAGCTAGTGTTGCTCAGATAAAGTAACAAGGACTATAATGTAGATACCAAGAGTGATTCATGTCTCTCAATGCAGATGACAGCCTCAGTCTCCCTAGGACTTGTGTATATCCAGTGGAAGAGACAGAGCCCTCCAATGCACTATTCACATCAGGGATGTTTAGCGGATCCAGAAGAGCTGTGCTGACAACTAGGAAACACAAGACACCAAGCCTCCCAACTCAATGCGCCACTAATATCCCATGAGTGGCAAGGACTGTGTTGTCTTTCCTTCCCGAAAGGCATCATGAGTCTTCTGGGTGCTAACAAAAGCAATAAATGAAAACAAACAAACAATGGATCCTGTTTAAGGTACAGAAATAAAAAAAACTGCAAGTTTGCTCATGACACCAAGCTGTGTGGTGCAGTTGACACACTGAAAGGAAGGGATGCCATCCAGAGAGACCTTTGACAGGCATGAGAGGTGGGCCCATGCAAACCACATGAAGTTCAATAAGGTCAAATGCAAGGTCCTGCACATGGGTCAGAGCAATCCCATGCACAAATACAGACTGGGTGAAGAACGGATTGAGAACAGCCTGAGAAGAAGGACTTGGGGTGTTGGTTGATGAAAAGATCAATATGAGTTGGCAATGTGTGCTTATAGCCCAGAAAGCCAACGATATCCTGTGCTGCATCAAGCAAACATGACCAGCAGGTCAAGGGAGTTGATTCTCACCCCTCTGCTCCACTCTCATGATTCCCTATCTGGAGTACTGTGTTCAGTTCTGGAGTCTCTAACATAAGAAGGACATGGAACCGTTGGAGTGAGTCCAGAGGAGAGCCACAAATATGATCAGAGTGCTGGAGGCCCTCTCCTGTGAAGACAGGCTGAGAGAGTTGGGGTTGTTCAGCCTGGAGAAGAGAAGGCTCCAGGGAAACCTTAGAGCACCTTCCAGTATCTGAAGGGGCCTACAGGAAAACTGAAGAGGGAGTTTTCACAAGGGCATGAAGTGATAGGATGAGGAGGAAAGGGTTCAAACTGACAGAGGGTAGATTTAGATTGGATATTAGGAAGAAATTCTTTCCTGTGATGGTGGTGAGACACTGGCACAGGTTGTCCAGGGAATTTGTGGCTGCCCCTCCCTGGAAGTGTTGAAGGCCGGGTTGGATGGGGCTTGGAGCAACCTGGTCTAGTGGGAGGTGTCGCTGCCTATGGCAGGGGGGTTGAACTAGATGATCTTTAAGGTCCCTTCCAATCCAAACAATTCTATGATTCTACGATTCTATCAGTCCATGCTGTGGTAACCAAGCAAGGAACACAAGGCAGAAGATGGTACCAATTTATGCTTGCATAAAGGTATTACGAAAAAAAGAGACTCCCCTGCTATGGGGAAGAGAGACTTACCTAGCACACTGAGAGCAGGGATCAGTCCAATGTTTCCAAGAGCAGCTTTCCCTCACCTTGGATTAAAAAAAATAAAAAGTAGGCATACTGCCTACTTTTGCCATTCATTTTGGTCTGGAATATCTGCCTATTTCTGCTAGATGTGGTATTTTATTTCTCCTAGTTTAGCCAGCTAAATATATGCAAAGCACATTTGGATACTAAAAAGAATAATCAAAACAAAAAAGAGATCACAAAACTTGCTGGAAAGAGACACTTTACCCACAAGAAGAAGGAATTAATCATGAACACAGTGACTTTACCTTACTAAAAGCAAAACAAGCAACATAGTGACCCATATTCCAAAGAAAACTGAAAGAATACCTGCTCTTTTCCACTACAAAACTAAGCCTAGCTACAAGTACACAGTGCCCCCCAAAGAACAGAGACTTCACAGCAACTTTATTCATTAGCAGAAAAGGGAAAAAAAAAAAGGGTGTTTTTGGATTGCTTTGGAAAGTCTGACTTTTATATGCGCTTTCTGCAGGCCAATGCATGGTAAGGAAAATCTGACCACAGAAATATCCCTTTTCCTGAAGGGCATGCCCACTCCTCTTGCACAGAGTACAAACTATGAACAGCAGATATGTATCTTTTCCCAAATACTCCTGTTTTCTATAGCAGTCATGAAAAATTACATACAATGTAATTAGCAGTGCTCAGAAAACTTGTGCACATTCTCAATTTGCCTTAAATTGAGAAAAGTTATTGCATTTGTTCAAAACAACTGCACTGTACATGCTCCTTCTTTGTGAATGTGGTTTTATTTTGAGTATTGTTTTCCAGGCAGAAAAGATAGTGCCATCATTTACTTTTGCAACCGAGTTACAAATTGCACAGCTGCTGGTACAAGCATTTTGAAGATGATGCATATTCCTTGGCCTTGATTCTCCTCTCACTTAGACTAGGGTAAACCAATTGTCAGCCTAATCAAATCAATATTCTCTAACATATCCTATTGTTAGGGTGATGTGAAAACCAGACCCCTTTATGCTCTGATGCTAATAAACCATTCAGCTTCAGCAGTTTGGTGCAGGCAATGAGCAGAGGTTAGGTCTCAGCCATTAACATGGACTCAGATGAAAACCACAGCTTTAGTGGGTGAAGTCCATTTAAGTTCCACACATGCCTATGTTTGCAAACAATACTAGTGATTTTTGCTTAGGTCTCCAGTTCAGCTCTGGCTTCTGTAACCGAATTCAGCACTTGCAGCTGCTTCTCAATGGCCTTTTCCCTAAGGATGGTAAGCCACGAATAGAGAAAGGTACCTCAGGCAACTGAAAGCTGTGCTTACTCAACACAATTGAGTAGGGATAGTTGGTAAGATGCTGGCAAGAATACCCGATTCCACTGGTATTCGTTCCAAACAGTGAATCTGTTACTGTCTCCATTTTATCCAAGCAGTACATACATAAGGGGAAGAGTTTGAATACAGTCACCACTTCCCAGTCTATTCATGCTATATCTCTTGTCATATATATCCTTATATCTCATCCAGACCCAAGAAGCTCTAACCAGTTCAGGTCACACTGCAAGCCTATAGAGAGGACCCAGCCTCTGTTTCTGTATGGTAATGGGCTTCAGTTCCAAACAGGTGAAAAACAGAATGATAGAAAGCATGTAGTGCTTCCTTTTTAAAGGTAGGAAACAAGGGATTAATATAGATCCAGCTTAGATCCACATAGATATTCAGACATTCAGTTCATATTTACACAGATAAGTCTCCCAAGAGAGCAGGGCAAGTTGAAGAGCAGAAAGAGGGTGTGGAAGGATTATGTATGTTAGACAAGAAGCTGTGGCACTGTAGGGGAAAGAGACAAGAGGCAGCAGGGTGCATGGCAAAAGACTGGAAGACAAGACTTCTTGTTAGATACCTCAGCAAACACAGCACTAAGCAGAATGAGAAGGTAGAGACTGGGAGGGTCAAGACCACCCAGCCCCCATTTTCACAGTCCTATTGCTCTTACACACAGAGTGACAGAGCTCTGTTGTCCCAGCTCAGAACACATTAACCAGTTGCAACTTTGTGCCATGCTCTGAGCACACTTGTGCTGTGCCAGTGCTACTAGCGCTACTGAACAAGATTGTTTAAAATTATTATCTCTAGTGCCCTGCATCACACCCTGTCAGCTTGTGCGATGCAATACCAGAGCCAGAATTCAAAGCCCACTAGAGCAGACTGTGACTGTGCCAAAGTCACACAATGGTTCTGTGGAAGGAGCTACGCATCTGTCAGAATACATCCCTACTTCAAATCTTTCAGCCATGCAGTGTCTCTGGATAGAACAAGGCTTTACCACCTCCTTGGAAAAGCCAGATTTCTGTCATCACCAATGATAAGTATTGTTAGGAAAGAGGAGCAGACATGTCAAACAGAGAGTACTCTACAGTCTCAGGCATTTTGCTAAGCCAAAATCTTCATCTGCCCTTGGGTTTATTCAGCAGAGGGAAGAGGAACTGCAATATCTGCCTCAAAAGAAATGAAAGAATTTGAAGCAGAAGAGAAAGAAAATGAAGAAACATTAGCAATATGGCTTATACAATACCACGGACCAAATTTGAGAATTGGACATAGGAGTGCACCGAATCTCTAACATTCATCTAGAAGCAAATACTACCAAACCAGCATGTCCCAAAGCTGAGAGAGGCATCACTGAAATTATGACTATTCCTATTGCAACATTGCCTAACAATCTTAGTCAGGATTCAAGTTCCCAAGAGGTGCTCCCTCCACTTACACCACAGTGACAGGTGGTGGAAGAGATTTGTGCTGGTGGGATCTCCATGTACACTGCAGTCATGCACAGGCAGGATACTACACCAGAACTCCTAGAAAACCATGAACCCCAGCACAAGTTTCTCTGAAGGATGTGGCATTTAGTACAATAGTGTATGCAGTGGAATGTCTTTCCCTGCCCCCTCTCATATGGAAAGAAAGGGATAGTGGGTCTTTTGCTAACTATTCAGCATGACATTTGTTCCTCTTCTAATCTAGACACACGCAGCTTCCTCTTAGAAGCTCTGGGTAATGTCCTCTGACAGGCAATTTCCTGCAGCATCTTCATTCAAACTAAAAATAATTAAATATACATTCTTAAAAATAGGACCAGTACAGAAGCCTCCGTGCTATGTGTTTTGAAATTACATTTCATTTTACATTTCCTATCCTCCAGTATTCCCAGTATGTCTCAATCATCTGTATCGACAAAGTATCATGACGGAATTTCTCAAGGGAAAACTATTAGGGGGCAGCTGGGGCTTTGAACTGCAGACTGCTGTGCCATTTGTCTATATAAGCTAAAATCACTGGCATAACACATGATGAGGTAAGTACAGAAGTATACAGGAAAGAGGAGTAACAACTCATGTGTTTCTCACAGTTCCAGTCTCCAGTTCTCTGCACTACAAAATTACTTTGCTTCCAAGACATTAAATCCTTGTGCTTTGCTATGCAAGTGGTGTAGCTACAGTTTAAGGTAAAGCTGAGGTTGAGGTGAAATGTAGCTTTCTGCTTTGAGGACATTATATCAAATCTACTTTGGCCTGCTCTTTGGTCAGAAGGTGGAATTGTAAGTGCTAGGTTTAATTCTCTAGAGAGGGGCCACACTTTGTGGCCTTCTGGCATTCCCGTGATCAGCGTTCATCAAATACTCATTAAAATATCTGATCTCCCGAGTGGCTCAAATTTCTCTTTAACACTTCATTTTCCAGAATAACCCATGTTCACCTTCTGTAGCAAGTTCTGAACTCCCAAAGTTCAGTGTAACCTCCAGCATATTGATATTTGCACATTCAGTGCAAATATCCTATCCTTTTTCCTATTCTTTAAGACAGAGGACAATCACAAAAAGTCAGCTTTTCTCTTGTTACTTCAAGAATAATTCACAGCAATTGAGCACCAAGTGTCAACTGTATGAAGTACACTGATATCAATTAAAAGTACATGATGTGGGGGGAATAATTCTGTCTTTTTCCCACTCAGTCCTTTGAATTTATATTTTAAGTCCTTTTTTAAGTGCTTATAATAATCTCCCTTGATTTCTGTTTCAGAAGGAATGGAAATGCTACTGTTGGGTTTCTGGAATTTTTCTTTCGTAAGTCATGTTATGTCCTCAGATACCACTTCCTAAGACAAGCCATATAATGTCAGGGAAGACTGCAATGCTCCTGTGTCTTTTTGCAATGGTAACAGTGTTTCCAGATACCTTCAATAGCTGCTGTAGGGAAGCACTGCTTATCTTCTTTAGCAACCTCAATGGGAACATAGTAATGCAAGCAGGTCAGAGATTTCTGTGGGTATAAAGCATGTTCTTTGCCATTATGCATGCTCTGTAGCACTGTATTCCTGATTTATGTTTTACGACAAAAAAATACATGTTTAGAGTATCCCCCTCTCAAAGTAGATTTCACAGTTGGCTTGAGAAAACAAGGACCTCAGGATACAAAGCTCAAAAAAAGAAAGTGGTATTTGAGAAGTTGCACTTTTTCATATTAGAGACTGAAAAGAGACATCTTTAAAAACATTTGGCTGAGCATGCATTATATATAGATTATCATGGGCTACCCTTTATTAAGGCAGCATCATTACCACATTCTTCTCATTTCTAATACTCAGTCTCACAAGGCATTAAGAGCAATTCCCAGTGCTTCAAGTTTAGATACCGATGACATATGCCAGTCACTAGTAGCTTATGGTTAATATCTTTATTATTTTCAGCCACAAAAACAACTTCCATAAAGAAAAATAATCAATGAACTTTTTCTAAGCACAAACATGGAAAGAATTATGCCTGCCTTTATTAAGGTCTTTTCATCACTGTTAAATGTTTTTGGGTAAGGAAAGGGATGTCTTTGCCAGCGTCTACCACATATGACATTATAACCATCAAGATAAATATCCATACGCCTCAAGTCAGAGCTGCTTCCGAGTGTCAGAATGCATGCTTGAATTCCTAAGTAATAGTTATTGTTTGGATTCATTAGAAGAAATATCATGAGTTTGACTTCTTCCAGAACTTAGCACATTATAACACCACAAGCAAAAAAAAAGTAATATTGTAGTTGATAGGTTTTCTAAGAACCTAAGAACCTAAAGTTTTTTAAAAAGCCTTTAAATTGATCATGGGTCTGAAAGATGTTCCTGCATTTGGTTGCCAACTTTTAGTGTTCAAAGCAAGTCTTGAATGCTCCATATTTGTCAGAAAGAATGGACACGTGGCTTATTTAACTTGGTTTCTGAGCAGTCATATGCAATTGAATACTTCCCCAGTATCACAAGGTTTCTTCACACAGATGTTTGCAATGAAAATATCAAAGAAACAAACAGCTTGCCCAAGTCCCTGCATGGTTTGATTGGCAACACTTCCTATTTCTGATCAAATCATGGATAATTTCACCAGCCTTCAGTGAGATACCAAACCTATTTCTGCAGACCCTGAACCCAACTATAAAACAATTAAGCTGCTGATTGCATAACTAGGCAGTAAGAGAGCTATACACACCAGAGTGCATAGCTCTATATTTCAAACTATTGTCATCCTGCCTCCAGTGTATGTCAGGAACTCATAAAATCACAGTGAGAGGATTTGCTCATTCTCCTCAGCCCATATGAGTGTGGCTTACTTCTTGGTTTGTGCTAAGCTCAGCTGCAGAATCCCTATACATTTGTTGTGCTCAGCACTAGCCTGAAGCCACAAAGAGCTATTGTGAAAGATAAGTAATGCAAAGAAGCCATACTCTCCCTCACAGTGGACATAAACTGCTCCATCCAAAGTATCAGAAATAGAGTTGAATACTAAAACAACATGCTTCAACTGCTTTCAAAATTTCTTCAATAATGTTTAATCAAAAAGAGACAAAAATCAACTCCTGCAAAATACACTACAGTAAAATTCAGAGAATAATAATAAAAAAGTCTACAATAAAAGAAATTTTAGCTCCTACAGAAGTATTATTCATTGTTTCCTCCCACAGTCTCTTTCTGAAGCCACTAAAGATATGTGAAGAAGCACAGAGGAATACATAGAAAAGTGTTCAGCTTTTTGGTACAGTGGTCAATTTCCCCATTGCTTTTTCAATTTATCTTCCAATTTAGTTGTGATTGATTATAAAAATCATACAGTGCAAGTTCTGGCTTATGAACATGGACTTCATCCTCTTGGAAGGATTAACAGAAGACGTTTTGATTCATTTTCTCCAAGTAAGAGAATCAAAGTCAATCAGGAAAATCAGGAAAAAAATGCATTGGTGGCTACAAACTGCAACAGTATGGAAATCTGACTGCTTATTTTTTCAGGCCCAGACCACCTAAGATTTGAGAGGATTTGGCAGCTTTCAGAATATATCGCATGAGAGACTGGTAAAAGAGACAAACAAAACAAGAACAACCTAGATGGCTGTGCTTCCCTTAGTTACAAGACAATGCCACCAGAGAGGCCTTTACTCACATAGAAGCATTTTTGTTTTTAAAAAGTCAGATATTTTTTAAATATCCACCTTTCAAAAAGTCTTTGTGTTGATTCTACTTTTACAAAAAATAATGTTTTCCTCACATTTTCCACAAGCAGATCTATGTGAGTTCTATAGAAAAATCTCAACAAAAATTAATTAAAAAAAAACCAACCCCAGCCTCACAAGATCTCTCTTCAGCCTCTTCTTCCTGTTTTTGTCTGAGATATAAACGTCAGATGCAGGAATGTGCAAATGCAGAAAGTACATAATTTTTGGATAGTTCAGTCATCAGACTATGTCTGAATTTTCTGGTGGTGTTAGTTTTTCAGTGTCTTGTTATTTTAATTTTTATGTCATTATAGAACCATTCATTTCACCCATATTGTTCCCTCTGATTCATTCATAAAGAAAAACTATGAGCATCAAGAAAAGTACTAAAAAAGAGTCTACGCTTTTTCACTATATTCCCCAAGAACAGCCATTCTGAATTCCAATGCCAGTTTACTTCTTTGTCTTCGACTCATCTTCAATGAATCACCTCCATTTAAAGTCACGTATCTTTGCAAGTATCTTTTTCTGCCACATTTTATACAGGCCCAGATTGAAACTCTGGGCAATCCTTATGTATGTACAGGGCTGGAAGGCCTTGAAAGGAGATGACATTTTGACTCAGAGTAATGATTTTGATACATGACCACACATGACCGTATGTCATAAGCAATGTCTTAATCATAGCTATCTGTTCTGATGCACAAGTTTACCCATTCCTATTTATTTCTAAACAGTCCTGGTAGGTTATGCACAATGTTACTTTCCAGCAAACAGCATTACAGATGCTTCTTTTTTTAATTTTATCCTTGTAAAAAAACTTTCCCAAACTGTATACTATAGTTTTATCCACCTGCATATGCACGGATGTGTTCTCTAAACTGAGTTTCTATTAATCCTCCTTTCTTACCTTCCCTGGCTTTACAGCCTGTAAATATTCCCAAACAAGCATTCTCTAACTAGACAGGAACATAAGGGTTTCCATCAAGGTAAGTAATTCCTAATTTTTGTTTAACTGGTATGTCAATCAGGGATATTAAGCTTACATATAATATGGCCAGGGATGCATGGATGGAAAAAGATATTTACAAAACCTTAGCACCCGCCAAGGTTGCAGAAGACATCTAGACTACTGATATTAAATGACACCCTGTCCATTATATTACTGTCATGATGTGTGCAGCATAGGCACAGGAGTTAAACAGGGTCCCAGGATTTGTGGAAGAGTAAGTGATGGGTGCAGATGGCCTAGTCATTAAGTCTTTATAGAGCAACAGCACTTGTCAAGAGCTTTTGACCTCCTGTCTTGGCCCCACAGGATCTGCTGGTTCGCAGCCCTTCACTTGGTAATGACAAAGCTTCAAGGAAGAGGTGCAGGCTGAAGCTGGCTAATCATGATCAATTCCCAGGGAAGACAATAAAAAAATAATTATTTTAATGGCTGTTAAAAGAAAAAACATTACATGAAAGACCAGAAACTAACAGGTATCAGGATAGAGTAGGAAGAGAAAGAAGGTGGCCACACTCTCTGGAGGGGCCTGTCAAGTGGTAGGAATAAAATAAACCCAGGTATGCAAAGCAGCATTTGCTTTTTCCTATAGCTGTGCATTTACTATGAACTGTGCCCATGAGTACAGCATACATTTGGTTTGAAAGCATTTTTGCAAAATACCCATGTTTCTTGATTTCACCATTCATCATGAAGTCCCCATAGGACAAAACAGTAGTCCAAAAAGAACAAGAGTAGAGATCTGGAGATGGCATGAAGAAGAGATGAGCTTGTACAAAATTGGAAGAATCTACATGTCAGAGGCAGAGCTCCCCAGAAGGGAACTGGGGATGGATCCTGAACACCAGAAACTTGCTGGAAGGCTGTATGTATACATATGACTCACCAAATCTGAACATCACCTAGGATCAACAAGTTTAAAGGTCAATGGGCTGCTGAAGCTCAACATAGCAGCTAAATATGTATCCTATTCAATTGGAAGAGGTCCAGGAAGACTGTAGGTCAAATACTAAGAGCTAACTAGCTATATAATGTAGTGTTGTACAGTGTCTCCAGTGAATACAAGAAGGTGTTTACAAATATGGCCTTAGATCTCATATACAATAGGAATAAAACAATTAAGTCGGGCAATTTCAAAGCCCTTTTTAATACAGTCAAACACTACTTCTTAAAGTACATAAAATGCAGTCTTTTATTCCTGGCACCTCTACTAAGCCACCATGTCTCTTTTTCTTTCTACAGAGGCTCAAAGCCTTCACCTAAATCCTTTAAAAGTGCATAGCTCTGCTTCTTCTATGTTGCAGGCTTTCTCTGGACCTGACAAACACCTGAGAGATCCTTGCAGCCAAACCAGACCAAGGATTTTCTATATACAACACTGCAAATGAAGACGCAGAAAGCACTGTGCCTCAGATCACTGCAGACCTTGATGAGGTGGCAAGTGTTTCAGAGCTAATGCATAGCCAAAGCCTATTTGTTCATAAAACACTTCCACCCAGTGAATACTTTCTGCCTAGAGAATAGCAGCAGATCCTACAGGCAGTAGGCTTTGCTCTGCCAAGTAAACAGATAACATCGGAGAGTGGGGTAAATTCCCCCATAAAGGCTTTTGTGCTCCCCAAGCATACTAACAGTAAGTTCATCTACAACAGGGGGTGTTCAAGGGAAGGGGTGAAGGTTGCTAGTATAATATATTTTGGTGGGAATGTGCACAAAATGCAATTCTCAGATGAATTCCCACTTTACTCGGTGAAGCTTAAATTTTTATTTCCATTTAATGTTGTTTGGTTTCCTCTGTGCTACAGCAAAAGCAAACCTCTAAACTTGACCTGCAGTGTAGGCAATTGGAGTCCAGTCCCTGCTCTAATTAGTTTGAAGAAATCTGGGAAGAAAAATCATGACCTGAAGGAGAGGAGCAGAGACTTGGACCAGTCTCTCCCACACCCCTGTACCTTAGCAACCCAGCTTGTCTCCACCAAACAGCAAGTTTTGCCAAAATGGAAACACTCCAAAATTTGGTGCAAAATTGTTTTGTGCTGCTAGAGAGCGCAGTAGATTACCAGAGGAGGGCACCAGGGTCAGAACTATTATACATTTAGATTGTGTAGTGTAGCATATGATTTATTTTTTTATAACAATGGCTATTTTCTTGCTCCACAGACACTGATTTTTGAGCCCCAGACACCTATTCTGCAACTTAGACACATGTTGTAAGCTCTTTATGATGGTCACATCCTCTGTGTAAAACTTTTATGACTTTCTTAGCTTTTTATTATTGAGTATTTGGCTATCTTAGTGCTCAAGTGTGGCTGGCCCACCTTAGTGTAAATCAAGTGGAACAGTAGTGAGTGATGAAGGATTTCATAACTGAGGAACTGGCTGAACTCTTTACCTGTTGTTTTAAGACATTTATATTTCCTCTTCTAAAAGTGTGGGATATTCCTAAGTGAAGGGAAAACTAGACTTTTCTCTTTCCCTACCCAGGGGAGTGTGTGGAGTCTTCTACATTATTTTCAGCTTTAACTCCTTCCTTATAAAATATGCACACAAACATGACAATTTCTGAGAATACAGACTCTAATTCTCTAGATACAATATCCTCCTCCTCCTGTAAAATCAACAGCAAATGCAGATTTTCAAGCTGACTCTAATTTTGAAATTCACCTTGATGAGCATCTGGGATTTGTAGGACATTTCAGGTGGTCTCCCATCCAGACATTAGCCACACTGAAACCTTCGGTTTTAGGTAGAGGTGCATCCTGCCCAGGCAAAGATCAGCTCTCTAGAAACCTTCAGTTTTAGTGTGCCACATCCACCATTTTTCATCCTCTCTACACTTCCTCCTCCTCTGTCACATCCAGACCTCTTTATAATCAGTGCAAGCCCCAACAGGATTCCCCACAGTGCATGGAGGGGACTGGAGTTACACACCACAGAGTTAGGACTTCACTATGAATTTGAATTTCTTCAGGACATCATTCAGGCCTTACAAAGAGCCATTCTCTAGACTCAGCTAGTCTTTTCAAACAGAAAAAAAACCCAAACAAGCATGCACACTTTGAGATTGCAAAAAAGAAGATAAATCAAATGCAGCTTCCATCTGATTTTGCAGAGCCTGGATTAATTATTGCAAACGTATCCTGTTAATAAAATTTTATGTTATTTCTTCTGCTCAGTGCCAACAACATTGTTAGCTCTGTAACACCAATCTACTGCATCACAGAATCAAGTACTGGACCAACTTATTTTACTATCTTGAACATACAATGCTGAGAAGTATAGCCATCTAAAAGAGAAGAGGCATGTTCATAGGGATGTGAAACCCCCATGGAGACTTTGAGCTCTTCTGAACTCTGGGGATGAGATGAACCCAAGAGAGATAAGTGGAAGTCTTTCCAAAATTGAAGAACTACAGGTTTTGGTGGGCAGCAGTTTCTGCATGGCTACACCATGTTCTTGAGCAGATGCACAGCTTTCACTATGCAACTTGCACTATGAAGTAGCTGGCCAGAAAAACCTTTTTCACCCACAAAAATCTTCTTTATCATGTAGTAAACTGGGAAGGCTAGTTCCTGAACCAGTCTGTCAGTGATAAATTGATTCATTATGACCTATATTAAATTGTCTCCTTTTGAAACTGGAAGTTGTACAGAGAAAGAAAAAAGATAAAATCAAGAAGCAAGCTTTCATCTAGGCTTGAAGACATCCTACAGATTTTTACCTCTTCCTACATACTCCTGTGCCCTTAAACTAAGGGAGAGTCACTGTATTCCTACACAAGAAACTAACTACAACTTACACACTTACAACTTACAACTGCACTTACAATTAGTGCAGTTATAGAAGAAAAAAAAAAGCAAACTAAGAAAGCTCTGATATTAAGCAATATTTGTACTCCTCCTTTAACTTGAAGGTTTTGGCAAAACTGTGTCATTATTTTTTTATTCGTCTCCTTCCCAGTTCATATGCACAGGGGATTTTGCATATCCAGTTTCTATGAATAATCTTCTGCTTGTTGTTGTAACCCTTCATTTGTGTCTAAATTCTTTCTTTCACTCTTGCTAACCTAATTCTTCCAGATGTTTGGGAGGTTTTGCATTCTGGCAAGAAGGACTACTACAAAAGGGGCAACCATAAATTGTGTGGGTTTTTTCCCTTCTTTTTCATGTCAAACCAATTCTTGGGATCTGGATCTCTTTGTCTTCAATTTTCACTTCACAATTATGGGTAGTATTGTACCATGGAAATAATTGCTTAAAAGGTTTAAAGTCCTTTGCCCCATACAAAATAACGAGCCTTCTTTATTTCCTAATGAGAAGAGTAATGGAACCTTTATGAGTCTTCAAACAAAGTCTAAAAATTCCCAGAAGGGACTATGTTGGAGAAATGGCCACTGTGGCTCTTTGTAGAGAAATTATATCATCCGTTGTGGTAAAGAGGGGAAAGAAAGACAAGGGTAGAAACAGGGTAGGTGAAAGCCTAGCAAATAAAATAAAATATTCAGCCCCTCCCCTCTAACACAAGTACCTCCTCTCCAACTCTAACAGCTGTTCCTCAGCCACAATCTCCATAGATATATTGTCCAGTGGTGTGGGGAGCTGCTGAGGAGAAGGCAGAAAGGTTGAGGGGTCCCTAAGCCCTGGACAGTTTTTTAGCCTCCCTCTCTCTTCCTCAGGATTCACAGATAAGAGTTAAAGAGTTTGAAACTGCAGACTGGTAGCCCAGAAAAAATAGGCCATGTAAAGTGTGTCTGTCAGTCACTCACTCATCATCTTCCTGGAGGTAGAAAGGATGAGAATAATTCCAGTGATTGGCCAAAGTCAGGGAATCAGAGATGACATTTTACATGCAGCTTCAGAAAAAAAAACAAAGATCCTTTTTCAGAATCTGAATACAAATTATTTCCCCAGCATTAAATTTGGAAGGTCCCACTTGAAAATATACATATTTATAATTTAAACAAACAAACAAACCCACAATCAAAAACTAGTTTATAAATTCTACTTTCAGTTTGAAGTATCATGCAAAAATATCCTTGATGGTAGTTTCTGCTTTCACAACTTAGATAAGAAGGCAGAGACAAAACAAACCACCCATGGCTTTACTGTTCTACATACCAGTTGCAGCTTCACATCTAGTTCATCCTGCATAACATTTTCCATTACAGGGCACTCACCTTTCAGTAGCTTATAACTTTGGCCAGCATTAACTGTTTGAGTAGAAGTTTCCATGCTATGCATCTGTGTCATGCTACATGATGACAGTTTGGGGGAATGGAGGGGAGAAGGATGGTTGTTTGGTTGGGGTTTTTTAGTTTGTTTTTAATTTTTAAAAAATGGTTTTGTTTCTGAAAGTTAGAGGAAAATGTTGGACCATGTGAAAAATGTTCTTACAGCTGTTTCAGGGAGAAGCTCCAGGCTTCAGAGCAGGAGTTTTGCATTTGACAGAAAGTTGGACTCTGCCTCAGGACTTCTCCCATCCACATGGGAAATTACACCAATTTATGTCATTCAAAGTCTTGCAAGTCAGAAGTTGACTGTCACAGCACAGTGCTAAGAATAATTCTGACTACACACAGCAGTTCCTTTCAATTGTCTCGGTGAAAGAAAAGAGAGAAAGAAACCATTCCCCATCACTTTCACTAGGAACAAAACACGTCTTCTGACAACCTGGCCTGAGCTTCACAGAGCACAGAAAAAGCAAAGAAATGGTAACTCATCAAATCAGTCTTAGAAAAAGGTGACTGCTCTTTAACTGATATACTTAAGCTATGATTAACAGTAATATTTTCTACCCCAAGACTCGTCCTCAAGGTCCATCTCCTCAGGCTGATAATCAAAAGTTTTTTTGTTTGATATCTTTTAATAAATTCCATCTTCAGAGATTTCAAAATATTGAAGCTGCCACTTTCTCATGTCTGCCCCTTCTTGCTCTCCTATCACAGGCTGCTGTGGGCAGTGACACAGCCCAACACATGCCTGCTGGCTTCCTCGAAACTTTTACATTGCCCGCATTGGAGTCCAGCAGTGTCAGCCCCTATCCATGAGCTACTGTGCAAGTTTAGCAGCCATCACTCTTCCAGGGATTAGTTTTTTTCCCCTCCCAGGAGACAAAGATTAGCTCCAAATTAAGCAGTGTGGAACAGAACAGGAAGAGAAAAATACACAAACTTTATTTCTTGGATTGTTAATCAGGAATCTTAAGTTATGAGTTTGTCACACCTATACAGCCTGGAACAAGACCTGTAAATAGCAGTGAAGTGGAGCCTTTGTCTGTGTTTACCAAATGTAGGCATTTGTTCTTGCTCTTCTTGACCAGCTTTGAAGCAAATTTCAGCTGCAACTACAGAGCTACAATTCTATAGGATTGTATACTTAAACCAGCATTTACAGGGCCCAGAGAGAGAGATCTACAGTCTGTGAGTTCACATTTCTTAAACCAATTTACAGAGCATGTGTCTCAGAAGCATGTTAAATAACTCATGGCAAAGCCAGCCATTCACTGACTAAAAACCTGAAATAATTAAAAGAACTGTCAGTATTTCAAATTGTGTTAACAAATGTGAGTGCAATTCAAGTCACTGAAGGCCTTGAAGTTCAGTTATGACCTTCTTGGGCATGAACAAGAAGATCGGTTAGATTTTCATTCTTCCGGACAGCTTGGCTTTTGCTAGGCTCAAATCGAACTTGTTGCCAGAGTAAGCTCAGCTATCTTACTGGAAAAACAAGAGTAAGGATGGGCTCAAGATGCAGTTGTCATTATGAGGGAGTCATTCTTACTGTGTTTCAATACCTCCAAGTTATACCACTTTACTTAAACAACAAAAACACTGCCACAGAAATCTTTCCTTTTGCTTGTGCTGTTTAATGTTTAAACCATGCAACCTTAATTCTGTGTTATGTTGCTTTTTACAATGTATTTTTGATTTGGAAAATAAGCCATGAGCCTATTCCTTGTTTGGCAACAGTACAGTCACTTTGAACTAACAACATATTCTGTAATCTAGCCTCAGGTATAAGGTTAGCTACTGGTTGGACATAAAACATGAATCTGAGCGGTGCAGATCTGACTACATAGTTCAGATATACACTGCTTTTAAAACAAACACAAATGTGCCTGTTTCTGCTTCACATACACCTGTGCAGCTCCCTTGAGCTCAGCGTGTGTAAATCAGAGTGTGGTCTTGAATACACGTGGTCTACACAAGAACTGTGCCTCCATTCATTCCTTCCCCCAAAGTCTGGAGGTCCATGCTGGACTGACATGTTAAACTAATTCTCTGGAATCTGCTTCTGTAGCCAGGCCCACAAAGTGAGCCTGAGCTGCAATCAGAAGACACTTCTACTGAGCTGATGAGTTGAGACTGACTAAATATTAGGGGTTCTGCTTACAAATATTTACTTCCCAAGCAAAAGAGAAATTTAAATTAGAGGAGAAGAGGTATGTTTTTTCACTGTATATAGCAAGCTGTATGAGAACAGCTTTATGCTAGTCTTTTGAGTTTCCCCTACACTTAACATTGAAAGTCCATGGCAAAAACATACGTATTAGGAAAAAAGCATTTTAAACATCTGGGTTTACTTATGGATATTCCCTTCCATAGCTCCTTTACTCTGGACAGATTCTCTGTAGACTTGAGCACCAGTAAAAGTTAAAAACCCATGTTAATCCTGAACCACAATTCTCACTTTACCATTATCAAATGGACAAGATGGTTCTCGCTGGTTTGGGGTCCTAAGGAGTATTTGAATGTCCTCAGACATTTTTCAAGTAGAAGGAGGGCATCTCTGCTAGTCTGTCATGGGGAATACCCCCTGTACACTCCTTTGTGGCTCCTCTCCATGAAAAGCCTGAACCTTTCACTGTCATTGCACACAGAACTGGCATCATTTCCAAACTACAGAGATAGGCTGAGTATTTTTTTTTTTGGTTATTTATTTTCAAGTAGTGATTAAAAGCACCAAAACATGTAAGTAAGTCTGTAGTGGAAGAACTTTAGGCACAAGAGTATCCTAGTAGCTTCTGTCAAAGGAAGAGTTACATCTTATCTGGGACGTGTCAGGCATTCCAAGTCTTTTACACTGCAATCTATCAGCATGCCTGCACTGAACATTTGGACTGCAGCCCTCTGAGTTTGTGTCTGATAATGTGTTTTCTCCAGATTGGTGGTAAAATTTAAAGTTGCAATGTAGTTTTACTGTCTTTTACTGTAATATATTGATAATAAATAGATTTCCTTTGAATTCCACTGCACAGTTATCACCAAAAAATATAGCAAAATACCATCCACATATAGACTGCTTTCTGTATCTATTCAATTTTGGGGGTTCAAGGAAGCCATCAGTACCACAGGCCCAAAGTCAAGCTGATTTCCCCTATCATATGGAAATGCATTGAAGGAAAGAGTCAGCACTAGCAGACTGTGCTGAAAACTTCCTTCTCAGGGCTCTATCTTGAGGTTTGAGTTGACATGCAGACAAAGTAGCCCAGCCCAAAGCTACTGAGTTTGAGTGGTCCATAGAATATGGCAGATCTCTTGTGCTGGCAAAGCAGAATCTGCCTAAATATGTCATGTCTTTCCTGGATATAAGGTATTTCCTAATTACTTAGTCCGGCATTGTTGTTTTGTCTTAGTCTTAAAGTGTTTCCTCATGAAGAAAATAACCAATATGAAATATTCTCATGGTGTTTTTTTCATGAACATTATGTAGACCTTCCTCCAAATCCTCCTATGAAGGACAGCATGGACAGCATAGCTTATTCAGCAAAGTTGTTGTAGATGTGGTTTTACTTGAGCAAGGACCAGTGATGTTGGACAGCTAATATTATATTTTTTTAATTAGAATTTTGTTTGTATAGAAACTATCTTCAGCCAAGAACTCTGGAACTTTTAGAAAGCCTTAGCCTGGATACTCTCTGTATATTTCTAGTTTTTTCATTTCACACATCCCAATACTTTTCTTTACTAAAGACAAAAGTAAAAATTTGAAAACATTTCATAACTTCTTAGAAGAAAGAATCCATTCCCCACAGATTAATTTAGGAGGAACCCATCTTGAAGGAACTGGAGAACATCAAAGCCCTTAAGCTTTCAGAAATCGTAACTCTTCTTTCGAAATATGAAACGTGTGCCAGACAGTTTTGCCAAATGTTTACATTTTGGTGCATAGCTGAACTGCTTATTATGTTCAAATGCTCTCTGTTCCTAATTTCCCACTATTATTTACACTGCATGCTCTGTTCAACCACAGTAACACCCTTTGGTCATGATAGACAGCAATGTTTCTATCTCATATAAAGCAGACCAAGGAGACTCAAGTGCTCAGCACTCACAGAATGTTGTAACTCCAGAGTATTGGATCAGCGCGGTTTTATTGAATTTTTTATCTTTATTATAAAGCAAGACTACATTCAGTGCAATATAAACTCTTATGTCCAGGGAAACCTTATAAACAACTTCTCCAAACTAAGGAAGTGCCTCACCTTGGTACTGCAATACTGGAAAGTGGTAGAAATGGTTCTGTGCATCCTGATCCACCCTATGGACTTTCACTCACTTCTCATGGCAATAGCTTTCACAGGATTTTCCTAATCTCTGAAATCCCAGACATAGTCCCCTCTTTTCTCCCCCCTCCCATAGGATGAGAGCTGCCCTAGATTTTAGTTTAAGAGTTAAGATAGTCACCTCCTGAGGATTATTCATCCTACTTCAGGATAAAGACTTACTCTGGAAGTACTACTAAATGAAGAGGAATCCTAGAACAGGAAAGTCAGTCTAGATACTTATTTGAGTGCTGAAGTTCATCAAGATGAACATCAAAGTAAACAATGGACTCTATGCTACCCAGTGAAGTGAAACATCAACCAAAAATTTTTCATCATTTGTTTCAGTATTTTGGAAGATACAATAAAAGAGGGTGACACCGGTGATTTTGACACCAGTCATGGCTTCTGCTGTTCCATGACAGTAATGCACAGTGGGATTTAGCATAAACCAAGAAGAGATGAGGCAAGAGGTAAGAAACAACACGAGTCAGCAGCTTCTGGAAGAAAGAGAAAAAGACTAAGGATAAAACATTTTGTAGTCCTAAAAAAATGCCCTTATTGTGGGTGATCATTTTAACTCAGAAAAATTAAGAGGAAAGGGAAATTGTTACAACTTAGTCTCACAGTGAGATTAATGTAGCTAGAACAGAAGAGTTTAAGTCATCAAGTATCAGCAGGAAGTATGAGACACATTAATCATTCTCATTTCCAGACAAAATGTGGAAATAGTCTATGAAAATATGTCAGCATTTGCATGTAAATCAGCAAAGCCACAGTGACTTCAGAGGAACTCCCTCCATATATCCCAAGAGCCCATCAGGTCAACAGGCAGGATCATCTCCCTTCCAGGGCTTCTAACATTTGCATTTGCTTGAGAGACCACAAACAGTAACGTGTTCAGGCTTTCTAGGATTGAGAGGTATAGGATATCAGAGGAAAGGAAGCTGCTGACAGCTGACATATCTATAGCATGCTTTCTCAAAGCCAGGCTGGAGCTTTTCCCACCGCCTGTTTGCAGAAGAGATAGCTGGAAGTGGCTCACTCTTACTCTGGTTACATATGAGCCAAACATGAAACTGCAAAGGATGAGAAGACACTGTGATTTGCCTGTGGAAATCAGATGCGATGACCAAAACAGCTCTATCTGGATATGCGAGCTTTCGTTGCTACTTCATTTATTCATTTACTCGCATATTTCCTGAGTAGAGAATGGCTATCCTCAGGTATTTTGGCTTTTTATTATTCCAGGAAATATAAAAAAATAAAAAAAAAACGTAGACACCTTAAGGGTATCTTACTGCATTTAACCATGGAAGTCTGATAAAAACCATTCAGAAATACAGTCTTTACAGAAGAGGTCTTGCTCTTACAGAAGATAGATTTAGTTTTTTCTCACTAACCATGACAGAAGCTGGCTAAAGATTCAAAAATCTGTCCTCACTGAGCTTTGGAACAGACTCTGTGGGATTACAACTGTGTTCATATCCATCCCTTTAAATCCAAATGCACAGCAACATACTGAATTTACCTAGTCAGAGATCTGATCACACTTCAGCTACTTCACTGCTCAGCTAAAAGTCAGAGAGACCAAAACCACATTTATCAACATAAACAAGGAATATATTCCCAAGAGGAGTTTACTAGAGAGAAGAGCACATATTTGTCCGTCATGTAGAAGGTAAAATAGACCAAACAAAATGCTCTAAGACAGTAACAAATACAAAACAGATTTTACATCAGGATAGAACAGCAATGGCCTTTCAGATCTTGCTTGACTAATAGCAGTTTTGAACTTGCAAAGAGCTTGATATATGTTGAGCTGTCAAATCTGTGGACTTCAGGGTGGCCATGTGAAGTAGCAGGATCCATCCACTTACATGAAACTTGGAGAAGTCAGGCCCTAAAGTAAGTCTTCAGAATTCAAACAATTTCCTAATTGCAGTAATTAAGAGTTATGGGGTAAATGGGAGTATTAAAGAACACTGGAAACACTGAAATAACCTTCTTTCCTTAGGACTGGCAGCTTTTTAGTGCTTTCCAATGTATTGTCTTTAATTAGCTCGCCACAAATCTTGCATAGGCTTTCAAGCTATATTTAGACAGAGGTAGAGCTGCCAGGAATTCTAGGACATTTTTATTGTCACAACATGACTTCAATGCACTGTCTCTCATTCAAAAGAACCAGGAAAGTGCCTCTTTCCTCACCATCTCAGAACCAGAACAGATTATGCCTGCCTCCTTCCACACACAACAAATATGACAAATATAGTAGAAATTAACCTGACAGATTATATAGAGACAGAAAAATGAGAACCCCATGCATTGCTCTGGATGTGTGAAGGAGGAGAAAATGGGGAATTTGCTGTTTGGATAGAAATATAAAATCTATCATAACAAGTTAGAGCGTTTGTTGGATGGTGAAAGATCATGCTTTACACATGAGTGAAGTTTATGCTTTAGGTGAGATGAAGAAACAGTTAGAACCTCATAATTTATTCACTGCTGAAGAAGGATGGTGGTGGAGAAACATTGATTTTAGACTGTTACAAAACAGAACAAGCAGCCAAAAACCAAAAAAGTATACTGGGGATGATACAGTTATCACTTGATCCTTAAGTTACTAAATGGGGGAAAAAAGCAAGAAATACAGTCAAAAATCATAAAATGTTGGAAGGTCAATATATAGCAATATCAGTTTTGAAAATAATTTGTATTTTGCAATGATAGAGCAATTTCCAGAAGAGATTCTCAAGAGCAAGTGTTCTTCAACAGTTTTTAACCTCTCTCCAGAAAGGGTTTCTAATCTCTCTAGAAAGTAAAGACCCTATACCCATGTTGCAACTAAAGAGCTTCAGATACAGAAAGAGCTTCAAGACTACTAAAGTCTTTAGTAGAACTGGGAGGAAGCTACCACTGTCCTAACTTGTGTTCCATGGCAATGACTACTCATTTCTTGCATTGCAGATGGTAACAGACTCTAATGGATGCTCAACTCAGCAGAAATGCAGAGATTACAAGAGCATTAGTAAGGCATGAGAATCACAGAATCACAGAATTCTAGGGTTGGAAGGGACCTCGAAGGATCATCTAGTCCAACCCCCCTGCCAGAGCAGGTTCACCTAGAGTACATCACACAGGAACGCATCCAGGTAGGGTTTGAATGTCTCTCAGCTACTGTTGAGTAGTTTTTCAACATCCAACACAGAGCCCATCCTGCTCCTTCCCCCAGTGCTCAGGCACTGAAGGTACCCTAGCAGCCCTGCCTTTTAAGGTCCACCCCCTTGTTAAGCAATTAGCTTTATTATTATTAAACAATTAGCACCTGTGTAATGACCAGTAGGGCTGCTCTGTCAATCAACAATCAGGTAGCCCTCTGATCAACCTCTACAACCATCACAACAGAAAAAAGCTAGCCTAATGGATGAGATCACAAGCTGTCTAATATAAATAGCTCAAATTAATTACTGGCATTGTAATAGAGCAAATCCACTTAGAGGCATATGACTTAAAAGGAAACCCACAGCTTCCCAGACATTTTCCAGACAGTATGTCAAGTTCCCATATTACTGTTCTACACACTTTTCCAGCTTCATTTCTACCTTCATATTCAAGGATGTAGCTACCTGAAATATTGAGGTATTTTGAAGTGCCAGCTTCATGATCTTTACTGTAAAGAAAATGGGGAAGGAGCAATCAGGAAGACTCAAGGTATACGTGTATGCATCATTTGTTAGATCTGTTCATGTCTGGAAAGATAACAACTGCCACAAATACATAATCCTCTGAAGTGAAATCACCACTGGCATTTCTGCAAGTACATGGTAACATTCTGGGCTGAAGAAGAGTTATGTCGACACTGAGTACTTCTGAACACAGCAAAAACTTGTCAGCACTAGGAATCTTATCCTAACCATTTAATCATTCTTCAGCAATTTTATTTTCATCAAAAATACCCTGGCTGTCAATTTCTAACTGAAGCCTACACTTTGCAATGATTAGACATCCACATCCTTTGACAAGTTTTTATTGCTTCTCTGACTCATCAGATGAAAATGCTCCCTACGAGAATCAAAGGGAGCTAATATGTTAATTTATACACAATCGGCTGCAGACTACAATTCTTTCTACACTTTAAGAAAAACAAAATAACAAAACCAGGAAAACCCTTCAAATGAAATAGCTCAGTAAGTCTGGAGAGGAGCAATAGAATTCAAGCAGTGCTGAAAAAGTTGTAATTAGCATGCAATGTTATGAGCAATTTTTGCTAGTTAAGTGCATGATTATTTTCTATTTTTTTTTGCTGCAGTTTAGAAAGAGAAACAAGCTTCACCCCTTTGCAGTCTCCTGATTATTCTACATTTTCCCCAAAACTTCATAAAGTTTCCCTAACATAGCACAGAATGCTGGAGACTAAGTGAAACAACACAAAGCTGAACATCTTCACTTAATTGATTTTCCTTAAAAATAATGACCACAGGGGTGGGAGGCCAGCTGGCTCAGGATATTAGTAATGGATATGAAATATTTCCACCCTTAGTCAATGGTTCAAAACCAATTCAAGGCAGTGCATACTTTGAAAGTCATTTGATGACCCATGTGAAATGAGCTGGTGGTCTCAGTAAAAGTCTTGCTAGGCACATGTGTATGTTACAGTTGACTTTCTTGTTTCAGGGCTCTGCAAATACTCCAAAAGGAAATAATCACTGACATGTAACTGTAATGTATGTAATGGGTATTTGGAGAACAAGGATCAAAAACCACTGTTCAAATCTGAACAGTGTAGAAGTTTGAATTATGTATATTGATGAATATTTTGCAATAAGGAGGGATTACCTGTTGAAAAAACATACATAAACCCCTATTCTAAACACACCTTGCATTACACACTATCTCTCACTAGTGAGTTTCCAAGTGTTTCATAGACATGTAGGAATCACATCAGTACATTGCTAAACAATTGACTCCCTTCACCAAGACATTACGCTGCTATGCCAAAGAGAATGTTTTAAGTTCAGTTTTACAACTCATCCAACAGATTCTTTCTCCCCCTGCACCTTTATCAACATTCTGATTTGGTCTATCCCCCAACAACATACCGAGATATTTAGTTCTGAGTTGGAAACCAGAGTGTCATCTAGAGACCAGTACCTCTTCCTGTAACTTTGATGCCTCCCATCCAAGAAGTTTCAGATAGCTTGTTTCGTGTGAGTTTCTGAAGACCTGAGAATTGTAACATCAGCTTACAGATAGGTAGACGAATATATGGAAACCTTTAATAATCAGGACATGTCAGTCTAGACACATACACTTTCTTGCTCTTCTGTTTCCAGAGAGAGAGAAGGTAGTCAGTGTCAGGCAGCAAGTTTTTCTTTTTTTGTGGGGGACATCACATATTTTAGAAAATCTATGATTCTACAAAGTGAAGCAATTCTTAGGCTGTCAAGTTTTTCATACAGTAGTAAGAAACTTCTGTTCCACTGAAGTTTGAATTCAATGGGCAATGCATTCGTCTCAAGACTTCTAGAGTCACACACCCAACTGGAATAACTGAGCATCAATAACATCTGGCTCTTAAGTCCGAGCTTTATAACCAATAATACCAATTTTATAAAGAGGCTATACTTTGTAATTCTAATGTACTTGTCTTCTGTGCTTAAAACACTGCTAACACAAAAGAGTTGGCTTATGAGTTATTACCAATGGGCAATTTCTTTCCCCCTATAAATATATGATACACATAAACTCCTCATAACATCCAGACACAGAAACCCTTCTATCTTCAAAAGGGATTTCTCCGCAGTATAGCATCTCAAGAAGCATGTGGAAGAGAAGAGAAACTTTCACCACATCTGTGATACCCATTTTGTATTTAAATACATCAAAACTCCAAGCTTGGGCTAAATGATAATTGCTATCATTTAGTTACCCTGAGTTAGATACAGTATTTTCAATAGGGATAAACAAAATTTATGCCCTGTGTGAGCCAATAGTGTGCATGTTACATTGGTGAGGGTCTACTTGACAATCACAAGTAATCTTCTCAGTGTATCCTGCTAGCCAAAAGATCACAGGCCTACATGTGTCAAGGAAGTCTTTTTCTCACACTTGGCACTTTGAGTTCTCAGGACTCCAAAGTCTGGCTGCCCACAATAAGAGAGTCCTCATAGACAACCAGATTCCCCTGAAACCTCTCTTATAGCAATACAAGGAGAAAAATAGACCAAGTTAATTCTCACAGAGAAAAATTTAACATCCTTATTACAAAACTGGAAACACAACAAAAGGATAAGAAAAAAAATCTACTTCAGAGCAAACTTAAGAAAGCTTGGCAATTTCATCTCGGCTACCTTTCAACAAGGCAATGAATTCTTTTCCCATTCCTCATTCTTAGAGGATCTACTATCCCTGCAACTTTTCACTTCCTTGGTCATAGACAGCATCCCCACAACAGCTCATCAGAGCCAGCACAAATTTTTGCCTCATCTCCTTGACGAAAAAAGTTCCATCTTCCCTCATATCAGTTTTCTTCCTCCTCTTTTTGCTCACTGGAATTTCACTTTCAATAGTAGATTTTTATCAACTATGGCCTTGAGGAGTTATACATCTCCTCCTCTGACTGGATTACCAGAAAACTCTCCAGGATCAGATTTCTTGTCTCCCTGGGAGTTTCTCTGAATTTCCATTGTATTCTTTAATTAAGACATGCTTCTAGCTTCAGGCTCTTTTGCAAGTTGCAACATTTTCAAGACTGGCAAAAACTTTATAAAACATATACCAGAAGACATACGTATTGTACATACGAGTTATGAGAGTCAAAGCTTGCCTTTGAGTTTTCAGAGAGACCACACATGGTGTACTAATAACGTAGATGAAAGACTTGACAGTTACTGTATTTTTTTGCTAAATTATCTTCCTGTTCTCCTTTTGGATCATATTCCAGAGATAATTTTGACCCAAAATATTAGCTGAAATAATAGCATTAAAAATTATGTATAGCATTTCATGAATGTAAAGTTCTACCAAGTGTTAAATCTTTATACCATTTTTTCCTCCAGCCAGTGGTTCAATGGTATTATCTAAAAATAAGAGAAATTAAATTTAATTTTAAGCATCAAATGAGTAACAGGAGTGGGATTAGGACTTCAGGCTTCTTAATTTTCTTCTTGTGATAAGCAAAAATTCCAGTTAGAAAAATTGATACAGAAAATCATGTATTCAGCAAGACATTTCCCCCATGGAAATAGTAATTTCCTTTGAGAACAGGTAGCATTTTGGACAAAAACAATCACAAAAATATCACTTATTGTTTCATCTAAAACACTTACCTTCAGAAATGCTAAGACATTGCCTCTCAAGACTTCTGGGACAAATGCCTCAAAACATTGCTCTTTTGAGGCCAAGTTTTTCAGTTAACTCAGGCTTCTCATGACACACTGCACGGTGGTCCAGTTAACCAAAAGCCTGAACAATTCCTGGGGTTGTGAGGGACTGCAGAGGCAGATGGCAGTAATCAAATTTTAAGTGAGAACTTTACTTGGCACAATTTTTTATTATTTCACTTAAATTATGGTTAAGATTTTTTTTTCCTGAATTAAAATTTCAAAAGAATTTTTTTGTTAAGAGTGAAATTATTTTCATTGTCAGCAGCATTTGGGGACTGGGAGGGAAGCAGTCCACTAAAGGATTAATATCTTCCAAGAAGCTGTAGTCTGCAACGTGTGTGCCCTTATCCAGAATAAGCAAATGTCTAGATAAATAAGCACTGCTGCAAGTCAGGAAAACTATGCATAGCAGAGTTTCTACACAATTTAATTCCACATTTAATACTCAATGCGTTTAAAGAAACTAAGAGTACGTTCATTGTTTCATTTCTGTTAAGAAACCTGCCAAAAACTGCTGCAGAACAGTGGCATTCTTTAGAAGAAAATCTAATTATTTTAGCTAGAGTAACAACTTAGGCCTGTGATGAATTTCAGTGATGTGCCCTCACTTGCAAAACTCTGATGAGGAAAAACATCTGTCCTTTTCCATTAAAGGCATGAATGCCCTAAGAGCAGTGAAATGATATGGCAGTGGTGCGCACCACAGAACTGCCTATAAATAAACCTAACAAATACATTTTTCTGGAATGTATACAGTGGAGGAATAGATCATATGTTCCTCCTCCTAACAACAGAGTACTGCAATAAGTAGCAAGAGTGATCTAATGCAGACTTCATTTTACATTTACTCCTGCAAGCTACTTGCAAGGTAAGAGGGATTTTCCTTGACTTAAACCCTCAGGATTTTTGGTCTTTGTCCAGAAACTATTTCCAGCACAATTTCAATAGTTCCATGTTCTGAGAGGCCTGAGTGCTTGTTAATTACCAGGGGTGAGCTTGCACATGGGGTCTTCACCTGTTCAAAGAGATATTCTGGACATTGTACCTTATGCTGCAAATCACAAATAGAGAGGAATTCAGAGCAAATGCATTTCCAGGCCTCCTTTGCTAAGAAGAGGAAACCAGAGGCCAAAATTCAAGTTCTAAAAAAGAAAGAAAAACGAAACAAAATTAGAGCACTGTATCAGGCTCCCCGTGGAAGTAGTCACAACACCAAGCCTGATTGAGTTCAAGAAGCATTTGGACGATGGCTCAGGCACATGGTGTGACTCCTGGGGTTCTCTGCAAAGGTACAGGAGTTGAACTTGATCCTGGAGGGTGCCTTCCAACTCTGCATGTTCTATGATTCTATGAAAAATACTTACATAAGTGCCCTTTATTGCATTCTGAAAAGCAGGTTTCTACAAGCTGTTTTGCTTCTCAAATAGATAAATATATTGTTTTCAATACTTATTACCACAGTCCACCTAAAACAGTACTTGTTTTCCATGGAAAAAATGAATTTTTGTGTCCTTTTTCATGTAAAGCACTGCCTTCCTGCAGGATTAAGCCCATTACATTTAAAGCTAAATCGACCAGCACCATTTTAGAAGCAGCAAAACTACTCTCAGCTTGAGAAGTAGGGATTTCCCACAAGATACTGTACCCAGAAACCCCCAAAAAAACCCCCCAAAAAAAAATCAGCCTGCAAGGATGATTCAGCATCAGTTGGATCATTGCAGTTAGTGCACACAAAATACAAAATATTTTTTTCATTGTTTTTCAGGAAGACTTTTTATATCCTGACAATTGCCATTTGTGTGACACTGCAAAACCAGTAACATTACTACAAAAATCACATCACACTGTACTTTCACAGTGGAAACAATTCTACACAAATTAAAATAGCAAAGGAAAATTAAACTCACCAAGGAGCAGTTCCTTCCCAATGAAAGGGGGATTTGCTGAGCTTTTAAAAAAATGGTTTCACCTTGAAATTTTCACACTTCTCTTATTTGGGGCTGTTACTTCAGCAAGAAATAGACCTTGTTAACCTCCCAATTTACTAATCCTCCCACTCTAGAATGTGACACACTTGTTAAAGTGTGACAAGTTACCGAACCACCGAGCAAACATATTTAAAGGTGGCAAGTAAAGCCAGCCACCCAAACCAGAAGAAATTAAGGATCCCCTACCCTCCTGCCACCAGACAGATGGAGGGAACCTAGGGGACAGGGTTGGTTGGAAGCAGGTTACTCCTCAGCATGGATGGTGTATCGCTCGCCAGCTTATGCTACCTTCCCAGGTATCCCCCTACAACAGATAAAAGGCTTGTGGAACAGAAAAATGAGGATGATGATGAAATAGATGAGGGATCATACAGGTTGGAAGAGTCACCATGGGTGAGTCAAACAACCCCCTCGTACCATGACAAACTCTACTAAGAAAAAAGAAGAGGGTTGTGATTGGTGACTCTCTTGGGCATCCAGTTGACTGGACCGAACTCACAGGGAAGTTTGCTGCATTGTATGTCAGGGAGTGCATCAACTGCCTGAAACTTCATGTTCTGAGTGATAAGGTTGAATGTTTGTGGGTGAAGATCAGGGGGAAGGCCAAACAAGCAGATGTCCTGTTGGGAGTCTGTTATAGACCACCCAACCAGGATGAAGATACGGATGAAACATTCTTCAAACAGCCTGAAGAAGTTTCATGACCGCCAGCCCTTGTTCTCATAAGGGACTTCAATCTACCAGATATCTGCTGGAGTACAATACAGTAGAGAGGAAACAGTCCAGGAGGTTTTTGGACGGTGTGGAAGATAGCTTCCTGACCCAACAGGTGAGTGAGCCAACTAAGAGATATGTCCAGCTAGATTTGCTTTAGTAATCAAACCAGCCATCCTCAGGGTACTCAGTCCCCTGAGATGGATGACAGAGATGGGGAGCTGATTAAAGTCTCCATAATCCAGGAGGAAAAGTTTATAGACTTACTGCTCCACTTAGACATACACAAGTCTATGGGGTCAGATGGGTTCCACCCAAGAGCGCTGAAGGAGCTGGCAGAACAACTCACCAAGCCACTCTCCAGCATTTATCAGTAGTCCTCATCTAGTGGGCACGTCCCAGAGGACTGGAGGTTGGCCAACATGGCAACTCTCTACAAAAAGGGTAGGAAGGAGGACCCCAGAATTTACAGGCCTGGTGCTGGGGAATGTCATGGACCAGATCATCCTGAATGCGATCACACAGCACATGCAGCAAAACCGGGCAATCAGGCCCAGTCAGCATGGGTTCATGAAGGGCAGGTCCTGCTTGACTATCCTGATCTCCTTCTATGACAAGGTGACCCACCTGGCTGATGAGTGAAAGACTGTAGACATTGTCTATTTAGCCTTTAGTAAAGCATTTGACACTGTCCCCCACAGCATTCTCCTTGTGAAACTGGCTGCTCATGGCCTGGGTAGGTGTATTCTTCACTGGGTAAAAAGCTGGTTGGATGGCTGAGCCCAAAGAGTAGTGGTGAATGGTGTCACATCTAGTTGGTGACCGGTCACGAGTGGTGTCGCCCAGGGATTGGTTATAGGGCCAGTGTTGTTTAATATCTTTATTGACCATCTGGATAAGGGGATCGAGTAAATTTGCAGATGACACCAAGTTGGGCAGGTTTCTGATCTGCTGGAGGGTAGGAAAGCTCTGAACAAGCTGGATGAATGGGCTGTGACCAATTGCATGAGGTTCAACAAGGCCAAGTGTTGGGTCCTGCACTTGGGTCACAACAACCCCATGCAATTCTACAGGCTCGGGGAAGAGTGGCTGGAAAGCTGCCCACCAGAAAGGGAGCTGGGGGTACTGATTGACGGCCGGCTGAACATGGGATAACAGTGTACCCAGGTAGCCAAGAAGGCCAATGGCATTCTAGCCTGTATCAGAAATAGCATGGCCAGGAGGACTAGGGAAGTAACAATCCCCCTATACTTGGCACTGGTGAGGCTGCACCTCAAGTACTGTGTTCAATTCTGGGCCCTCCACTACAAGAGAGATACTGAGTTGCTGGAGCAGGTCCAGAGAATGGCAACAAAGCTGGTGAAGGGCTTGGAGCACAGGTTTTATGAGAAACAGCTGAGGGAACTGCGGTTGTTTAGTCTGAAGTAGATCTCTATAACTACCTGAAAGGAGGATGGAGCGAGGAGGTGACTGATCCCTTCTCCCAAGTGACAAGGGATAGGACAAGAGTTAATGGTCTCAAGCTGCACCTTAGAAGGTTTAGACTGGATGTTAGGAAAAATTTCTTCACTGAAAGAATTGTCAGGCATTGGAACAGGCTTTCTGAGGAGGTGGTGGAGTCACTGTCCCTAGAAGGGTTCAGAAAATATACAGATGAGGCCCTCAGTTACGTGGTTTAGTGGTAGTCTTGGCAGTCCTGGGGAAACGGACTTGATGATCTTGAAGATCTTTTCCAACCTAGTTGATTCTGTGATTGTGTATTAGATCCATAAATGGGCCTTAAGAATAGTTATATTTTAAGAAGTTATATATTGAAGTTAATTTTAACATTAATTTACTTCACAGGAAGTGTATGCTATCAGATTTTTCTATTGGGATTCAATCCCTAAAAGCCTTATTTCTGCTACTCATGGTTGCACACTCAGAACTCACTGCAGCTATGAAGAAGCCAGTTCTTAGGGGTGAACTGCTGCAACCAAACAAACTCCAACTTTGTAGTCCAAATGCAACCTGGACCATGCCAGGACCATCCTAAAAATCATCTCTTTCAAATACACACTGTCTAAATTCTAGTAGGGGTCTGAACATTTAAAATTTCTATTTTCAGTATGTCTCCAGCACTATTCTAATTAGCAGATAGACCACCGTTACCTTATCTTTGTTATTCATACTTAAAGTATTAAAACTGAAAGCATAAATCTCTTCTTACATTCTCATGGTATTTGTTTAGCTTCTGCACTTCCTTTGGCTTGGACAATTGTAAGAGGCTGAGTTTTGTTTTGTTTCCCAGGTCTGTTTCACTTTAGGGGCATATTAATTTTTTTCAGTGTTTCCAATGAAAAGAATTCAAGAACTATTTCTACAGAGTGGGCCACATTCCATGAAAGCCAGTAGAGAGAGACTCACAAAAAACTTGGATGAGACCCATCGTATCCTTTAATATCCTGTTTTCCTTTTGTTTAACCTACCATTGTTCTGGGCTCCAAGTATGTCAGTTAAGATGATAAATTAGTGTGAATATTAAAAATGGACTTCTCGCAAAACTTCGTATTTGAATACTCAAATACTGTGGGGGACATCAGATCTCAGACTCGATTATGGAATTCATTTTCCCACCAACATTACAATCAACAGAATCAAAATCCCTAGGGCTAAATGCTAAGCTTGGATTCCATATGTAATTACTGTATATGCTACAAGAAGTTTTGCTGCATAATTTGGCATAGAATACAACTTACAGGCACATCATATCAGTAGTATAATGCTCTGCAACTCTCACATACCTTTGAGGGTTGAATTTAAATTTGAAATAATAATAGAGTGAGGTATTTTGAGGGAGTTGCTTCAGAATATTTGCAGAATTCTTAAAAGCCTAGGCAGTTGTGTACATGGAAGATATCAACTTGTCATTTTTCTCATGCTGTTGATAATCATCACCAGCTTTCTATATTAACAATTAGCAGAAATGTTGACCTTAGAAAATAGCTTTCCATCTTGCTTGTATTTCAGATAGGTGTGCCAGAAGTTACATCATTTTGAACCTCCAGAAGAGAATGTTTAGATTAAGTACCCTGCCTGGATTTTCAGATAAAGAAGATACATCAGACATTCATAAGATGTCATTGTATTCTCTGCTGTGTTAAGGAATTTTTTTTTCCAAGGCATTTGTTTTTGCTTAGTAATTCTTTGGTACCATTAGCATCAACCAAAGATTATAGTGAAATATGACTACCAGCTTTTAGCAAAGCACTATTATGACCTTTTGCAAAAGTAGTTAGCTTCAATTACATGGTTGTATGTTGCTAACACCTGAAAAGTTAGGAGGTTTTTTTTCTTAAGAGCTTATTCATTTGGCAACTAATAAATCATGGAAATGTTATGCCTATCCCCTTTTATTATAAAGTTATTCCTCTTGGGAGGAAAAAAAACCCAGCACGAACACCTGGGCCTCTCTAGACAGTCAAGGTGCCAAGTAACTCTGGCATGGACCACCTCCCCCTGAAGGAGCCAGTACGACAACCCAACCATGGAGGTATGCAAATAGGTATCCTTAAGGGATAGAAATTACCATCCCCAAACCCCACCAGCTTCTCCTGTTCTCAGTCAAAACAAGTCCCAGTTATCAGTTATTAGTACCTCTCTACCTTGTGAGAGATGATCTGTTGTCCTCACACTGATTAGTGATGGACTGAGTGTCCAGGCAAAAGATTGCTGTGCATACTCTGGATGATTCACATGTGATGTAGACCCCCTGCTGCAGTAGGTCTGTTGTTGGGCACTCAATCCCATTAGGTCTGAGTCTGATGTTGTTGGCAACCGCATTCTCATCAAGCATCTACTAAGAATCTGGCAGTCTGTAAGGAATCCATGTTGCACATGTAGAGACCTATTGTTTGTAAACATGTATCTTTCATGAGGAATAAACATTCTAACTGTGGCAAACATGTACTGTGAGGCCTCTAATCATGCGATAGGACCAGATAGCCACCCTCGGAAGTACCCCAAATTTACAAAAAAATCCAGTCACCTTCAGTAACCTCTTATAACTGAGTTAAACTAGAGCAGCATATTACTCAGACCATATCACTTGCTTTAGATTACATGTGATTGCATATCATACTTATATGCGTGACTTTGTATATTATACTTACTTTGTTCCACAGACTTTGAACTATCAGGGATTATTAGGTCCAGTAAATCTAATTGTTAAAGCACCTACATTTCCTGGAACCTTGCCTACACAAACTGTCCAACCCCAGACCACCACCAATGGAATGTTCTACAAAGCACTGCATTTTAGCACTGAGATAAATGTGGTACCTGGCTTTTTGTGCCACGTGCCTCACCAGCATCACTCAAGCACTTGAAAGAGTCAACTTTCTCACTTGCTAAAGGAGTTAATTACTGACACGTTAAAAGAGAGGGGATTTCTCCAATATTACCCAACATATCATGGTCAGGCTCCAGAGAATCTGGGTTTCTAAAGGGTTACAAGCACGTGTCTTGGAGATTAAGCACCAAAGACATCCCTTCCCCTGTTGGCACACAAGGGTATCTGAGATCATACAGTTATCGCTGTTCTGTAAGGACAAAGTATATTGTCCTTAGCATGGGAATATTAAGCCAAATCCAGGGAATGGCTGACCTTTGCAGTGTGATTATTTCAGCTCAGTAAGTCACATTCATAGCATTTTTTCTTTTTTGTTTCTCAGACAGAAAAAGAAGAAAGATGAAGGCTATGGTGAAAGAAGGGCTATAGAGACCTTACAGGAAAGAAATACAGGAAGAGAACATTTGTTAAGGGTGCGTGCCTCAGTGCTGTGGTTCACAAATAATTGGAGTATTCCTCTCCCATCACTTAATCTTAACAAGTTATCTGAAATGGACTGGTAAGACAGTATGATTGTATTAAGATCCGCAAGCAGTAAACATCTACAAAAACCAAACAGCCGTTTTTGATGGAAACCATGCCAGCATTTCATTTCCTTCCCTTTCTTGATTAATAAAAAATACAATTCAACAAGAATGTTACTTATATACAACACTAATTATTACAGATCAGAAGAAGGTAATGGGTTAGGTGGTCAGCATTTTCTGAGTGGAAAAGTTTATTCCACGAGACCCTTAAGAATATCCTGCAAGAGACAACATGAAAGTTCATTCTCATGAACTTTATTTGATAAAACATTAAGATTCTAAATAGTTTGAGTCAACGTTTTTGAAAGGCCTGTAACTTTTTTCTTAAAAAAAACAAATCTTCATCTCCAAGCACAAGCATGTTGGAAGCAGAATGAAAGGCTGGCACACCAATCATCTGCAAGCAAAAAAAGGATCTTTTCCCCTGTGTCCAGTGCGTTATGCCTTAAACTTTATTATTGAACACAGAAAAGACTTGGCATGCTATCCATCAGCATTTGGAAAGTTCTGGGTTATCTCCCTGAAAAAATTATTTCACTTTCATGACACTAATAAATTAAAAAATATATATCTCAGAGAACAGGCGTTAAGAGTATTCCTAATTTTATACAGTCATCTGGATATGACATCACAACACCAAGTAATTTTTTACAAGTACTGTGAGAATAACCAGGAGGCTCTATTAACTTTTTACTACACAGTCTCATTACAACTTTTAAAGTACTCAGCAGAATAAAATGATAGTCACCAGGAGCTCTCCAGATCCATGGGATCTTGAACAGCAAGCATGGAAACTATTGCAGCCTGTACAAGATGGAAAGTAAAGAGGATGGAATAAGGAAGGAAATGCCTTTTGGAACTTGGAAGTTATTTACAATTTAATAATACATCTCCAGCACAAAAGACAGACAACATTACACAGCTTCTAAGTGTAAAAAGTAAAAAACCCCCTAAATTTTGTATAAGTTCCTCAAATACATATTAAACCGTATGTTCCTTACAGTGCAAATGCAAAACTACATGGAGGTTTAAACTGGCTCCAAACTTAACTTCAATTCATGCAATTGAAAGCTCATGTTTGATTGTAAACAAACACAGATCTACACTGTAAAACCCTGGACTATGATAAGTCACATAAGTTCAGAGCTAACTGGAGCAAAACTTTTGTGAAACTAGGGAGTTAGGGAACTTCTAGACCATCTGAGCATTCAGCTTAGATTAAACTCAAGGCCTAGTTTCAGGAAGCAGCTATATAGAAGTTTTGTAAACATCTGCAAAGTTGCCAAAGAAATTTTACAAAACTGTAAACACAGTAAGTTCACCCTTAGCTCTCCTCCCACAACTGCAATAAGCTTATCTAATGCTGTATTTTTGCCATCATACCAATGTAGAGGATTGCACAGATGGAAATCCTAATTGGATGGCTATCACTTCCCCATAAAACAATAATTTGAATTCTCTAGGTGCAGTAAAGAATGTGTGCTGCTGATTGCTGATCTTAGTTATGTTGCTATTTGGGTCAAAAGAAAAAAAAAGAAAAATCAGCTAGCTACATGCAGATGTCAGAGTAAATCCTGGTGATATATGGCAGGCCTTCTGCACACTTCTATGTCTTCCATCAGCTTTCTGCTTTTATTTGACAACACAGTGGAATATTGGGAAGCAGAGATCAGATATCTTAATCTAGTTGAGATTTCAAACCTTTGTAGCAGGGACTGTCTAATGCAATACATAAGGAGATTGGCACAAAAAACTGAAAATACACCAGCACAAATCCTAATTCTCCAAGTAAAAATTATGTCATCACCATCATGAAATAGAGATAAACTTCTTAAAATGGACTCCTCCATCTTGAGCTGCTGTTGGATTTTCTGTCTTCCTGAAGTGTCCATCTAGACTGTAAAGTCCTCAAAGCAGGAAACATTTTATCTTAGGTAGAAAGAAGAGACCACCAAGCATACGGTCTGTGCTAAGTAATATGCACACTGAGCACAGTCAAACAAAACACGCATATGTATGCACCTCCACCACATCCATTGAGATATATTATTGAATAATGGCCTATTTTGATCAGATACATGAAAGTTTTATTATTTTCTATACAACTTCCAAGCAGTGTTTCCGACAGAACTTCCAAGCAATTGGCTTGTTCCCAGAACTGGAAAACCCTTTCCTTCCTGCAGCGTGACAGAAAGCACTTTGGTATGAGCACGCATTCCCCACAAACTAAGCAGACAGAAATGGAGTACAAGAAAAAAAAAAGTGCCAAGAATGAGGCTCTCAAGACTGCACAATATTCTTCTAAGGGCTCCAAACAAGTCCTTTTGCACAATGAATACTTGCAGACCAGATGAAATGTGTGAAGCTTTGGATAAATTTTTTGATTAGCTGAAGTAGTCAGATGTGGTTTAGGGAATTTATGGTTTGTCCTGGGTGTGAGAATCCACCATGGGCACATACGAGTGCCAATGTAAAGACTGAAACTGTATTTTGTAACATATCCTAATAGGTCAACTCATTGGCTCCCTTTATCACCTCTCAAAACAAAGGTCCCAGGGAAAGCCTTCTGGGGGGTCTCCGTGGTTCACTTGGGAGAAAGTGGTACAGGTCTCTCCCAAATCACAGCAAGACTGGAAAAGATTTTTCCAGATCACAACAACACACAAGGTGCCCCATTTCTGTCCTGATTAACTTGGCAGAAGGAATATGCAGCCTCATGAAAAAGCTTGGACATACCTCAAGTGGGTTTTGGGGGTTAGCCTAAAGCTTTTGAGGGGTGTCAGGCTAATTGCATATATACAGCAGCTGTTTTGAATATAGGCAATAGCTCTTAGTACCTCCAGAGCATCTGACTCATTGCACAGAAACTGTACAGTCAGCCTGGTTTTGTGCCATGGAAGTGTCCACAGTTTCCAGATATACAGCAGGCTGAGGGCAGCACTGATCAGCAACTCTGGCCAGATATAGAAAACTCCCAGATTACATCGAGGTTTCTGAGAAGGCAGAGAACAAACAAGCGGAAGAAAAAACATGTCTAGGAAAACCTCAGGTGTACAGTAGCTGTAACTGGAACTCACGTGACTTTTCTCCCTAAAAATTATAGTTCTGGTGGGTCAGAGCTTTCCCACAAATCAAAGCATCTACATTTGGCTGCCTTTTGGAATTTGCATTCATTATCGTTGCCACAGAGCAAACCACATATCTTCAGATAAAAACCTGCCTATCAGGTCATCAGTAATAATAGGGCCAAACAAAATTTCTGATTTGTTCCTCTGGTGTTATGCACCATGAGTCCAGCCACAGACCCTTAGTTTGTGCTGATGGCACCTGGGTTCCCAGGCTGATTTGTATATCCAGGCTGTGTTGGTTTGCAAGCTCAAATGAGATCTTATGCATTAAGTCCACCATTGCGCACATGCTGGACACGAAACTGTGCAGGATGTTATGCAGCAGGGATTACATCTAAGTTCCCTGGCTACTGCTTAATATCAAATCTGCGTTTGTTTTCTCAGCTCTTATTTTAAATCACTGTTAAAGTGACTGCCAAATGAATGAAAAGCAACGCTGTAAAAAACATACAGGAACACTCACCAAGGAAGATACACAAAACTTCATTGCAATTAGACTAAAGCAAGGACACACCCAGCACAGTTAGCAATTTCCCCAAGCAGGGCTTTTCTTTCCATGAAAATATTTTTCTTCAACCAAAGATTTCTCTAGATGGGGCATGTCCAGATAATTTAGTCCCCCCCAGCCCCCCCAGAAAAGAGTAAAGTTCCTACGTTCTTAAAGTACTCTGCCATTTCACAACACTTTCAATTATTCTATGTATTCCACTAAACATAGTCATTCACCCTTTCTTTCCTTCTTTCTCTGATCAGTTTTTCCTGCTGCATGAGCCTCAGCTCCTGTATTTTCCAGAAAGGAGCCACTGGAAACAGCTCTTGTGCCAGCCTGACATGAAAGCTCAGCTCTCCTTTTAGGCCTTGTATTTGGCCTAAACACCAGTTACAATAATATTAATATTTAAATGGCATCATTTAATGAACACCACTGCAAGCGCTCACGGCTTTAAAACATTGGATCAGAAAGGCTCTTCATCTGTCCCTAGCTCAACAAAAATAAAAAATGCATCTGTCAAAAATGTAAAATCATATTTGTTTTTATATATACACACAACCTCCTAACGGTTGAAGTAAAATTACTTCTGAAGTTCAAAGTTGAAAACAGATGACACGTACAGCACTGCGCATCTGATAATGTTTTGGTAGCACAGATAAAACTGCTTATAAAGTCTGATTTGGGATTGTTCTCTCATCCACTCCAGCATATTGAACATTCTCCAAGCTAAAACTCCTGAAGTTCTCATCAATCCTTTTTCCTGCCATTGCCTTGTCACATTGAGGGCTTGTTTTCTTTCAGGACAGAAGTTCCCTGCTGTGCTTTTCCTGATTTCAGACTATTTTTAATATCTACTTTAAGTTGCTATATCAAAAGGGAATCATAGATGGTAAGAGTTAAAATTATGCCACAGGAGATATTTATCATCATAACTTTATATAATGTGAGCTCTTTTTCTCTGAAATTCTCCCCATGCTGGACACTCCCCTGTTTGTTTTATGAAGGCTACACTAAGGAATGCGTATGCCTAATGAATAGTATAAGCCTCTCAAATTTATCAACACATGTTTGGTGGGGTATGGTAATTACATTAATGAGAAAGTAGCAATGTTTATTTCTTTCCATTTCTCACCACTACTGAAAGAGCCAGATTTCTGATACCACATTTCATGCTTACCCCAGTCCTCAAATAAATCCTTCATTTTAGTGATGCCAAGTTAATAAAAAAAAAAATAAAAAAGATATTTAGTACCATCAAGGTGACTGGAAACCAGACTGGGTTCCATAAGATACATGAGCACTTTATGCAACTATGACCCCTCAGGGGGATCATGTACATCTCCAGTAACCTAGTCACTCTATGACGGATCCAACAAAATGAAAGTACAGGCACCACTATCTTAGAAAATGTGGTATGGACCTGTGAGACCCGAGTCTGAAAGGTGGAAAATACTGGACCTGGGGTCACTTGACACCTCTGAACATCAGGACAACTTCCAATACTTACTCTGGAAAATATTGGCAATTGTTATTCCAGTTTTCATGAAGTTTGGCCCACTCCCCAAGGTTCTGTTCACAGGGCTGAACAAGTGCCACCTACTGCCCAGCAGCCAGGTATCCTGGTAGTGAGTTGGTTGTGTAGAATTGTCTGGTGACCAGTTGGCAGCAGTCAGTTGACCTAGTCCCCAGCATGAAAAAAGGGATCAGATTAAACTCATGTATCAACAGGTTTGAACAAAGTTTATTGAAATATAAAAACTTTGTTTTTAAAAACAAACATTTAATAAATGTGAACAGTTTCTCTGTAATAATACAGTAGTTCAGACTCTAAAAATGGCAAAAAATGAAACTAGAAATCTCAGTAGAGTTCTGCTCACTCTAAAACATACAAGTGGCTATAAAGTTAATAGCTTACAGTTCTCAAGTTGGAATGATCTCTGAAATGAAGATCAGATGCAGAGTAAATTCTAGGTAATTATGCTAAATTCAGTAATTCAGGAATTTGTCCAGACTTTGACTACTGTATGTATTGCTTCTCTTAAAGAGTTGTTTGAAATACTTTTCATAAAAACTAATGAAAAAAAAATTGTCATTGCAAACCTGGAAACTAATTATATGTAATGGGAGGAATTGTTATTCAAAGGCAATAGATGGAGAACCTAAAAAAATAAATAATCTCATATATCTACAAAAAGTCAGTGGGTCACACACAGGCTGATATCCAGAACAGACAGCTCTGGGCAATACCCACACTGCCTGCTGGAACCAACCAGGGACAAGGGGAAGGAAAAAAGTATGCAGTGAACTATTTGGGGATCATAAAGTGATTTTAAGAAAAGGACATACTGCAGAATATTTGCTGCTGCAAATCCACGAAACAAAAATAATGTAATATTTAGTTTCCAGGTTAAGTTTGTTTGGCATATAAGCTCAGAATAGTTTTTTATGTCTACAGTTAGAGCCACTAGTAAAAAGAGTTTCCATTTAGAAAGAGATTTGAACTGTTTTCACGGAGGCACTCCTCAAATTGGTGCCACTGACTGAGCAGGTGGCAAGGTCTCTCTGGAGGGCATCCCTTCTCTCCAGCATGTTGACCACACCACACAGCTTGGTGTCATCAGCACACTTGCAAAGGGTGCACTCAATCCTGCTGTCCATATCACCGGCAAAGGTATTAAACAGCAACAGTCCCAACACTGACCCCTGAGGAACATCACTCCTCACTGATCTCCACTTGGACATTGAGCCTTGAAGGCAACCTGAGCAACCATCTGTGTAAAGAGCAAACAGCTTTGAAGGGAAGACCAGAAAGAGCAAACAAGTTATTACATAGGCAATTTCCCCCTTACCTGATTTATTGGCAATTCTGATGCACAGTGTTGCAGGGATTGCACAATTTACCTCAAGGAACTTGAGTATGATCACAAATGCTTCCAGAATATCTCCCCCAAGACTAATTCAATACTTTCCAAAGGGTCTCACATTTCTGTGTCTCTTCACCTTGTGTGCTAACTTTCATGCATTCAAAGGTCATACAACACTCTACCAAATCAAAACGGTTAACTCACATACTTACCCTTGCACTCAACAAGGCACTTGGTAACATTTAATTCACATGCCTATGTTCTTGTTCAGACTATTGTGAGCAGTTTTATACCTTCCAAGCTTCCAACAAAAATCCAAGCATTTGACTGTGAGGAAAACACATACATAAAAATACATTCTGGGCAAAAGATCTTTCCATCATTTTGGGGCAAAGATATTTGTTGGACCATGCCTCAGGCTGGGTATTTAGGCACAAAAGTAGCATGATGTAATCCCTGTACTAGAGTGGTTTAAATGTGGGTTTAAAAAAGCCTTTAATTCAATCAGAAATGCAGGATACTGGACTGATTTTAAAACATGCAGTGATATAAACCATACATGGTCTCCCTCCGTGATTTATATTTACATAAATGTTTCATTCATGCATCTTTCCTAATCCTCATTGTCCACATACTTGTCACTGAGGATCTCAAACAGCACAGAGCAAGTGGTCCTACAGGGCAAACATTAAAAAACAAAAGAATTTTTTACAAGAAAATTTTAGAGTTTTTTCCCCTATCGCTTATGACTTGGAGAAGGCATTTATTATGGAGTTTACCAGCCCTGTATAGATGAAAAAATAAATGGCAATTCTGGCATTCCATATATTAAAAAGCAACTTCAAGGATTTTTTTTCTTTTGGCTAGTTTCCATGTTTTTCTTAACTAAGAGATGCCAGGCTCAAGTCATTCCTTCCATATAAGGGGACTGGGAGATTGCCATTCCTAAGATCTGTTTTCTCTTAAAATGAGTCAGCTGCGCAGGAGTGATGTTTTTTACACATAGTTTACTCCAAGTCCACAAGGCTGACAGATTGCTTACATAGTCAGATGACTACGAGCACTTCCTGAACACAGAAGGCAGGGATGGGTAAAGATACAGCACAGGTGTCTTTCCTTCTGCCAATACACACTGGAAACTAATGGCATAGCACAGCTAATTGCATTGTAGATGTAGACCACCAAGAAGTGCTGCGAGGAGCTGAGGAACAGTTTCACCCCCCAACAGGAAGGTGACAAAGCTCACTCACCTGGAGCAGGCTAGGACCTAGATAATTAATCCTAATGATCCATCAGGAACACAATAGGTCTCCCAACAGCCTCAGCAGAGAAATACTGAAAAACCTGTGCTGTCTTTCTCTCAAACTTGTAGAGACTACCCTACATTTCACACCCATCCATATCCACAATTTAACCATGTATACAAAGCTCTCACTTTAAAATAACTTTGTCAAAATGGCATCCTAGGAAACTCCAGCTCCTAGGTTTCCATATCAGCTGCATGCTGTTTGCACTAGGAAGGAGCACACTTAGGCAACATACAGAACTCAGCCACCAGGCCTGAAAACCCAGCTTGTGAGCCAATGGTCAATTTAAGGTCCCTTCATCTCAGGCATCCACACAGGTTCTGTGAGTCAGGTAAAGCCTTCACAGCCTCAGTGACTTTTGTGGAGCCCACAGTGGTAGCAATATGGAAGTGCATCAGTACCATGATTGAGTTTTATTTGGTCATCAAGAGAGCCCTCTAATAGAAGTAGAATATAATTTTCTAGACATATATATTGTTTCTTTGCTAAATCTAAACTGAATCTGTTTAACAAAACACACTTGTTCAGGATGAGTGATAAGTTATTTCGCCAGATTTCTCTTTCAGCTTGTTGAAGAACAAGGGGAATGCCCCACCAACATATCCAGCTTCTGAAGAGCAGCATGCAAACAGCATTTCTTCAACACATTTTCACTTTAGCACATGCACTGAGTAAAAGACTGAGTAAAAAATGGTGATACTGCTGAAGGCCCTCATCCAGCATATACTGAAGCCAAAATGAAGACTCCCACAACATACAGCAGATGCTGAATAAAGGCCATCATGGTTGGACATGTGCAATACATCCTTTCAGCCTTGTTGAAATATAGGAGCTTGGGAGGAGATTGCACAATCCATACAATCTTTTTGCACTTCCAAAACAGAACAGTTTATAACTGTTCTGCAAACACAATAAAAGTAATGTAGCCAAAGACATTCGTACTATGTATATTTTCTCAGTTATAAATAGAGCACTCTGTACATACTTTCATTGCTTACAACAACATCCACCAAGGAAATGCAGACTGTCTGAAGAGACGCCTTTTAAAACACTTGTTAGTTATATTATTTAAACCCAAGGTTTGGAAATTTATCACTATTAAAGTAGAACAAGTTCTTCCAGGTTTTGCTTCACAATACTTTTGCTTCCAAATTCTTGCCAGATGCAACTGGGATCTGTTTATGCCCAGTACAGCTGGTAACACATTTGTTCTCACTGATATCATGGAAAGGCAAAGGAGAAATTAAAACATAACAAGGTCACGCTGGCACCATACTTCAAGTAGAGATGACAGTCTCTGGTAGCTGAGAAAGCAGTTAGTGTGTTGAGATATACTTTAAAGTCATTGTAGATGGAAGCAAAAATTCACATTTTAGGATAACAAAATGGATTATAAGCTAACCATTGATTACATTTAGCTTAAAGTAGCTTCCTTGTTAGGATATTTCAGCAAAGGAAAATGTTTAACATTCAGACACCACTGACTCTAGTTTCTAAAGTTCAGAGGTCCTGTAGTTGTGTACATAACTAATTTACTATCAACAATTATTTTCCTCAGTACATACAACTACAGCAATAGTTTAACTCAAAGTGTTATCACATGCTGTCAAGTGTAGATGATCCCACTGAGTTTAGACTACCCTGTCTTTAAGGTGTTATAACAGTATTTGCTGCACAATACTCTTCACTTGCTCAGTAACGTGCCTCAGTAGTAACATACAGAATTTGTGCCACTTCTGCTACTCTGCAAGCAGGAAAGAGTGTGACCAACACAACATTTATACGTCATAATTGCCCACGATTAATTAGAATTTGAAACATGAATATATTTTCTTTCATTTAACAATACCTGCACAAGAGAAGCCACTAAACTACTACTAAATAGCCAATAAACTACTGAACTATTACTAGAGTACTACTGAAGGCCAGCCATCTATGGCATCCTTAAACTTCACTTCCCAGCACCAGCAAAATATTTGCAGCTTCTTCAGCTCCAGCCCCATAATGTCAGCCTCATTACAAATTCACTTCCCCTTGCCCAGGGAACAAACATCTTGCACCTTCATCTCCTGATGTGGTCCCCAGCCACCAGCCAGCCAAGGAACAGCATCTAATGGAGCAGCATGGGCTGAGGGATGACCTCTGTTCTAGGCTGACCAGAGAGCTGGTGGGACAAACCAAAAAAATACACATCGAGTTCACATGGCATCTCCTGCCTTCATTTATCTTATATACAGATGCTGGGCTTTTTGTTTGTTTGTTTGTTTTGTTTCCCTTTTTTAAAAAACAAAGGATGTTGAACTTGCTGTCTTTTGCCAGCTTCAATTAAATTTAACCAACAGGTGGAAAGAGGAAGAGAGGGACTGCTATCAGCCGATCATCTTCTTCAGTGCGCTAGAAAGTGAAGTTCAGAAAAAAAATCATACCTTCTTCAAAAAGAAAGCTTTGGATCTTCTAGAGACTCAAACTCCTACCAAAGAATTAACACTCAGATCTGCTAATCTTAGTAAGACTTTTTTCATCACAATTCCCTTTCAGCAGCCAATAACTCTGGTGAGGGCCTCAGAGCTGAGGTAGCATAGGGAGGCACACCCAACCCCACTGGCTCGTCCCCAGATCTGCAGGGAGAGGCCACAGTCCTGCTCCATGCCTCCAGTACCCCAGAAAGGTCCAAGTTCCCTAACCAAATGGGTTAGCAGCCCAGCCCTGGAAACACAGCAACAGATACAACCATGGGCAGCAAATATGAGTTAAGGGAAGATGTAACAGCAATTTGGACATTGTTGGTGCATGGAAGTAGCACAGGGCTCTGGTTTTACAGCTGACTCACACCTGGCTGTGGTTCACACTGTGGTTCCACCTTCAGTGGAATGTCCTTTATAAGTACAATTTGCATGTTTTGCTGTTGGGTTTTTTTTGTGTAAAATATCCTGGCTAAGGACAGGTAGTTCAAGATTGTGAATGAACTATTATGTCCAGTTCCATCCATGCAAGATGACTCCCTCCACCTTTGCTAACACTCTGCTAACACTTTGCTAACACCCTAGCCCTCTGCTGTTCATAAGATCCATGTTATCAAAGGACAGCTGTTGCCACTATTTAAACTAACCTGGCTCACTGGATTGTAACAGGTCACACATATACCCTAGCCAGCAGGTCTAGAGATGGTGATCTACACTCAACCATCACCACTGGTTTTAGAAGAGAATACCTATGTCCCAAGTTTCAGCACTGTTCGGCAATGTTTCTACGTAATAGTCCAAACATTCAGTTAGTCCCATATTTTTTTTACTCCTAGACTTTCAAACTAGGTCACAACTTACAATATGGTTGTTCATTATTTAAAATAGATTATTCCCTCTGCTACATAAGGATTTAAAGTCAGGTCATACAGATTATGTCTTCCTCCAGGCAATATGAACATTCATCTTACCTGAAAGTTATAATAAGAAGGAATGATATTTTGTGTTGTAATTATTACATATGCCTAGTTTTAAGATTGGAAGTTCTTAGTCTCTGTCCACATGGACACCATGTGTGGAAGGAAACGCTTTAATTAAATTCATTGAACTACAATGTGAGCCATAATTTAAATAAGAGGAAAAATGAGGTATTGAATTTCCAAGGATATTTTGTAATTGGAATGAGAGCAGCTGCCAAAAGACAAAAAAGCTTGAGGGCAAACAGAGTCTATGGGTTTGGGCAACAGCAGGTAAGCAGAACACTGGATCTGAGACTGATTACATGGGGTTTTATACTTTGGAAAGAAAGAGAGACTGAATAGTTAATGAAGTACTCTGCAATAACACACACATCTGAAAAAAAATTACCAGAGGCTGAACATGCTCCACTGATAGACTGGAAACAACAGTCGTCTCCTGTGAGGACACATTCTCCCATGGTTAGAGCAGGCGAAACAGAAACACTCTTTTTTAAGTGTGGTTTCACAGAAGTTAGAATTCATTCAGGTAGAACTGTTTATTATCTGATTAGGCCTTGCTTAATTTTAGCTAATTCTTGGGAGAAGATCCAGTTACATTTGTGTGTGCTTGGAGTAAAAGTCATGATATAAAGTACAAGCAGTTTAGGGAAGCCTTCTCCAACTTCTATAGTACTTCTACAGCTGATTAGAAAAAGTTCCCAGTGTAAATAAGCCTTAAATTCAGGATTCCCACAGTTTGCTCTTACCATTGAAAACATATTACTGCATGATCTGGGCAAACATCCTGGCCATCTGAGGCTGCTAGACTCTCACTTTAAATGAAATCAGCACCTCCTGTCCTCACAGGATACTGGGCAATGGGCAATTGTCAATGCCTTCAGATATCATGGGACAGGGTCAGTAAGAGTGCAAAACTGCGGAGGGCAGGAAACACCATGGCATAAAGACTGCTAGGACCAAGCACCAGGGAAACGTTCACCAGACCCTCAGATGGACACTATGCTAAACAGAAAAATTAAGTATTCTTTATTGTTCTAAACCATAGCTTAAAATTAAGACAATATTATGCAAAAGTATCAGACCTAATCCTATCTTCCAGTTCTGTAGCAACCTCTGCTTACTTAGTAAGAGCATAAAAGTATGTATGAAATAAAATAATCTGAATGAAACTCTCAAATCCAATTCCTATAGACTACCCTAACATTAACTGTAAGTATTTTAACAGGTTCATTGTTCTAGCTTGAAGTCAGAAAGCCTAATAACATTTTATATCAAGTTTTTCAATAATTGGCAATATTTTGAGAGCACCTGGAGACAAAAGCTCATGTGAGAACTATGGGCTTCCCTGGAAACTATGGCCTTACTATTGCAGAGGGGAAAAAATGAAAATGTAACCTAAGCATAACCCTAAAGGTTCACAAGTGAACAGAAAAAAATGGATAACTCAGTATTTTTCTAAATCTCATTAATTTAAGCCAAGTACAGAATTTGGGAGGAGCCTGACTCATGATACTGGAATGTTCAGTGCTGTCAATATTGGATAAACTCGCTGCCACACCTACCCTTCCTACATTTCAGCCTGGATAGCAGAAATGAGCTCAGATCTAGACTTGGATTTTGAACCCAGAAATCCAGCAATGATCAAATGTAACCAGGTCTACTATGCAGTTCTGAACCATCTTCAGTGAACAATGAACTCTCCTTTACAGGTAACCAATCAACTGCAAAAATCAGCTACAAACAGTATAAAAGATCCAATTGTTTTCATTTAAAATTAAGCATTATTTTTTTCAAGCCTAAACAGTTGCCAAAATAAAATGCCCATAATTACATCATTACACAAAAGGCAACCTAAGGATCCCTTTTCTGAAGTAATGATGTCAACTAATCGATTTAATTTCACATTACTAGTTATGCAGCAATAGGAGAGGCAGGGTATTTGGGCATTACGCATTACACATCTTTACACAGCTTTGAAAATTTTGCGTTGGATCTTATGTCTGACGACCTCCCTTGGAACTAAGGGATAGAACAGAATCACATCAAGGCATATATTTCTTATCTATGTATGCAGATCTGTAAACCCTCATTTTAAACAAATTAATTTCTTGTGAAACATATTTCAGACCTTGTCCCTTTTGTTTTCCATCAAGGCACAGTGAACTGCAGCGGCCGCCAGACCTCTGTTTATGTGAAGGGGAAGTGATTCCATTTCCCATTTAGCCAGTGCCACAAAAATGACCCTCTTAATTAGGTCCTTTCCAGAGGGTTTACTAGAGGTTGTAAAAGCAGTAAAGCCATAGAATAAAAAGTATAAGGACAGCTTGGTTCTTGAACCCATAACTTCACATGAACTAGCTCAGCCTTCCTACAATGCCTTTTTCAGAGAGGTCTAAACAAGACCACAAAGATAAACTTGCATTGACTGACCCAGGGTGACTTGTGCAACTCCTCTTCAGTAGTCTGCATCTCTAATGAGTCCAGGAACACTCACACAAAAGGCAGTAGGGTGCACCTGGACAGTAACACTCCAGATGACACAAATGCTTTGTACACTCTTCAGCTCCATCTGTCTTTTATTGGAGGCAGAGTGTTTGTTCCATAGAGTACTTCTCTTTGCTACAGTCCTACACTCAGTAATTCTTCTGTCACTGAAAACTATTCATCTCACTGAGCACTTAGAGGGCAGGTTAAAGCCCCTCCAACACAAGTCTCCTTGAAAGGATTCAAGAACTTAAACTCATACCCTTCCTTTTTTCCACCTAACACCCATGCAACTATACCAAGATTCATGGTCACTTCTGCAAATTAACTGCTTCACCTACAGCAATCAGCTTTCTTTCACCATTCCAGTCTGAAAACCCTTTCTAACCCTAGAACAGAGTATCATCACTGGAACCAAAATTATTTTTTCCTATTAATAACAATTCTGGACTTCATTAACATGCTGTAATAAAAACAGCCTGCAGCTCTGGTGTGTGTGTGTACATGCCTGGGAGCAGCATTAAACTGTATGGAGCTGTCAGAAGAAAGGAGATTGCAACCAAGGGACAGCTGATAGTAAAAGAAAAAGCAAGTAAAACTCCTCTTTAGTTAGGTTATGTGTCTTAAGAAACTTATCAAAGGCAGAAAGGAGATGATCAGTTCTCAAAGGCCTGTTTTGCCTATATATTAATCAGAAGGTAAAATTGTTTTGACCAAAAGCAAGCTACAGCCCCATCTGCAGCTGCTATACTGCGTCCAGATTCTAGGCTCAGCAGGACATACCTCCCTTGTGAGCTGAACAGTGAGCAAGCATGAGCTCTCAGTTTGGCATATCCAGCACATATCAAAGATACAGCTCCTTCTCTGGTACTTCCTCTAGGAGTTCATGGTGACCCCAGTGCCAAGACTCACTTTAACACTTAATGAGAGTTAGCCATGAACAAGTTTAGCAAGTGTTGCTGACTCTATGTATCCCAAGTAGCATCTACCTATTAAAGGATTACTCCAAGTAGCACAGATTTTGCAAGGATACTTCTTATTAACAGTGTTTTGAAGCTCATTTTTACACTATCTCAAAATATTTTTTATAAAGGCAATTGAAATGCTAAATGTGATTTTTTTTCTAACTCTGTAGACATTTAGTCAGATAAACTCCTCAAAATTACAGGCTTCACTCAGCAAAGGCTCAGACAAGAATTCTGGACAGAGCATCTGACAAACACCAGCAGTCCCAGACAACATAAAATATCCACTATTATCTTTAGTAGCCAACAATTTACTCAGTTCACCCTTCACTGGTCCAACAATTTCTGTCTAAACTTCCTCTCCACTGGACCTTCAAGTGAGGTGGCTGACAGTAACCACTGCACCTCCACAATTCAGGCAGAGCTGTTTGCAGCCTCTGGCAGAAGCATTGCTTTCTCTGGTCTTGTACATCCATCACTAAATCCATGTGCTTTCAGCATAACTGATTCTGACATATCTCTCAGCTTCATCATCCTTCTTGATGGAGACCCTTTAAGATTGGTCTTTTGCAGCCAACCACAGACACAAAGCACATTCAAACACAAAGGTACCCCCGAGTCTCTTCCTACCACGGTGTACCATATCTTCACAAAATCTTCAGTACCAAAAGAGACCAAAAGTATTCAAGGCCCTTGAACAGAGTCTGCCTCCCCAGGGAAACACTTCCACAGGAAGATGCAAAGTTTTTTGGGTATTTCTGTGCTCCACTCCCAAACCATTCCAGGCTTTATTAAGTTTTTTAGCAGGAACATTATACCACTTTTAAATGGAATGCCATCTCCAGTCTACTCAACTGAGTTTCTGTTGCTTTGTGAATATTTCTTCTGGGCAGACACTGGGCAATTACCCCTGGCCATAGGGCAGCCTTCTTCATGAGAAGTGCTGATACTGCTGGCTATGTGTTTAACACCAAATCTTCAAAGGCTACCTCATGCCTGGCAAGCCCAGCACCCCTCCATACACACACACAGCATCACACACGTGGAGGTGGTTCACCACCTCAAGAAAGCACATTCCCAGCCCACATAGCTTGTAATATCTTTGTCCACATTAACCTCTCTCAAACAGAATTTTCTTCACATTTCATCCTGCTTTGAGCCAAAGCAGGCCTTCCTTTTCCCTTTCCTTGTCTTACCAGGTCCCCTGACTTGCTTCAACAGGGAAGGATCCTGTTAAGAAACAGCCACACTCAGTGGAAGCCCTCCAGAATGTCTGTGACCCGCTAAGGTGATCCTCCACACCCAGAGCCCCCAGCTCTGCACCTGATGATCAGACTCCAACCTGAGATTTCACCCCTGAAGTCACCAAGACTTGCATGAAAGTTGACAAGGAGCAGACAACACGCCTTCGCATCACACTGCACTGACACCATGAACCAGGTCTCTTTTTCATAGCCAAATAAGCATGTGGAGAAAGAGCAGATGCCTAGCAGATGGCAGCCAAGCTTGCAGGAAAAGAGACACTATCCCTCTTGGAAGTAATTTCTAACAGCTTTTATCTTTAGACCTTTATGTCCCATTTCTAACAGCATCTCCCCTCACATTGTGCAAGTGGCTGTAGTCTTGCAAATATTTTGGACTACCAGTACTGTGAGATTCTCTTATGGTTTAACCCCGGATGGCAACTAAGCAACATTCAGCCACTAGCTCACTCCCCCCGCCTCTTCCCCTGATGGGATGGGGGAGACAATTGGAAGAGTAAAAGTGAGAAAACTCACGTGTTGAGATGAAGACATAGCTAAAGCAAAAGCAAAGTAAAGCAAAAGCCATGCACACAAGCAAAGCAAAACAAAGAATTCATTGACTCCTTCCAATCAGCAGGCAGGTGTTCAGTCATCTCCAGGACAGCAGGGCTCCGTCATGTGTAGCGGTTACTTGGGAAGGCAAACACCATCACTCTGAATGTCTCCCCCATCCTTCTTCTTCCATTAGCTTTATATGCTGAGCATGTTGTCGTATGGAATATGGATAGAATATCCCCTTGATCAGTTGGGATTGTCCTAGCTCTCCCAGCCGTTTCCCCTCCCAACTTCTTGTGTACCCTCACTCACTGGTGAGGTGGTGTGAGAAGCAGAAAAGGCCTTGGCTCTGTGTAACCACTGCTCAGCAATAACTAAAACATCCCTGTGTTATTAACACTGTTTTCAGCACAAATCCAAAACATAGCTCCATACCAACTACTATGAAAAATAATATCTCTACTCCAGGCCAAAGCAGCACAGTTGTCCAATAACCATGGCCATCACATTGATAGTGCCAGCTGGCTTGATGCTGGTCCCTGACACAGAGCACACTTCTGCTTTGCAGCTTTCTGGATCTACCCCTGTACATAGGAATGACACAACAGGTGAGTACAGCCTATGGCAACACATGTTGCTGGGGAAGAGTTCTGCCATTTGCACCAAACCCTACCTACAGCATCCACCAGATGTCTGAAGCCTTTCTCAAGCCTCTGCTGCTGAGCAGGCAACATCTTCCTGCACACACCCCACTAGAGCAGTAAAACAGTAGCTCTCCAAGGGGAGGCAGCACTTGAGCAATTAGTGCTGATGTTAGAGCTGAGAACAGCACCATGCTTCTCCTCCTCCATACTGGGAAGAAAGTTGGGTTTGGCAGCGAGTCCTGCTTAAGTGCCTTCTACAAAGATGCACAGGTGCACCACCACACCCACTCACATGCACAGATGGAGAATATAGAGTTGCTTTCATTAGTAACAAGGAATCTCTATTAGAGAAATATGGTGCCACTTAGATTTGTCACTGTATTTTCAAACAGATCCTAAGGCAGGGATGCCACAGGAAGAGGACAACACAGTGAGGAGACAGACCTAAGGCAGGGAGATTCATTACAGGGCCCATGAAAGTAGGAAATGAAAGATTTCCCAACAAAATCATAGGGATTTTACATTTTATCTGAGTTCTTAGGCTTCAGTTTTAATTGTGCTTTTACTTGTTGAAAAACAGTTTTAAAAATCAGCTTAGTAGGAGAAAATGAAGAGGTACAGTTATATGAGGCTTGGGACATTTACAGCTAAAATGTTGACTGTTATCTTGGGTAGTTCACAAATAGTACTTACGCAAGCTGGGAACTGCTTCACCACTGCCAGTACTCCTTTAACTCCTGACCTTTTCCTGGATGTCAGATGGGAATGATTTTTAGTCTATCGGGTCTGGACTGAATTTGATCACAAGCAAAGGGCAAGGAAAGAAAAAAGTTTATTCTTTAAAAGCTTTACATACTGGATGCTTAAAATTTAATGCTCGCCCCTTAGAGTTATATTCCTAGCTCAGAGCTGCTAAGAAGCAACATGTTTTTTGCTTTAATCTTTTCCAAAGACACATTCCATAAATTGTTAGCATCCTTACCAACCACTCAGTCTTTTAGTGAGCCCACATACCAGCTTTAAAGTAGGCTCTTCTGAAACCAATGCAAAAGTTCTGTGGGTTAAGTTTATATTATTTCCAGATTCATATAGCTGCAGGCTCCTTTTTAGAGTTGCAAATGATAAGTGATTTCTTTGTTGCCAGTACTTTTCTTTTAAAAAAAGCTTTGTTTAAACATTGTTTAAACATAAACTGATGCACTTAGTGAAAAACAGACTGTACTAGCTGTAACTTAGCTGTATATGCTGTAGCAACAGGAATGCAGTGTGTATTTTGCAGCAGGAGAGGTGAAGAATCCCTGCTTGGACAATTCAGTCTATTAATAACAGCAGTATAGGTAACAGTGCTTAAAAACAAGTTCAAGCAACAAGAGCTACACACTGCACTGGAACAGCACCTTTCATCTCAAAAGATACCACTTGTATACTCTCAACAGCATAATTACAAGCTGTCCAAAGAAACTATCCTAAAAAATACAAGGGCATAAGGGACTTCCCTGTCGTTTCATGCCAGCTACTCACAGAGAAAAAAAACAAGCATAACAAAGTCAATCCTCATTCTGGCACATTGAGGTAGGGTAAAGTCCTGTTTGCTCACTGATGGCTTCATCTCTCCTTGCCCTGACCAGCACAGAAAGCAGGTAACTGGGCAGCAAATACTTTCAGAGCATTGGAGTCCTTGTTTTTTCTCTATTTCCTGAGACACTGTAAAAATTTATTGTAAAAATGACACCACCCCAAAATTATATTGTAGAAACAGAAATACATTAAATGTTCCTGTTTTTACCTTTTATTCCCTTGCCTAGTTTTTTCTTTCAATGTACTAGCCACCAGTCCTGCCATGGCTCACCAAAATTCAAACTGAAGTGGAGAAAGCATTTGCTTCTCTCCATAACAGGAGTGAATTTTCTCCTCCATTGTCCCCTGATTTGAAAACCAGGTGCTTTCTCTAGCTTCTCTCAGGAGTTTGGTACCAGAAGTAGAAACAAAGAGGAGAAAATGTAGAAAACTCCAAGGAGTGATGTTACCCTGTGTCTTCAGACCTTGTTCCATGGGGCCTCTTCCACTCTCATGTGTCCCTGCAGCTCAAAACCAGAGTTGTTTCTTGGTGGTCAGTGGAAGCTCGTGGTTTGTTTAAAGCAAAAATTTGCGTTTACGCTCCAAACAGCCTATGTATGTGTAGAGCCATGCAGTGGTGCCCAGACAAGAGACTGAATTTGTTGTTAAATGATACATCCTACAATCTCATCAGACCTCCAACTAAACTTTGATAAACAACAGGGTATTGGTACTGGAAGATCCAGTCAGGACTGGATTGAGACTAGGAGACTTTTTGTCAGTGTACTACATTTATCAGTACACTGTGTTTAACCCTTTTTATGGGTCAGCTGGGAAACCAAAGCTCCCCTGCCTGCCTGTGAACTCACACTCTGGTTGTGCAAACATTTATATAAACAACTTAATCCGACATACTTGACTGGTCTCCTAATTGAATATTTGCAAGACTTTGACCTTAGTGTAAACTGACTTCACAGGAGACCAGGCAGCAATTTCCATGTATTGAAAGCAAGACTGGCATTAAAAAATCCAGTCTCTCCATGCATAAGTTCACCCTGACTTTACCTTTTGTCCCTCAAACCAATGAGCAAGAGAAACCTGGATGCATAATCAGAGTGAGGGTGAGGCATGAAAGCAGAATTGACTAACAAGCATGCAAAGTTCTCCTCCACTGGCTCTATTGTACTGCCATGGTCAGCCTATTTGCTTGGGGGCCACAGTACATTTGTTTCTAAAATTTAGATCTCTAAGCAAAGAAAATTCAGAGGGTTTCTTTTGAAGTCTGATTCAGTTGCTTACACTTTTCATTAGAAAACAGAAAATAGGGAATCCATGCACAATGAATGTGAATATTTCTTGATTTTGAACATACACAGGAGCTACTGAAGAAAAATACATTAGTGTATCGTAAAGATAACATGCTGCCTGGTAGACTATGGTACAGCAGTGAAGCTGTGTAATTACTTTGCAGGCAAAAATGAAGCCTGCTACACTAAGCTTTCTCCTGCCAGTGAATCAAGCCAAGGGCTGGAACACTTTTGGGATAAGCCTTGGGCTAGAACAAAGTTATTCCCCTCTCATTTCCCTTAAATGGTGTGTCTGACTCACTGTATTTGGGGGACATGCCTTGGTTACTCACTGACTGTTTATCTGAATTCTAATTGCATGATTAAAATAGCTGGTTTATAATCCCCAGATCACAAGGACTCAGATCATGGTATCTCTCACACTGATTTAAATCCTGAGAGCAGGCCTGCTTACATGAGTATTTACCAACTGCGCCACAGATCCAGCTCTTGCTGTGAACCACAGGGCAGAGCATAGCCACCCCTCATCCTTTTTCAGCACAACTGCTCTGCCTGGGATGGCATCAGGTTTCCAAAGGGACCTTGTGGGTCACTGAGGGAGCGAAAGGATGATCCTGTGGCTAATCTGCTGAAGCAAAACAGGTTCAAATCCTTGTCAAGCCATAACTTAAAGCTGTAGGATGGTGCAAAAAATTCCTTTGGACTTTCTCTCCGCTCTGGTTCTCTGACTGAGCAGAGCTAGAGCTAAGAGGTAAACAGATAGAAGTTGTGGTGTTTTGTTTTTTTTTCTTTCTCCTACATTTGTAGGCTGTGATTTCCCTCATCAGCACCAGTTTCTTAGCACAGTGTATAGCACTGCTGGGTCAGGGTTCAGACAGACTTTTTACTGTGACATTGTTCAAGACCTTACTCTGTTCTCATTAAGCATATAAAATAAATCTAAATGGAAGGCATAGCCAAGATGGTTCAAGACTGGGCTCAATATTTTTTACCTCAAGTTCTGCTGGCAACAGTGAGTAAATTTGGTGCCAGCCATTTTCTTCTGATGCTGCAGAAGGAGAGGAAGCTTTCCTAGCTGTGGGGATGCTGACTTGCTGTTCAGCTGCCAAGAAGATGAATTTTGGGCCAGAAGGTCAGGAAAGGGAGCATTCCCTGGACTGCAGCCTTGGTGCTGCCCTCTGTAATGGCAGGGGCCAAGAGAACCCATGGGTGCACATGCTGGGAGTGGAAGGACACTAATTTGTTGACAGCTAACAAAGCCAATATCTGAGGGATGTGTCATAACATTCCAAGGAGCAAAATGACAATAATGGAATGTGTTTTCACTTTAGATAATGTCTTTTTGGATAATAGATGCAGAGAAAAACAAAGGATGGACCTTTGTGATAGAGGAGAAAGTGAAACTCACTGCTTTGAACCTGCAGCCACCCCTTAAAGAAGGGGCAGGTAGTGTTACTTATCCATGTTCACTAGTAGTTAAATCACAGATATTCATACATGTGGAGTAAAGATAAAACCCATAACTAAACTCAACAAAGTTGGCACAAACTTTCAGCAACATCCATGGGGGTTGAATTAGGCCCCTGATGAGCTGCCTTTATCTCTTCAACTCTGTAGTTGCCGGAGGTACCAAAAGTGAATTTGGGAAATATAAAACAAGTGAGAAATACCCACAGCAGCACTGAGCTCTTTATCTGGTACTTGTAGAGAATGTATTTCTTTTCCAACTCCATAAAGCAGGACTGCTACAGGGGGACTCATGACTGTTTGCTTTATCCATCCCGCACCACATCAGGCTATGCACTGGTTCCTCCTTACTCGTATGTCAGCTTCTCTCTAGTGACATGACCTAAAATAAGGCTGCCAAGGCTGTTAGACATCTTAAAGTGACAGAACATAATGTGAACACCCATTATACTCTCTATCCAGCTGGATTTCTTGAATATGTTCTAGATGGTGGGTTTGGCTTACTTAAGGACAGAAGAAAAAAAAAGGCATGTCTTTGTTTAAGTATTGTTCCTCTTTCTGAGCACAATGGGTTGTATTTTTTGTCCCCAAAGTGCAACAGGTTTTTGACACAATGGACAGAAATACTAACTCACAGCTTTAAAATGATAACACATCATACCCTGGAGACTAGCATTTGCTTTTGAACTTGAGCAGTATAGACATAAAAAAGATTAATATATCTTGACTTTCTCATGTACATGCAAAGTAAGTGTGTTTATCCTGTCCTGTGAGATCTTGTTAGGAAACACATATGATGTTCTTATGAAGGAGAATTTTCATTTCGTTTGCATGGAGGATAAGCAAGCTCTGGATCACCTTTCACCCATGCAAAAAGCTGGAGCTGAATGACAAAAACCCATAGTGTTGGTTGAGCATCATCCAGTATTACCTGTACTGATGTAATACCTTTGATTTCTGCTTCATCAGCTGGAACCCTTAGCACTGTGAATGATGCAGAAAGAGTCTTGCTACATCATACTAGCACAATTTAAGCCTGTCAGCATTGAGGAGGTCAGATACCAGCATGCAAAACCAGCCTGTTCACACACAGCAAGCCAAATGCACCCATGCTGGGATCTTCATGAATGTGCAGCAGCCACTTTTCAAACCTAAGTAAGGTGGGCTATCATAAGTGCACACATTGATCTGGTACATACAGCAGCCAGATGTCTAGAACTGACTAGGTCACTAAATCTCCAAGAAAAACAATATGTTATTTCCAGAAAGTAACTGGGTTGGCAAGTCTACAACCTGCAGCAAAAGGAGTCAGAGTCCAACCCATTTTTTTAATATAACTGCTGATCACCATAATCTCCTGGCTATGGAGGATGAATGAAATTGCTCATCATCCTTTTAATTAAGTTATGTAGCTATAGTACACACACTACAAAGTTTCTAACAGCAGAAGTTGCTGTCACAGAGAAGCATAGGGCAGGACGCATTTTGAACGTGCAGTTTCATATAGCTATACAAGATCACTTTAAGAAAGCAGGGAGAATCACAGAATCACAGAATCCCAAAATCCTAGGGGTTGGAAGGGACCTCAAAAGATCATCTAGTCCAACCCCCCTGCCAGAGCAGGGTCACCTAGAGTACATCACACAGGAACGCATCCAGGTGGGGTTTGAATGTCTCCAGCCAAGGAGACTCCACAACCTCTCTGGGCAGCCTGTTCCAGTGCTCTGGCACTCTCACAGTAAAGAAGTTTTTCCTGATATTCGATGGAACTTCCTATGCTCCAGTTTGCAACCATTGCCCCTTGTCCTATCATTGGTCATTACTGAAAAAAGTTTTGCTCCATCGTCCTGACACTCACCCTTTACATATTTGTAAACATGGATGAGGTCACCCCTCAGTCTCCTTTTCTCCAAGCTAAAGAGACCCAGCTCCCTCAGCCTTTCCTCATAAGGGAGATGTTCCTCTCCCTTAATCATCTTTGTGGCTCTGCGCTGGACTCTCTCAAGCAGTTCCATGTCCTTCTTGAACTGTGGGGCCCAGAACTGGACACAATACTCCAGATGTGGCTTCACCAAGGCAGAATAGAGGCGGAGGAGAACCTCTCTTGACCTACTAACCACCCCCTTTCTAATGCACCCGAGGAGAAATTCAGACTGTGTACCATTGAGTCTACTGACCACTCTGCCAGCTTCAGTCAAAAAACAAACACAAAAAAAAGAACCCCCATAACATTCATCTGAGGATACATTACACCAAGACTGGCAAATTCACTTACTGTTATTCATCATCCTATAAGCAGAAAAATCAAGTCCTTGTGGGAGAAACCCAAAGACTCATGGATCGTGTTTCCCCATTTAAAGGTCACTTTAAATCAACCAAACTTTTGTATAGCAGTTGTGATGTTCAAGAGGATGGTGTTATCCCTAAATCACCCTGGTGCACCCACCTGCCAGAGAGTCCTCTCTGGGGCATTCCCTTAGACAACACACATATGGGAAGGCTGCTGCTAATGCATGTAATTCCTTGGGATTAGGCTGCTAGCAGATAAATGCAGTGCATGAGGACCTGTGTTGCTCTGTGGGTACTCAGTGAGTGCTTTTCCCTCCTTAAAACCCCCTTACCTTCAACATCATTTATTGATGAAGAAATGGTTACATTGCCTGGCATTTGCTACTGCACACAACCTCAAATATTCCTCTTCCACCAAACCTGCAATTACGGTCATGAACTGGACCAGATTCACCACCCTACTCTGCCCATTGTCCATGGTAAGGCCATTGCCACGCAGCCCACACACCAGTGAATTTTACACACAAGCTCACTTGTGGTCAGTTTTCTATTTTGAGCTGACCAAAACAGTTCAAACAACATTAATCCCTTGAGGCAAAACACACATCAAGGTTTACAAGAAAAAGCATTTGAAGCAGACCAAACACACACAAAAATGCATTTCATTGTACAGTGTTGGCCCATCTCTGCTACTGGGGAAGGGCTGACACCACCCATGGAACCTGGATCAGCTCCTTCTCCTCAGGGCTTGGTTTATCTTCCAAACACAGAACTATTTTCCTGACCAAAACAGACAACAGAAACCTTTTACACACTGCTTTGACCTGTCTTGTCCTCACTTCACTGCTTAGCACCCTCTTACCCTACAAAAACCACCTTCTCACTGAGGCTCTCTCAGTCCTTTCTAGGAAACATCTCCTTTCTGCAGCACCTCAGCTGTGTTTGATGATGGAGAAGGGCTGGCAGCTCCTTGGACCTTTAAGGGACATATCATCAGTTATTCTTTTTTTGAAATATCACCCATCCATCAGCAGATTCAGCAAGGAAACACATAGAACTGAAATGACCCATTTCCACCCAGATCATTAGATACTGACACTCGTTCAACACCTGACAGAGGTGCTGCACAGTGCTCAGGGCAGCTGGGTCTGTACCCAAACCTGTCTTCATGGAGACATGGACTGTGTCCCTGGTCACAAGAGGCCCTCAGCCTCTCATATTTGCCAGCCAGTGCCTGGCAATATACAAGATTTTGATGTTTCAGGCAGCACTCTACCACGTGCTGCTGTTGGATGCAAAGGGGTTCTTGCTCCTGTTGAAGGTCTCTACTACCACTTTACCTCTGAGACTGTATGCTGTGTGTACTCTGCCCTCCATCTTGTGGAAAGTTAACAGGAGCAAAATTCAGATATTTTCACCACCCCACCTCCCTACTTCCCCTTCAGATATCTGGTCTTTGAAGCCAGTTCTTCCTCAAGTCCCTGGACGCTTGTCCCCCACTTCACTAGGTTTGCATGATGCTCCCAATGACTGAATGATTTTCTCACCTTTGAGTCTCTGATTGCCTGGAGACTGCAGTTAAAATGGTCACTGTTGCTTGCTTAGACGTGAGCTCACTGCACCATTGGGCATTCTGCAGCTGTGCCAGCCCCAGGCTCAGGCAGTCTGTTCAGTCACCGGTTACTCAGGGTCTGCCCGGGGCTCTGTGCTACTACATAATGCTGGGAATGAAAATTAGTTTAAATCAAGCACTGCGGTAGCTCAGGATTAGCACGGGTAATTTAAGTATTTGACTGCAGCAAAAGTTATTTTCACTCTAACCTAGGAACCATCTCTTTTCATTTGTGACACTTCGTGTTAGATGGAGTACTACTTGCTTCGTCAGGAAGTGTCTTGTCCAAAGGGAAGCCCTTTTGATAAATGACCCTTGTATAAAGTAGGCATGAAAGTAGCCTTCCTCTTCCCCGAAGATATTTTGCCGTACCAAGGTTTGCTGTGTGGGGAACAAGCCATGATAAGGAAGAGTATCACAGCTGAAGAGGGAAGGAGTGAGCAGTGCTTCTTGTCTATGAGGAAAAAACAAGAAATGAAAAAAGAAACAGGCAGAGGTTGAGCTGGAGAAACCCGTTAGATATCTATTTCCTTCTGCAAATGCTCCTTCTTTCTTCTCTGTCTTCACCTGCTGTCTCAGTTTGCTCTCTCCAGGCCCAGGATCCAGCTACCCATCAGTGCTCATCACTGCACACAGGCTGCTGATGTCTCCCAGGGCTCACATGAGGTCTCTTCCTCAAGGCCCATTTTTCTATTCAGACACAAGTTAAAGCAATATTGGCTGGTGCTGGACACTCTCAGGCAATCCCTCCTGTCTCATCAGCCTTTCTTACAGAAAAAAAACATTAAACTTTTTTTATTTGGTATTATTTATTTTGTCCCCAAATCCGGCTTCAGGAATTAATTGCTTTAACATTTCAAATAATCAATTTTGGACGTAGATCAAACAAGAACCTGGATGGTAAATCATTAGGAAGATTATTGATGATGACAAATGGATGGCTAGAGAGAAAGACTAATATCAAAGACACCTCCAGCATCTTGGCCCCAGTGACCTAAGAAGCAGCATTTTATGCGACCATCAGCTCCATCAAGCAGGGGATCAGATATGCTCACCCTGTGAATAAAATACTTTGGAAAACAGCTCTAATACTTACTGCCCTTTGATCTTTCTACTGCCTCCCAGTATGCTTATTGCTACTTTAAATCAATCCCTTGATAACTTCTCAAGGAAGGGGGAGACTGTTGTCCAACAGTCAACATGTTATACAGACAGCCTGACCATTTTTGTTTATTAAACACCCTCTAGCACATTTTTTTCTGAGAGGCAGTCCTGGGTGTCCCTGTAAATTACATCTGAGGTAACCACATTTCTGGCTGTGTAAGAATTTCCATTGTCATCCAGTAGGAAAAATGTCTCTTCACTTCCCCTCTGCAGGCCTGCAGAGAAGTGCAGCTGGTAATATGAAGTGGCACCCTGCCTCCTGCCCAAGAGGTAAGGGAATGATCCCTATATATGGTCTGAAAAGTGACTTGGGAGCTTGCATGAAGTAAGGGCACGGTCCTACATTGTCATGTTATTATTATGTGGATAAAGCTTCTGTAGCTGGTAGCGATAAAAAGAAAAAAATATCAAAAAGATTACCCATAGGAAGTTCAGTAAAAACATTTTCAGATTTTCCAGTCTTTTGGAAATATTTGAAATATTTGAACCCTCCCTCAAACTAGGCATTAGAGAAGAAAATAGTAAGAAAAAACAAGGATTTGGACCAATTTGGGCCTGTAACGGGATACAGAATTTTTATAAATCATTTTTCATCACAGTACTATTTCAAACCTCCCCCTCTGATCACTCCTCATAAATACGTGGAGACCCCATACTTTACAGATGTCTCCTTTCTAATTCTTTGACTTTGCTTCTTTGGTGTTCTTGGCAGAAGCAAGTTTAGACACAGTGCTGGTTTGGATTTTAGGATAATACCTCTGTTTTGCATGGATTCACCAGTTGCATTTGAGGGCGTTACACATCCAGTAATCTGCAGGGCTCAGGTTATTGTCCTGCTTTGCAAGGAACCAGAGGAAAAGGACACAGAACAGGACAATCTGGCATGAGCCAGATGGTGCTGTCATTGATCCAGAGATTCTCACAGGTTTCCACAATCAGGAAAGCAAGAGATGATATGAGATGACGGCCAGAGCATTAAAGCAAGAGGAAGAAGCAAAGATACTCCTCAAGCCCTCTCTCACTGTTTCTCTGTAAAGAAACAAGTTAATAAAGAAAGAGCAAACATGCAAAATGCACTTTGCAACAAACTAAAGAACACCCTAGACAGGGACAGGGTTCATGGAAACTGAGACACACAAGAATCATGATAGAAAGAGAAGTGCTAGAAGGAAAAAAAAGAAGAGAAACATAAGAACGCAGGGAGAACCAGAAACTCAGTCAAGATTAGAAAATACTTTTATTATACTTGGCATTAGTAATACAAGTCTTCTAACTGACTAAGATGTAGAAGGAACATCCATAATACTCCATTATACATTAATCTAACATCAAGAAAAAAAGTAACACTCTGGGAACATGATGCCCCCTTGCTGCCAGCTGCCTGCTGTGCTGGCACGGCTGCTTGCCCTCCTTGCTCTGCTCCTGGTCAAGTGTGCTTTCAGAAGAGGATCAGTGAGGTCTAGAGGCCAGAGCTCGTTGCACCATGAGGCCTTTGAGAAGGGAGAAGCCAATGTCCTTCTCTGGGGACAAGCCCCTGCTGACAGGGAGGACACTCCCTCTCCAATGAGGGGATGGAGTCACAACTCCATGACACCAGTTGCAGGTTTTCAGTTTTAGAAATGGTCCCCGTCATCCAAGGGGCAACGCAGCATCAGCACAGTGCAGCATCCAGCAGTTCAATGTGAGGGCACCACACGTTCACATATTCAGTACTTTGGTGGTTTCACACACACATGTGAGATGCACACACACACACACACAGGGGAAGGACTGCAAAGAGGAGAAGCAGAGTGCAGCGGTGGACCATCAGCATCTGTCTTTTACCATGTGGCACCTATTTCAGTATGCACGCAGCAGTATAGTTGAGATGATTACCAAGTCAGCAACCTGTGATTCCATGGACCCCAAGAGAGATGCCCCTTCACTTTGATCCCCAAGACTGCTGGAGACAGTCTGCAATGACTCAGAAATGGGGCTTGTGTAGAGTGGGAACTGATTGTTGATTGACAGAGCAGCCCTACTGGTCATTACTCAGGTGCTAATTGTTTGGTAATAATAAAGCTAATTGCTTAACAATTGGGTGGACCTTAAAAGGCAGGGCTGGAGGCACCAGGGTACCTTCAGTGCCTGAGCACTGGAGGAGAGAGCAGGTTGTGCTCTGTGTGTTGGATGTCAAGAAACTGCTCAACCTACAATACCAGCAAGAACATCAAGTGCTGGGAAGGGAGGCCGGCTCTGCGCACCCAGCACTCCGGGGCAGTTTGCTGCCAGATCGAGATACATCACCTAGCTTCGCCTGGATCCCCAACAGATACACTTCTGCCTGTGACATGACTAACTAGGAATATCACGTGTTTAAAGATTATTTTGTCTTCCTGAACCACACAGAGTCTGAATGGGAAACTGAAGAACCTCTCTTTCCCATGCATACAAACCTTCCCTCCATGTTTCTAGCTTCTCAAGAGGATGCAAAATGTGAGATCTCAGTCACAACATTTTCATGTACAGATTATCAGTCACCAGCCCAGAACTTCTCCCATCCTGGGCATGATGGAGGGAAACCCACACCTGAACAAAGCAGCAGCAGCCATTACAGCTACATTTCCATGTAGTAAAACAGATTTCTTGCAAGGTGATGCTTTGGTCTAGAACATACAAAAAAGAAGAGGGTTTTGCTTTTAATGTTTCACTTACAAGGAAAAGCTTTAACAGTTTTGCATTTCCGAGTTCAGTAGTCAAATTCTGTACCACAGCTAACCAGGCAAATGATGAGTGACTGGTATTCTCACCCCTCTTTTTCTCTCTCTTCCACATCTGAAGAACAGATTATGTAGGCTCCTGCACAGTGGTTGAGCAGAGGTTTGACAAACTCAGGGCATAGTACGTAACAGAGACTTTCAAAGGGTTGTGCTGATGCAGTAATTTCATAGTTTGCTCAATTCCAGACTTTAACCTCAGTGCCAAGAAACAACGCTACATAAAAATGACAAGTCTAAAATAATTTTAAAATACATATAGAGAAATGTAATACAACATATAGCTAAAAATAAAAGTGCAAAAGTAAGCAAAAGGAATGCTCAAAATGGGCACGGCAGTTTCCTCTGGATCAAAAAAAAGAGTTAGTTACCACCCAGCCTAGTGAACCTGGAGTGAGTCTGGAAGACACTGAAGATTTGAAATAAAAAAATATGGAGTTGAAAAATTATATTTAAGTTTGGTTACTAATTAAAATAAATTGCAAAAATAACAGCAATGTGTTGCCAATATTATTTGTACTTTTATACTGCTTCTAAATACCCTGGGCAGAATCGCACTGTTTAGTCCTTTGAAAGAGTACAACAGTTGAATAAAAATGCATAATTAAGTTTAAGACTTTAGAAACAGTACACAGTAATAAAACTGTCCACTGTATGTTCTCAGGCTTAAAAGCCAAGCATCAATTGTATTAGCTCTTGATGTTTTCAATGATCATCATGGTACTAACTCAATCTCACGGAGCATCAGGAGTGGGGCTGCTCTGGAAGCTGGGACAAGCTGGGTTTGACCCCCATGCAGGCTGTGCCCTCAACAACATGTCCAGTCCCAGAGTGCCAACCACAATGGGAAGGTCTAAGGGCTACTAACCAGGTCCACTGACAGCCCCAGGCAGGGCAAACGATCAATCAAGGCTGGGACTGTGCAGGGATGTTAAGGATAATAAAAAAGAAAAGTACCTGGTTTTCTTTCTTCTTTTTTTTAAAAGCACATCTGAACTAAACTGGGTCCTGCCAACTGCTGATTTGCTGTAGGCAATTTGGGATGTGACCCCATCAGATCAGACAAGGTCAGAGAGAGCAAGACGGAGACCTGTTGAGAGGTCACCAAGAGGAAACCGAAGTGCTGGCAGACCCAGTGCAATGATCCCCCAGACAATCTAGATCAGAAATCCAAAGAGCTTCTTATGGCTAAAAGATTGGGTCTTTCACATGAGATTAAAGATGGAGCTTGTGGCCTATGAAGAGATCCCCTTAGACATTTTGTGACAAGAGGAATCTTTGCCCCAGTTCCTCTTCCCCCACATCTGGACTCCAGTCAGCACAAGAGATGCAGAGCTCCCAAGCTGCTGCTCAATTTTTAGAGTATTTCAGAGCATCCGGCTTATTCTCTCTTCCTTAATTCTTTTTGGTGTTTGTCCTACATATATGATACATCCAGCTTAGCTCATGCTGAAGACACCATCTGAACAGTCTCCTCAGATGCTGTCTTGGTACTTCCATTTCCAGGTCAAAATAACAGCAAAAAATGGTCTCAAGTGGTCTACACGGTAGATTTGATTCCAGGTTCATCCGTCCACGTTCACATGCAAAATAATTCAAGGATAGTGATTGTCCTTCAACATAAAACCTCCAAAGTACCAGAGATTGAAAAAATTGATCATATGACTGGTTAATTTTTATCAAGGAACTATGTTTTAAAAAGCTTGACAGATAGACTCTTTTGCCTTTGATAAATTACTTGCTCTCTGATGCTTTAGCCATCCCAAACATCTGCTCGGTAGCTGCCACCCCACTGTAATAATTTGCTTTCTTCTCCACAAGAACTCTGTAAATTCACTATCCTATTCTCGTAATCCATTTTTCTCATTACTTCTGTCAAGGAACCACTTGAGCTTCTTTATTTCACCCATATTTTCCCAGGCACAGCTAAAAGATTTTGCTTGTGTTCATGACAGGAAATGCCTGGTTATCTGTTAGGAAAATGGATGAATTACATACCAAAATCTTCCAGGACTGTTTTTGGTCTTCTAGAATCAGTTTTCAGTTCAGTCTTGTTGTTCTGTTTCCTTAATATAATCAGAGCATCTTTGACCTTTGTCTAAATCCCATGGCAAAGCTTGAAGACCCTACGGCAGTGGGCAGCAGTGGTCACAAATGGCACAGATATTCATAGAGTTCCTACCAACTCCTGTACTTCAGCAGAAGGCTCTGACAATCAGATATTTTGAAGGCTTCTCCTTGCTGTTTTTCACCAGTGCATCCATTACTTTTCCACGGGGTAAAAAAATCAGCAACCAGTCACTTTGTTTTACATCACTTGTCTTTTGTCCTTGGAATGCATTTAGCACAGCCTCATAGGAAAAATAACACTTGTCTGTCAGATTTCTACAATTTCTAAATAATCCAGAAGTTTTCCTCATCTGTGTTCATTCCCTCTGCCTTTCTGTATTGATTCCTTAGCTCAGGAAGGCAGAGCCTGAGCAGTTTTTCTGATTTCCCTTGGGTTGATTTCTGAGTTTTGTTATCTTTTTACCTGAAAATGTTATTCTGCACATTAGGTCAGGCATGTAAATCTGAAGTTTTTGATGACAGCATTAAAGACATGGTTCATGACAAAAAGGTTCATGACAGCCCATAGGTAAGAATGTTGAGGCCCCTGAATCAGGTTCAACCTGGGGACACGTAAGATGAGAACATGACATTTTCACTGTGAGCTATGAAGGTCATGCAAAGCCACCAAACTGCAGAAGTAAGTGGAAAAGCTATGATCCTTAGAAATGATAAGTAACAACATCCTTTACCTCCACTGTGATGTCCATAGGGACTATATCACTCACAAATTAACTAAACCAGCTCATAGGTAGAGCAGTGAAGTGATCTAATGTCTAGTAATAATAAAAATGACTATTTAAAATGGAAGAAACCAAGAAGCACTGTCTGTCTAAAGTTGCATGGTAAGACAAACCAACTGCCTGATCTGAAATTACTGTGCGTTACTCAGCATTTGCTGTCAAGATCTTGGCTTTTAATCTCTCCAGAAAAGCAGGATTTTAGCACTCAGAGTTGATAGTGACAGACATGATAGACACACTGCACAATGTACTGGACTGATATATTTCCTTCAGTGTGGTCCTGAGAGTCCTTCAGGCCTACAGTGGACCATTGGACCATAAGACCATCAGACTTATACCAGGCAGGTTCCCAGTGCCACACTGTGTGCTGCAGATGAGGGAAGGTAAATATGGGAACAGACTTCCCTAGCCATTGCTTCCAACCCTTGTACTCCAGAATTTTTAAAAATACAACCTTATTGTTCAATAAAACACGAAGATGGTACTGCACAAAAGAATTATTCCAGGGATATTTAATATCACAGAGCACTGTATGGAGGAAACAACTGGATCAGGCCCTATGTAGATGGCTACATGAGTTTCTCACTGTTACTCTGGTTTTTAATGCTGGACCAATAAACAAGGCAGCCAAGGCCATGCAGAAGCATTGAGAGAGACTCTTTAAGTCCTGTAAAACTTTGACCTTAACAGGCATCAAAACAGTACATCAAAAACAGGCATCAAAATAGTACAAAATACTTTTTATGGGGTTTTTGGTGGGCAAAGGGAACTTTCCTTATTATCTCTTTCTTCAAAATAAAAAACTGTTTTCACTTAAAAACAGAAAATCCTGGTAGCCATGGAATTTCTGTCTTCAGCTTGTATGTTTTCAGAATATATATATTTTTTTTTTAATATATGGTGCATATGTATCTATTACATGAGCTTAAGCAAACTCAGAAGTAATAACAGGAGTTTTAAAATAAAATTAAGACACTTCTGCCCAAAGAAAATGGCATTCACTGGCCAATCAAGTGTCCCTGCTGCTACCATAGCCATCACATCTGGTTGAAATATGCACATCACATTGTCACCACTCCATAAACCACATGCATTCTCAGACAGAGCAAACAGGTCTCAGTTGTGCTGCCTCTAGCCTGGTCATATACAGCCAGGGGGTTCAGGCAACAGCTGGTGGAGGATAAGCCTGGCAGCAGCTTTGGGAACTCTTCCAGCAGGGTCACCTCACTGGTCATGGACACTAACCACAGCCACCAGCCATAGCCAGGATGATGGGGACAGAGACAGAAGTCCCTGACATGCATGGCAGGACTGTGAGGCACAAGCCAGGCTGTAGAGAAAGCAGCGAGGTGAGGATGGTGCCCAGTGCACATCAGGCTTTGGGTGCACCAAGGGGACCTGCCAGAACCCTGGGTTTCACTCTGAACCAGCTGGAAAGAGTAGTTTTCTTCTATGACTATCAAGCAAGACCCCAAAAACAAACTCTCAGAAAAAAATGCCATGGTCTCTTTTTGTACCCTTCCTTCTGTTTTCCACTCACAGTTTTAATTACCTTTTGGAAAGAGGGGAAAATAAAAGGGGGAATATGGCATGAGCTGTATCTGCCAAGGGTTAGGCAAGATGGTCTCAGAAGTAAAAAGACAAGGCAGAGGGAAGAAGGAAGGGGCAAATCTTGGCAACTCTGAGCTTAGCAGGGGTTCAGCAGGCAACAGACAGGGTCCTGAGCATCTCTATACTGGCATGCTCTGTCTCTGCTCTTCTCTCATTAGTGCCAAGCGGGATGCAGACCCTCACATAGGCCTCAGAGATGTCTTTATTGCATTAAAGATCTGTGAGCTGGTGCCCTTGTGTTCCTTCTATAAAAGAGGAAGGTATTTTGGCTGCTGAAAAAGAACAGTAAAGATGGGCTGTAACAGATACAGTTAAAGTACTTAACCCAACTTTTTTCATTTTATCTCTTCTCCCCTACACCATTTGATTCACATAACAAGTAAATCCACCCACTGAATATAAATGCAAATAGATTTTCATGGGAAAGTTCATTAAAAAAACCACTCAAGCCTTTTTAAAAAGAATTTAAAAGACATGTCAATGAGCAGCTGTAAGCTAAAATCACTGTCATTCTTACTCTTCCAACAAAATCAAACCTAGAATCTTCCTGGGTAATTGCCATTTTGCATAGGTCAATTTCATAAATTATGTTACTTTTCCCCAGGCCCTCTTCACAGTCAAAACTAAGCCTGGATGCGCAATACACTTACTCACTAGATGGAGCAAGAGTGTTTAGATAGTAGAAGGTATGCCAAAGTACTATAATGTGAGTCTCAGAACCGGGACAGCGCAACTTCATTAGCAAGCCTCAGAAAACCACCGACAGAGTTCCTGTCTTTTAGGCTTATCCCAGCAATGTCAGCGTCATGCTTAAATAGCTGAGCAATACTTGAAAATTAAGGGGAATTCCTTGGGTAATACTGATATAGTGAAGCTCTTCAAATTGAGAGGGCTACTGCTACTCATTTCTTTCTTAGTTCCCACGCTCAAGAATGCTGTTCTTGGGAGCTGCAAGTGACCTTTACAAACACAGTCCCACTGGCTTTATTTCCCAAGGAACAGTAATTTTCAGTGGTGAAAGCACTTCTTCAGAGCTGCCCTGCTGTGAAGGGCTTTCTCCCTTTAAGTTATAAGTGTCACAAGGACATCTCATGTACTGCAACCCCATGGCAAGAAGCTGCCTTGTTTTCGCTTGAAGGCATGAAAAGCAGTTCTGTGTAGCCATTGTTGGTTCTCCCTTGCAAGAATAATTGCCACTTTTAATCATTAATAAAAGTCCTCCTGGATATTACCAGCAAGAGCATCTAGCATAGAGTAACATCAGTTCAGGGAGAGCTAGGTAAGAAAGCTGGAGGACTGTAGCCTCTTGGGATAGGAGATAATGATGCTGGAGTGAAATTTTTCTGAAGGTTGTCTGGCAGTTGCAGATTAGCATAGGCAGTTAAAGCCACTGCTGGGGCTTATTCCTGTTTTCTCACAGTGTTAGATCTATGGCGAACTGTCATGGCTTAACCCCAGCTGGCAACTAAACACCACACAGCCACTCACTCACTCCTTCCCCAGCAGGATGGGGGGAGAGAATTGGAAAGAAAGTGAGAAAACTCATTAGTTTCAGATAAAAACAGTTTAATAATTGAAATAAAATAAGAATAAATGGTTATGAAAAGGAAAAAAAATAGCAAAGAGAGAGAAATAAATCCCAAGAAAGACACATGATGCAAATGAAAATAATTGCTCACCACCAACTGACCGATGGCCAGCCAGCCCCCAAACAACAGCCACCTGACACTGACACACACACACACACACACACAGTTTTATTGCTGAGCATGACATCATATTGTATGGAATATCCCTTTGGTCAGCTGGGGTCAGCTCTATCCCACCCAAAACCAGCACATTCTCCACCCCTTGTTCCATAGCATTTACATCATGCTCAGGTCTCACACTATCCAATACATCCTCATTAACCTCCACCCCCTTCCTACTCTTTGATACACAGATATCATTCCCTTAGTCTATGGACCACCCCTGTAAAACATCCATAAAATGTCCACAAAATGTCCATTGAGTTCATTTAGTCCATGACTTTGGGCTCCATCTCCTATAGTGGTCACTCAGGACATGAGAGGTGGTGTGTTGCATGGAGTTACTGGGCACCAAAGCCATCTCAGGTCAGGCGACTGCTGCACTTGCATTGCTTCTTATAAGGGTTGTCATCCACTGGTTCAGGTGGTTCCTGCTATAGCAATTCCTGTAACGTGCAACTCAGATCCTGGGTTACAACAATTTAAAGGTATATCCATTACATTCCTCACCCATTGTCCCTTTGGGCTAAGCCTTAAGTTTTAACATCACAGTTAATTCCTCCTCTTGCCTCTAGTCTGGCTAGCAGCAAGAGGTTCCTGCTATAATACCTTTGACGTATGGCAGTCACAGCTGTGGTAACATATAGCATCATGCAATACTACTCTCATACAACTCAAATCATGGATTACTGTCTCCCAGGACCCCCATTCTTATGCATTACCCACCAAGTGCCCCCAGATCCTTCAGCAAAAACAATCCCATTAATAAGTTTACCCTTTCCTGAAGAATAACCCAGATTGTTTTTCCCAACCACTTCCTTATATATCCTTATATATCTTGTCTCCTCCCACAGTGTGCAGAGGTTTTGACTGGGTGGGGCAGTTCAACTGGTAGATCCTTTAGTGTTAACTAGCCAAGTGGCTTATGCTAAATGTCTATCCTAATGTTTGAATGTCCCAGCATCCATTGCTCTCAGTGTAGTTTTTATCAGACCATTGTATCACTCAGTTTTCCCAGAGGTTGATACATGACAGGGAATATGATACATCCAGTCAATGCCATGTTTCTTGGCCCAGGTGTTTATGAGGTTGTTTTGAAAATTAGTCCCATTGTCTGATTTAATTCATTCAGGGGTGCCGTGTCACCATAAGACTTGTTTTTCAAGGCCTATGATACAGGCTTGGGGAAGAGTGTCTGGAAAGCTGCTCAGCAAAAAGGGGCCTGGGGATGCTGGTTGACAGCCGGCTGGAAATGAGGTAGCAGTGTGCCCAGGTGGCCAAGGCCAATGGCATCTTGGCCTGCATCGAGAATAGTGTGACCAGAAGGAATAGGGCAGTGATTGTCCTGCTGTACTCAGCTCTGGTGAGGCCACACCTTGAGTGCTGTGTTCAGTTTTGGGCTTCTCACTTCAAAAAAGACATTGAGGGGCTGGAGCGTGTCCAGAGAAGGGCAACAAAGCCAGTGAAGGGACTGGAAAACATGTCTTATGGGGAACAACTGAGGGAGCTGGGGTTGTTCAGTCTGGAGAAGAGGAGGCTCAGAGGGGACCTCATCACTCTCTACAACTACCTGAAAGGAGGTTGGAGTGAGGTGGGGGTCAGTCACTTCTGCCATGTCCATAATGAAAAGATGAGAGGAAACGGCCTTAAATTGCAGTGGGGGAGATTCAGAGTGGACATTAGGAAAAATTTCTTCACTGTAAGGGTGACTTGGTATTGGAATAGGTTGCCCAGGGAGATGGTGTCCCTGGGATGTTCAAGAGGCGTCTGGATGTAGCACTGGGTGATGTGGTTTAGTGGTGATGTAGATAGGTGGTTGGACTGGATGATCTTGAAGGTCTCTTCCAATCTTACTGATTCTATGACAGCATTCCAGGCAGTGGCATGGGTCACAGGGTATGTTTCCAACTATCCTGTAGTCACTTCCAACATTGTAAGCATATGGTGGTTGCCATGGTGGGTTCGTGGCAGTGTGATATAATCAATCTGCCAGGTTTTCCTGTACTGATATTTCAGCCATTGCCCGCTATACCAAAAAGGCTTCAGCGGCTCAGCTTGTTTGATTAAGGCATGTGCTTTACATTCATGGATAACCTGAGCAATGGCATCAATAGTCAAGTCCACTCCTCAATCATGAGCCCATTTATATGTTACATCCCTTTCTAAATGCCCTGATGTGTCATTGATCCATCAAGCTATAAATAGCTCACTCTTATGTTCCCAGTCCAGATCTACCTGAGCCACTCCAGTTCTAGCAGTCTGATCCACCTGTTCATTGTTTTGAATTTCTTCAGCAGCACAACTCCTGGATATGTGAGATCTACGTGATGTATTCTTACAACCAGGTTTTGTACCCGAGCAACAATATCTTGCCGTAATTCAGCAGCCCAGATGGGTTTACCTCTGCACTGCCAACTGATCTGCTACCATTGCTGTAGCCACCTCCACAGAGCATTTGCCACCATCCATGAGTCAGTATAGAGATAAAGTACTGGCAGTATCTAAAGCCAGCTGGATAGCTTTCATTTCTGCAAACTCAAGTCACCTGTTCCTTCACAGCAGTTTCTGTGACTTGTCATGTAGGACTCCACACAGCAGCTTTCCACCTGCAATATTTCCCCACAATACAACAGGATCCATCTGTAAACAGGACATATTGCTTTTCATTTTCTGGTTATTATACAGTTGTGGCCTCTTCAGCATGAGTCACCTCCTCTGTTGACACTTCAAAGTTACAGCCCTCTGGCCAGTCCATGATCACTTCCAGAATTCCTGGGCAGCCGGGGTTTCCCATTTGAGTACATTGCATTAGCAGTGCAACCCACTTACTCCATGTAGCATCAGTTGCCTGTTATGTAGAGGGGACCCTCCCTTTGAACATCCAGCCCAGCAACTGAAATTTCAAAAGGAGCTGTGCTTCAGTACCAACTACTTCTGAGGCAGGTCAAATTCCTTCATGTGCTGCTAATATTTCTTGTTCAGTTGGAGTGTAATCCTCTATACTCAGATCCTCCATATTCTCAGCTCCAAAGCCCTAGAGGTTGATCTCGAGACTCTCTAGGCATTTTCTGCCAGAGGCTCCAGGTGGGGCCATTGTCCCTGGCTGAGGTGTAAAGGTTGTTTTTCACGTCTTGTCCTGTTAAGACTGGCCCAAGTGCTACTGCACAAAATATCTCTCATTTAATTTGTTCAAAGGCTTGCTGCTGCTCAGGGCCCAGTTCAAAGTCATTCTTCTTCCAGTTCATTCAGTAGAGACTGTTTACAATTAGACTATAACCTGGAAAATGCATTCTCCAAAAACACACAGCACCTAAGGAAGGTTGTGGGGTTTTTTTCCTAGTTGGTGGAGACATAGCTGTTATTTTGTTGATCACATCCATTGGGATACGATAATGCCCATCTTTTGATTTTATTCCTAAAAAACTGGATTATCTATTCAGGTCCTTTGACCTTAGTTTGTTTTATAGCAAAACCAGATTTCAAAAGAATCTGGATTATTCTTCTCTCCTTCTCAAACACTTCCTCTGCTGTGTTGCCCCACACAACATCATCAGTACACTGCAGGTGTTCAGTAGTTTTGCACTGTTTCTGTGAAGTCTGTATCAATCCATGACAAACGTTAGGACTGTGTTTCCAACCCCCGGGCAGTTGATTCCAGGTGTGCTAGATACCCCTCTATGTGAAAGCAAACTGTGGCCTGCATTTTGTTGCCAAAGAGATCAAGAAAAACACATTGGTGATTTCAATCGTTGCATAACATTTGGCAACCTTTGCCTCCAGTTCATATTGGAGTTCTAGCATGTCTGGTACAGCAGCACTCAGTGGCAGTGTGACTCTGTTCAGGCCACAATAGCCCATTGTTAGCCTCCACTCACTATTAGATTTTTGCACTGGCCATACAGGACTATTAAAGGGTGAATGAGTCTTGCTGGTCACTCCTTGACTCTCCAGTTGCTGGATTAGCTTATGGATGGGAACAAGGGAGTCTCAGTTGGTGTAATATTGCCAGCAGTGCACTGCCATGGCAGCAACTGGCACCTGTTGTTCTTTAACACGCAGCAACCTCAACACAGATGGACTGTTTGAGAGATCAGGCAAGCTAGACAGCTGGTTAACCTTTTCTGTACTCAAGCAGCTATACCAAAAGCCCCCTGGGCACCCTTTTGGATTTTTGAAGTACACTCTCCTGAGGTGGTCTATTCCAAGGACACATGGAGCCTCCGGACCAGTCACAATAAGATGCTTTTGCCACTCATTCCCAGTTAGGCTTACCTCAGCCTTCAATACAGAAAGTTCTTGGGATCCTCCCATCAGTGCAGAAACACAAATGGATTCTGCCCCTTTGTAATCTGATGGTATTGGAGTACACTCTGCATCAATGTCCACTAGAGCTTTATACTCCCATGGAGCTGGTGTGCCAGACCATCAAACCCACATAGTCCAGTAAATCCAGTTGTTCCTTTCCTCTACTTGCCCAAAGGCAGGGCTTCTCTCTTCCTGGTTGGAGTCTTCATTAATTGATTTTTGTAACTGCAGAACAGAAGTCCCTTCATCTGGGCCAAAAGTACAATCAGCCTTTCTACTCTGCCCAACAGACACTGGAGCAGTAGTTTTCCTGAATGGATGCTTTTTAGCTGTTGTTTTTCCTTGCAGCTCCTGTACCTGAGCTTCTAGTCTCCAGGTAGGTTCACCATCCCACTTTCTCATGTCCTCCTCCTGGTTACACAGGAAGAACCACACAGTTGCATGTGGTGTGTGACACCAGTACCCTCTCCCTTAAACAGAAAAAGACTAAAAGACTGACTTAACAGCTGAGTCCTTGGTCAGAGTGTGTGAGGAAGACATACCCTTCTTGGATTGCTTGGACAATTTTGGGGTTAGTTCCTTCCCAGCTGAAACACAGATCTGCATGTGAAGAAGCAAGATTATCTTTGTATTCTCAGAATTGTCTGGACAGTCCACATATTGTTGGTGTCTCAGTGTCTATCCAGATCAAGATCACCATGGTATTGGTGGATGACATTAGTGCATTTCATACAGACTTTCACCATATAGACCATGTGCACCAGATTTCATCCAGGTCTTTGGATACCTGGCCTCATCTGGGTTGTTATAGATCACCTCCACCACAGCTAATTCCCTCAGATACTGGATACTTCGCTCAGTGGTAGTCCATTTGCTTCAAGAATTTGCAAGTTCTTCATTGAAGGGATACCTGTTCTTCACACTTGACAGGAATCACCGCCAAAGACAGAGGACTCCTGCCCTTTCTCCAGTCCCTTAGCAAGGGATCCCAGCTGGCAGGCTTCCTTACCCTCTAATTCCTGACTACTGGCCTCAATATACCAGAATCAGAGTAACCATATGAGAATTAGCTCGCCTGATTGACAGCTAAAATCTCTTCACATATCTTGCAGATAGCTTAGGGGTAGAGATAGGGTGGTTTCTGTCTCATGATTTCAGTCTCCTCCTGTTCTCATGACCACTCTGCTGCAAAACAGGCTGCCTCTTCTGATTTTTTTCTCCTGCTTCCTCTTAGGAGAAGTTTCTTCATCCCCTACTAAATGTGTTTCCATCGTTTCTGTTTAATTATAGGGGCAACTGACATAGTGCCTGGTTTAACCATAGTGTCTGTTGGTATGTTTTCAGGTCCAGAGAACCTCTCTTGTCATTGAGGGTGCTGCATAAGATGGAGCAGTGTTTGGTAAATGCTGGCAGGGGCTCAGCACAGTGCATTAAGTTGCACCTCTTTGGAATAGCCATGGTATTTCTTTAATTATTGGTCCTGCTGTCAACTTCTGCTGCCTGTGTCTGCCACTAAAAAAAAAATATGACAGAACAAACAGTAATCAAATCTCCTAGCACAGAAAGTTATAAATGCCTACAGAGATTGTCTCATGTTAAAAATTAATCATACACTGAGTATCATTTCTCCCCAGTATTTGACAGCCCAGAATTAGTGTGTGTCTTTGGCAAAAGGAGAAAAAGTCACCTTCCTCCCCAGCTATACCCATGTGCAGAAGAAGCAACTTATTCCATAACCCAGTGCCATCCTGAACATCCAGCTGTCTTTGGGAAGCTGCAATTTTACACGGAGATAGGCAGAAAGTGTTTGACATGAGAACAATGATTTGGCAAGATGACATATATATGTTGTACTTTCAAGAAAGGAAGACAACTCACTGCACACATTCTTTGTAGGATTAAAGTCTTCCTGTAATATATTTATCTGCATTTTGGGGAGCTTTAGCAGAGTCACTTGCCCCCAGGAATGCTGGCTTGCAAAAGGAACATTCCTTTTTTCCACCTTTCTTTCAGAGTATGACGTATTTAACAAAATTCCTTGATAAATAATATTGCATCATGGGAGGGCCAAATTATGACAATTAAGAGGCAGCATGAGATGCAAACAAAGGCACAGAAATGTTAAAAAAATACCAAGTATTTTTGTAGGACATTACAAAAGCTTTTTTTTCCCCACTGTTTTTCCCCTCACAAAATGTTTTCCTTTTAGACAAATAAGCCTGAACTTAAAACTGAGTTTTCTCCTGTTTTCTTAAACCATTTTCTACTAAAAAAGAATCTTTAAAAACCACTTCCCAAAATAATTTCCAGTTTTTATAAACAAAATATTTGTACCCTAAAGTTGTGGTTTCTCTTTTTTTTTTTTTTTTAAATCCATGAAAACACACTTTTGTCTTCTAAAATGTTCTAAGGGGAAAAAAACTTAACCAACTCTTCACAATACTAGCACATGCTGCTTTTTGAAATACAATTGCTCCTGCCTGCTTTTTATAGAGCTAAGCATGGCTAGAATTGTTGTGGGGTTAGATAGGAGATTTCCAGGTCACGCAAGAAATGGTAGGAGGATTTCTCTTTCTGCAGCAGCAGGCAGCTTGAAGACCTCAAACTGTGTTATGACCTCTTTATCTCAATAAGTATCTGTACACATAATGAGAACAGGTTTCCAACTCATGTTTACTTAGATTCTCACTGACAAACTTTGTACTGTCTTTAGGTCATACATGGGGAAGAGGTACATATATTCAGTATCTTATGGTCTTTGGGGAAATGCTTTTTATCTCCACTTACTAACTTTTTGCCTTGTTTCATGTGGAAAACAGGATTGTAAGTCATGAAACATGCTTATGTTTATGATACATTTTGACTCCCTTGAGTTCCTGCAAGGGTGGAGAATTCACAAGTAGGGCCTAGTTACCCATGATCTTAATCTCTAACTTCAAATGAAGCAGCCACCAAGACCCCAAGCCTCTGCGCAAATACTCCATGGAAGGAGAACAGAAGAGAGACCAACTCAGGAAAGGAATTCTTAAAATATATTTAGAAAGCAGAGAAACTCTTAGCAGATCTTAGCAAAGGATATCAAGCAAGCAAGATTCAACTGAGTCCCTATAGAACCATCTGTCTACCATTCTGCTGCTTGAAGAAGTGTTTGTGTTATTTAGCTCACTCCTCCTGGCCAGGAGGCACTTAAAGAATAAGCTCAGATGCTTTTAAATAAAAGCATATATAGCATATATCTTATAGCATATATAGCATATATCTAGCTATACTGAAAAACAACAAGAAATAAATCCTCCCTCCTTGTTGCAGGTGCTCTTCAGCTTGTTCCCATGTATGTGCAGGAACCCACCACTCCTAGGAGCATCTCAGCCTCTTCAAGCACGCAGCAACAGCTTGGGAATCAGCTGCAGCAAAAAACTTGTGCAAGACTTTTTAAGGGTCTTCCCATTCCCTCCATGTTGGAGAAACAAATGGGACTCACAGGTTGCCCAGAAGACCAATAAAATACTTGTTTGAGCTCAAAAGCAAAGCAAGCAAGTGCTAATGCTCAAGAGGCTTCTGCCAGCTGTTTCTCACAACAGCAGAGTTCCAGCTCTGCTCCCTGCTTCTCCACCCTAAAAGTGATGGGGTAATGCTCAGGGGAGAAGCAACTGACAGTACTGCTTCAGCTGGTATGGTACAGCCCCTTAGAACTTCTGTGCTGCCGAACAAAGTTTCTCATATATAAAATGTAAAAATGTGTATGCTGTTACATATATGCATATGTAAAGAAAATTATCTGTTAACCTCCTTTTGACATTTTTTATGCTTGTTCTTAGCCTAGAGGGAAAAATAAAAGACTCCTTTGAGTTTTAAGAAATCCAATTCATCTTTGGTTGCTGGGGTAGGAAAATGGAAAGTGTTAAAAAGTTTTGTTGTTTTTAAAAAGAAAGTTTAGTCTTTTTCACTTAAAAGAACATCAAGCTACTATGGGCAAACACAGGCAATTTTAATGGAGTAACAGTAGTGTATTCAGGATGTATGATTTCCCATTACAGTTACTGTTATACTGTCATATATAGGACAGAGTGTATATTCATATATATGTGTGCACTCACATACTATAGACTAGAATTTTCATTTCAAAAATTTTCTAATGCTGAATGTCTGGAAATATTAATCTGAGAAGAAATCCTAATAGACTGTAAGCTTGCAATTGTATTATTTGTTCTCGCAGTTTTACAAATAAGCTAAGCATAATTTTCCCTTTCCATCATATTTTTTGGTCACAGGATGTCCCATTTAGTGGTGCTGTGCATGTGGCAGCATTGCCATACAGGTTTTGTGAACTCAAAAGGTCCAGAGTATTAGTGGTCCAATGTTGAAGACTCACCTTCAACTTGTAAGAAGTTACTCATAAAGTCATATAACGGATTAAAACAGGACTGTTTGTGAATGTTCGCTCATTAACGTCAGGTAGGTGTCCATTGTCTTTCAAAAACAAAATTACTGATGAGATGATTGACACACTGCCGTCAGGAAGACTGGAGCTTTCGTCACTTGAAATGTCTCTTACCTGTACAAACACATCAAATACAAACAGATGCTGACAGGCTCAGCAGCGTCTTTACACAGTGCTGAAAGAATAAACAGGATCAGGATGGAATCTTCAATTATCAGATATATCCAGTTATACTGACTGCGAAGTAATGATTGGATGCTGACGTTAATACTGCAAAATATATTTTACAGTTACCATTACATCAATGAAAACCTTAAGACACTCATTTCCTGAGACAGTTTTATTTACTTCAAATAGTTTGAGCTTAAGAAACATAACTGAAAAGCGTAACAAATACATATTTCTTGGTGGTTCAACTAGATTTGTTATGCAGTTGAAATCTAGACACTGGTCAAGTGATTCTTTATGGGTATTGGTCATAGGTCTTTCCTTTTTACTTCAACTTCCTGTTACATTTCTATTTAGAATTTGAAATTTTCTGTCCTGAGAATTTCCTTTGTGGTTGCTCCACTTCAATCAAAGAAATTCATGTGGGCATTTTCTAGAAGCTAACTATGCAGGTCTGATCTTTTTCTAAACCATTCAAATTGCAGCTTTCAACACCAGAATACTGTAAAATATTTAATGCTTCAGTAATGAGAGAAAAGAGCCCAGTTCTCTTCGCCTTGACCCGTCTCCCCAGCAGGACCTGCTGGAGACTACAGCAGAAGAAAACCAAAGCCCTGTAAAGCATTTGACTTTCTAAGAAAAAACGTGGATCTGTTTCTCTCCCAAGTCACGCTGTATTTACCCTAATGTAATCCTTCTGACTTGTACAATCACAGCCTGAAACCAGGGGGAGTATCATGTGCCCAAGATGTCTTTTGATACCGTGGGTTTGCCTGCGCTGCAGCTGAGGAGCAAGCACAGAACAGCAGTCTGCATACGTCCCCTTGGTGTTTTTGGCCAGTATATGAACCTGCAAGGTGTGCTGGAAGCTGGCCCCATAGCCCTGGATGGGGTGGAAGAGAAGCTGTAGTCATACATGAGATCAAATTTGTCAGGTCACCATCTTTATGGACAGCAAAATCCAGCTTTGAAGCCGATGATGGAATAGAACATAAACATACCCATCCATTGTTTTGTTTGCATGTTACATGTATCAACTATCAAAATCAACTCTGCAGCTAAGAAACCAGGACTAATCAGGCCTCTGTGCAGATAGACTTCTGTAAACAAACACACTAAATCAGCTCTAGTCACACTGGAGCTTCCCGAGTCACTGAAAAGAAGCAAATGTCTAAAGTAGGTCTGATGACTCACATCCTAAAATGGCCTGTCTCTCTCTTGTCAGCAAAAGGAGTCAAGGGAGAGCCTTGCTCAAGTGGGCATATTTATACTGCAGACGTGTACAGGGAGGTACTAAGGGAGCTAAAGCCCGGCCCAATCTGAACCCTTGGTAAAGGAAACAGTATTACCAGGAACATGCTGCATCACAACAGGCAGGAACTTTTCCTCCAGATCTAACTTTGTATTATGGTTGTTTAAATCTAACTTGAAAAAGTCCCTGGCCATTTGCAACAGCGTTACAAAGACCGGTGAGAATGATCCTCATGCCTGTTGCAGAGTTGGAAGTGGTCAGACTGGCCTATTGCTGGCTGGTTTTGGACATTCATTTACTTGTATGAATGAACTCTTGAGGAGATACTGACTGGCACGTATGGCATGATTCTAGCAATGCGACGTAAATTGCCACCAAAAGCTTCTGAGCTTTACTCTCTCTACAGTTTTTACACTGTAAACACTTATAACAATTCTCATAGTAAGAACAAGAGGGGGCACAAATACAGTAAATCTACATGGATTTCTGCGTCATGGCTCATGGTTTCTCCAACTCATAGGGGCAGTTTGCATTGCTCCTTGCAAATCCTACCTCAGAAGAAGTCGTCCTGAAAAGGATCACTGCCCACAGGCTATAACTATACAAACAAACAGTGCTCCAGGACAAAGTGCTACAAGCAATGGGAGGGATCTGTTCACAGGGCTCTATCCCTACTGCCAAAACTGGGGCCCACACTGCTGCAACAGGGAGATTGCAATTTTAGTAGGAGAGGTGGGAAATGTGGACATCAGCTCTCTCCACTCTCCCATCCTGCTCAATACACCACAAAGCTGTTTCTTGTGCTCTCCACTAACTTACATGTGCCCGTGCAAAACCTCTTCTTGCTCACCCTGAGTAGCAGTATGTCTGCAGACAGGGTAGCTGCTGACACGATCACAGGGTGGCACATGTTTTCACAAAGCAAGCAAAGGCTGTGGTGGCAATTGGGGTGCTGGGGCCACATGTGCGTGGGTGAAGGGACAAGGAACATAATTTTAAAAACAAATGAAGATTTGAAGCATGTGCAACAACAAAATGCACAAAATTGTTGTAAACAGGGGGTGGAGCAGAAATCTCAAGCTTTCTCAGAAACCTCATTTTATTACTCCGAGCTCCATTAGGTGAACAACCTGGCTAAAATTTAGGATTATTCAAATTTTGCAATGTCTAGTCCTCTTCCTGTCTGTCCATTGAGTCTGCTGTCTTTAAGGGCCCTAACAGTAATCTAGAAGGAAACGTGCTGACAAGATATAAAGGTTGCATTTCAAAGTCCGCTGCTTTATTTCTGCATCCAAGGTAAAAAGAGTCTGCAGACAACCTCATCCCCTCCTTTTGTAGTCAGTGGGACTTCACCATTTACTGCAAGGAAAACAAGGATCAGAATCCCAGATTATAATAACCAAGGTGAACACAGCAAAATGGGAGTGAGAAGAGCTAGATCTGCTATTGTCTTTTCAATCAGGAGTGCTGTTGTCATCAGTGGACACATTAAACACATGAGGACTAAGTACTAGGAACTGGACCTGCATGACAAAGACACTTCCTCACGTCATCCTTCCCCTCTCCAAGCAGTCTCGGAGCACTGCACAAGATCACATGTTCATGCTCTGCATCCAGTTGAACAACTCTTCAAGTGACCTGTTTTTTCAGAAGTGCTGAGTATAGTGAAAATCGTTGCATGTAATGCTTAAAAACAAGGACATGGAGGCAAACCTATTAAGCACCTTTCAAACCAAGGCCAAACAACCAGGCTTTGTGAAGCTTTTTTTATCTCATCTCCATGAAAATCAAATGCAAAGCTACATGCAACTTCACTCTGCTGCTCATTTATTGAATATGGCAAATGACACACATTACCAAGCACAAAGTGGTGATACTTTCGCTACTATGCTAGCAGGAAAAATGGTCCACTTAAGCTTGGAATGTGTAGAGGTTGACCAGAGGGCTACCTGATTGTTGATTGACAGAGCAGCCCTACTGGTCATCACACTCAGGTGCTAATTGTTTAATAATAAAGCGAATTGCCTAACAAGGGGGTGGACCTTAAAAGGCAGGGCTCAAGGCACTAGGGTACCTTCAGTGCCTGAGCACCAGGGGAAGGAGCAGGATGTGCTCTGCGAGTTAGACATTGAGAAACTGCTCAACCTACAATACCAGCAAGAACATCAAGTGCTGGGAAGGGAGGCCGTGCTTGATTTGAAAGTATGTAAAATGCTTATAAATTTCTACAACTTCTGATAGGGAAGGTAGAATACACATTCCTTTGAAAAAATTAGTACAGGACTATCTGAAATCATATTCCTGAAACTCACGGAACCCTCCAGCTTTTATTTTTTTAAACTTACTTGTCATCTGCTCATTGCTGAACACCTTTTCTCATGCAACATTGACTTCCTCCTGACCTTTCCTGACACAGTTATTAATGTGCTATCACTGACCAGGATTGTAGGCTTTTTGGGGTTCTTTTACAGACTAAATACCTGTCTGCAAATGAACAATCTTGCTCCTACCAAATTTACCTAGTCTAGTGAAGCTACTAACATAAGACAAAAATAGAACTAATCACCAGTTTATACAAGTAATCCAAATTATGATTGCTATTCATTCCTCACCAGAACTCAGTTACCTTCACACCATTTATTAAACTACAGGGGCAATGCTGGCAGAGATGAAATGTGCTGCCTTTCAGGAGAGGCTGATGACACCCTGCTGTCCCTAAATGCATATAGGAGTGTAAAGTTGTTCCCGTTTTCCCACACATACTTAGCACAATGCACTTGCTCCACCTGTTGTCCACTTGCATTTCTGCAAGTCCATCTACAATTACAAACTGTGTAAGAGCAATTACTTTGTCTTTAGGGATAGTTATGAATCTTTATGTCTGCTTGCTTAGTACCACTGCCTTCTGTACAGATCCTGGAAAGCACAATCAGCAGTTTAGGAACAGCTGAAGAGGCACCAATCTGAACTAGAGAACTAGCTCCGCTTTAATCATAGTACACTAGAGTTACTCAGAGCCTGACAAGCATCTGTCACAAAAGCAGGATTCACTAGGTAACTAACTCCTCAGCAAAGCATCCTCAATTTAGATTATGGGATTAATAGCAAATGCACATTTCTCCTTTCCAGCATTTCTGCTAGGTTAACACCAGTAACAAGGAGGAAAAGTGTCTTTAATTGAAAAAAGACACCTCCACTAAACAGCTATGGCAACATCAGAGTCCTCCATGATATTCAGTTGTGCTGCTTGTTCCTAATGGCTAGAAATGACCAACCTGGAAGATAGCAACAAAGTACTGCTTAGCTCCTCCGAGGCCAACAGCAACCAAAACTTAAGCATTTGCTCATTGGGCTCACACTAGTTTTCTAGAAGAGAGAATTTCATTTACCTAGTTATTATGTACTAGTACTTTTCTTTCATGCAAGTGCCAGACAGAAGGTGGGGCAACCGCTCAAGCTTACATACTGGGAGAACCTGGAAGAGACCTGAGATAAAATACAGCTATATTAACAAAGCATATGCTTGCAGACATGATGCTTCTAATGCCAGGGTTTCCATTAGGGGCCCCTGCTTTCTGCAGCCTGATAGTCTGCAGCATCTGTGTTGCCATTGCTGACTGAGCTTTAGGTCAATGCCCCCTCCTTTCAAAAACAGCAATCAGAAGTCATCTTCAGGCCACTTTATTGCACTGAGCTTGACTTCACAGTACAATAACATCCAGAGTCTGGTATCTGCTGCCATCCCTGCTCTGTCAGCATAATGTCAAGAGCAAGAACAGAGGGCCTCTTCTCCTTCCTTCTGTAGAGTGAACATGACTGCCAAATTCTGCTAAAATAGCCCCAAGAAAGCCTAGGAGCTGAATAACAAGCTAATAAGGCAGTAGGAGGGAGGGGTGCCCTGTAATAGCCAGTCTGTCCTCTGGGTGATGCTAAAGCCAAGTTTCATTTTGTATTCACACCCACTGAACCTTTGGCCACCATAACACAAGAAAAAGGCAGCAACACCTATCTGGCACAGCTCTCAAAGGGAAGGCAGGTTCCTTCTCTCCAAACCCTCTGCAGTCTCCATTTGAATCGCTAGAGTCTGTTCCTACTATAGCTCGGAGCTTTCTTGAGCAGCAGAGTTGTCATTTTATCTGCTTTCTTCCCTACCCATGGGAATTTAAGGCTGAAGAGAGGTTGTGGCCAGCACAGAAGACAAATGACACTTGGCAATTGCCTTGTCTATTATGAACTTTGAGAACTGGCAGCTCTGAAACAGAGTGACTGCAAACTTGTGGAGGCAGAGCTAGACTGATTTGGTATTCAACTGGTACTTAGACACTTCCCATCAATACCATAGACTAAGAAGTTTCCTAAAAAAAACCAAACAAAAGCAAAATGTACATTTTTAAAATGTGACTAGGTAGACACAGTCTGTCCCTTCTCAGGCTGTGCAGACCAAGTTGACCATTGCAAACTCCCTTGCACTCTGACCCTTTCTAAACAAAAAGGTAGAGAGGACACAACCAAACCAGTCTTGGTCTCTTCCCAACACAGGAAACAGTGGACATGATTCAGAAAGAATCTGAGGTGTAATTAAGGCAGAATTTAGCCGCAGCACAGCAAAGTACAAAATGTGACTGGGAGAAAGGGCAGGGAGAATACACCTTAAAACACCAATACAACTTTGAATTGTCTGGCAGCATTCCCCCATCAAGTGCAAATTTTTAAATACCAGTACACAAATGGCTCAGACAGATTTGCTCTATTCCCCACTCACTCTCTACACAATCATAAGATCAACTTCAAAAAAAAGTCAGTTTCATTAGTACACTTTTGTTTTTAAGCCACACAGTTGTGTCTTCCCCATTTCTGCCTGACTTCAACTTTTCAGGACCCTTACAGTGCCTCCCATTATCCTAGTAGCCAAGGCCTTCTACTTGAAGGTCAATAACAAGAAACAGTCCTCAGTAGGCTTGCAGTTCCTTGCACTTGCCTTTTGAGTCACAAGTCTGCTTGACACCAGAGTATTTTGGAGAGCTGACTTTGTCTATAGAAGCTACAATTTTAAACACACCATCAAAAAGTAACGCTTCTTCTAAAAAAGAAAAGTGAGCACGGGAAAGAGTAAACATTTGTTCAGCTCCATCCTTCTGGAACTAAACGTTTAATTTGGTGTTCCTATGCAAATGCCCTCATAGTTTCAAACAGGTACATATTCCCCTCCAGCCCAAATTCTTTACATGTAAACATAAGGCAATGTTTGCTCTAACACTATTTTAACCCAACTGACTGCATGATACATGATCAATGGTGCTTGATGAGTTCTGGGACCCTGAAGGTCACAGATTTATTTACGTATCAGCCCTGGAAAGGAGACAAGGGGAAGGGAGTAGAAGGAAGAAAGGTTGAAGCCAAGTCAAATTTCAGGTTCATTTATTGAGTTATAAAGAACCTGCCTAGCTCCATCATATTTACAAAGGTTTTCAAGAGGATTCTAAAGCTATTACTACTACTGAACCACAAGTTAAAAATGCATAAACAAACCAAACCAACCACATCCATAATGTCAACAGAAGAAACACCAGTTACCTTACAGGACTTCGAGACATACTCAAATAAACATGAGGAAAAAGTTTTCCAAATACTGATCTCTAAAGCCACCAGCAAGACTCATTTCTTCCTCTAATGCAGCTATTCCTGAAGATCAAGCATCCTTATGCCACTGTTGATGGAAGTTTGGTTCTGTTCTTCAATGTTCTATGAATCGGGAATTTAATTAGAACTCTATTCAGAAGCAAGTGTTGTAAGGTGTTAAAATAATCTTAAGGAACACAATGAAATCCCCATCTGGTTCCATTTGATACTTTTGCTAGGTGGTATTGCTGCCAGATGCGCTTGTAAAAATCCTGTCATCACCTTGGAGTCACAACCAAAGCAAATGAAGTCAAACTTCCTAGGGCACTGTCATGTCTCATGTCTCCAGCAGTACTGTAGAAACAGTGCCACCTGGAAACATGACACTGTTGTTCTTTTCTTACTGTCCAGGACACTTTGAAAGGCTGTTTTCAGTAAATGTCATTCATTCAGCTGTAATATTCATGCTCTCTACATTCACTTACCCACCTTTCTAATCCCCACTCCACCCTCAAGAGAGATTGTGAATTCTCTAATAGAAGGGAAGGAGAGAGAGTATCACCCACTTCAGCCGGGTTTACTTCCACATATATTCCAGCTCTATCTCAAGTCCTGAAGAAGTTCTACATTACAATATCACAATGCCAAAGGGATACGGACACAGATAGCAGAGGCCTATACCTGCACACATCTGGATGGATGCAGTTCCCCCTGACAACAGGTGGCACTGCTTCCCTTGTTAACAAGTCTACAGTAACTTTTACTTGATACTGAACTTGACACATTATTGAATGTCTGGGGAAAAATCCAACCAGTTAAGTGCCAGCGGCCCTCCTCCAGGTATTGACAAGAAAACATTTGCTTATCAACAATCTAACTCCATACACTGACTTGTAAAGTATCAAGTAAGATTCAGAGTTACTCTATGTAACTTATTCAACATCAAACAGACTAACAGGGAAGCAACTAGTACTATTTCAGAGAAAAAAAACCACACTGAAATACTGCTAAGCCACTATCCATCATATCTGAAAAGTGGCAGTCCAGTGAAGTTCCCACTGACTGGAAAAAGGCAAACATAACCCCCATTTTTAAAAAGGGGGAAAAAAAACAACCCAGGGAACTACAGGTCAGTCAGTCTCACCTCTGTGCCTGCTAAGATCATGGAGCAGATCCTCCTGGAAACTATGCTGAGGCACATAGAATGTAAGGTGGCGATTGGTGACAACCAACATAGCTTCACTAAGGGCAAATCATGCCTGACAAATTTGGTGGCCTTCTATGATGGGGTTACAGAGTTGGTAGATAAAGGAAGAGCAACTGATGCCACCTACCTAGACCTATGCAAAGCATTTGACACTGTGCCACACAATATTCTTGTCTCTAATTTAGAGAAGCATGGACTTGATGGATGGACTACTCAGTGGGTAAGGAATTGGCTGGACAGTCACACTCAAAAGAGTTGTGGTCAACAGCTCAATGCCCAAGTAGAAATCAGTGTCAAGTGGCATTCCTCAGGGATCAGTATTGGGATGGGTACTCTAGCATCTTTGTTAGCAATATAGACAGTGGGATCAAGTACAACCTCAGCAAGTTTTCTGCCAACACCAAGCTGTATGGTGTGGTCGACATCCTGGAGGGAAGGGATGCCATCCAGAGGAACCTTGACAGGAGTGAGAGGTGGGCCCATGCAAACCACATGAAGTTCAACAAGGTCAAATGCAAGGTCCTGCACATGGGTCAGGGCAATGTCATACACAAATACAGGCTGGGCAGAGCATGGATTGAGAACAGTCCTGAGGAGAAGGACTTGGTGGTGTTGGGTGATGAGAATCTCAACATGAGCTGGTAGTATGTGCTTTCAGCCCAGAAAGCCAACAGTATCCTAGGTTGCATCAAAAGAAGTATGACCAGAAGCTCAAGGAAGGCAATCCTGCTCCACTCTGGTGAGACTCCAGCTGGAGTACTGTATCCAGTTCTGGAGTCCCCAGCATAAGGACATGGAGCTGTTGGGGCAAGTCTGGAGGAGGGCCATGAAGATGATCAGAGGGCTGGAGCACCCCTCCTATGAAGACAGGCTGAGAAAGTTGGGATTGTTCAGTCTGGAGAAGAGAAGGCTTCAGGGAGACCTTAGAGAAGCATTCCAGTATCTGAAGGGCCTACAGGAGAGTTGTAGAGGGACTTCTGACAANGAGTTGTAGAGGGACTTCTGACAAGGGTATCCATGATAGGGCAAGGGGGAACAGTTCTCAGCTGACAGAGGGTAGACTTAGATTGGATATTAGGAACAAATTCTTTCCTGTGAGGGTGGTGAGACACTGGCACAGGTTGCCCAGAGAAGCTGTGGACACCCCTCCCTGGCAGTGTTCAAGGCCAGGTTGGATGGGGGTCTTGGAGCAACCTGGCCTGGTGGGAGGTGTCCCTGCCCATGGCAGGGGGGTTGGTACTGGATGATCTTTAAGGTCCCTTTCAACCCAACCCATTCTGTGATTCTATGATTCTATATCCTTGCTTGTACAAAGGAAGGAGAAACCTACCACCTTTGTGTTTTAAAAGAGAACATATAGCACTGTTCCTACTGCAAGAGCTCCAAAAAAAACAAAACCAAAGAGAAGCTCAAGCATCATTCATGGAAGAGAAATTACCATCTACCAAGAGGTCTTTTATGGAGTATGTACTACACTAATGTGAGCCAGCATCAGACCTGAAAAGTCTACCGGCACAGCAGGGAGACTGTCAGAGGCACACCACACTGTCACACTGCTCTCCTCAAAGGAGAAAACATCCTTTCACAATTATGAAGTGAGCTACAGAGCTGCTTGCTGCAAAGAAGTGGCTACTCTAGGATTTTAGAAGTTTATACTATCATCATACCAAGGGAATTCTCATCAACTTCTCCCGAGGTTTGTAGCTAGGCCATGCTGCAAACATATTCAGCTCAAGCAGTAAATACACAAATGCCACTCATGTCAATAACTGAGTCAGAATGCAGATGCTCAGGTGCTGAGACACTGGGTCAGATCTAAATTTAAGTAACAGTTTCATATTTGTAAGTGGGATTAGAGTAAGTCTTCAAAAGTGGAATTATCCTCATGTTTTCTTTACGTACACAAGCAAACTACCATACACTACACTACACCAAATCAGTGTGAACTGTTTGACTCCAGTGCCAAATAAAACAGCAAGGCCACACTCAGCAGGAACTAAGCTATGACTATAAGGAGAGTTTTATAAGACAACACTTTCAAGTATGGCAGAATATCCTTCCCTACCAGCATGATGGCTGAATAAGCTACACCCAGTAACACATCTTACATGCTTTATACATCTCTTCCAGCCCTAGAGAGAATGCCACAGTAATACTACTATGGAACCTGTTAAGAGATCTTTGCAATTCAGGAAAGCTTAGAGAGGAATTTTCCTATATCCAGTTTTACTGAGGTAAACAGGAATTATTCTAACAAGTTGACTAAGAGATGATCAAACCTCTAATATGTGTTACTTAAGTGCTCCAAAGCTATTCAGGTCACTCACAAAGAGCTAAGTGATAATTTAAACACTAAGCAGGAAACTTTTGTGCTTAGTTTGAGGACTAAAGTCTGAGTTAATCATATTATTACAAACCAGCAAAACGTAGTCATGCTAGGCTTTGCAAACATGGAGGAAAGGGATGCCTTCTAGATTCCTTAAAAACTGGAATATAGTGTAACAAGAGAGACAACCACAGTAACTATAAGAGTTTGAACATCTCTATAAAATTCTCTTCTAGACCATGAACTGGCCTTGAACAAGTCAAAATAACTAAGGTGAAGAGTTGTACAGCTGAAAGTGCTTTAAAATCTAAAGGAACTCCATCAAAAACAAATTGTTACAGTCACTGACACAGAAGAATCACACTGGATAATTGTTACCTGGTGCCATTTTATTAGTGAGAAAGTTTTAGTGCCTATAACAGCCTGATCTTAGTCTAGTAAGCCGATGTTTTTCCCCTTAACAAATTAGGACTGATTACTGGTAGACACCAATAACATTTCTATTTCTGTACTGGGCCACCCTCAATCCCAGATCTGGGGCAGACTGTCCTGCAAGTTTTCATTACCTGAATGATCTCTTGATTTATTTTTTCAGTATCCATAACCTCATGCTGAGATCTAAATTCTATTTTTTGAAAGGTAGAGGGTTAATCCACCAACCTGAGACTCGACAACTGTCCTTTCTAATTATTTAGTGCTTGAAATTGAGAATTTCACACAGTGCAACCTAGCAGTCATACATAAATCACTTATTACAACACTTTGAACACAGTTGTGTCAGTGGGATTTTACTTCTCAGCAGATTTTACTTTCCCTTGATCTTCCACTTTTTTGATGGCAGCTTGGATAGCTTCTTGATCACCCAGAAACTGGTGAGGGCCCAGAGGGTGCAGATTCTCATCAAGTTCAAGAAGTATGGGCACACCAGTGGGGAGAGTAACATTGATGATGTCCTCATCAGAGATGCCTGCCAAAGAAAAAAAAAACCAGAACAGTTACACTTAGTGAACAGCTTCCTAACTATCGAGCTCAGCCCTATTTCTGAGAGTATCTAGTCTTAGACAAGGACATGGTTGAGTCTCCATCAATACTTGAGTCAATTCCCAGCTAGACTACAGCTTGGTTAGTGCTTTAGGAACAGCTAAAGGAAAGAATTCCCATCAAGGTGAAGACAGTTTCTTCATTTTTCAGTCTACACATAGGAAATAAACAGTAATATATATATATTACACACACACCCCTTTAATAAAGGACATTGAGGACAATAGGCTCTTCACCGTATCTCCCCAACTCATGCATGACAAAAGAAGATTAGAGTCCATGTGTGCTACTCCAACATGAAACAACCTCTGCTAAACAGCCAATATAAACAGCCTCTTTAAGAAGGCAGGATACCAAGATTAACTTTTCTCTTAAATTTTCTAGGCAAAGCTTCTCACACAAGCTGTCTTAAGAATCAGCATTTAATTCTTCTAATGATCCTTAGATCACCATTTGCTCATTTCAGATTTCTCAAAAGCAAGCTTATAGCAGCTTGCCTGCAGTACTATTCTCAGAATTACTAGATACAGGATATTCATTTCCACTTTCAAAGAAGGGAGGAGGGAAGAAAAGAAGGGAGGAGGGAAGAAAAGAAGGGAGGAGGGAAGAAAAGAAGGGAGGAAATCAACTTACACAACTTAGAGCATTTTCACTACTTCACTAAAATAATGTGTACCTGGGAAGAAAATTTATTTTACCCAGCTGTACTTTATTAAAATATTCTGGAGCTCCAATATCAATCAAATTGCTGGGGTTTATTGAGTTTTGGGTTTTGTTTTGTTTTTTTTACATCAAACATGTCTCCANCTTAAGAATCAGCATTTAATTCTTCTAATGATCCTTAGATCACCATTTGCTCATTTCAGATTTCTCAAAAGCAAGCTTATAGCAGCTTGCCTGCAGTACTATTCTCAGAATTACTAGATACAGGATATTCATTTCCACTTTCAAAGAAGGGAGGAGGGAAGTAAAGAAGGGAGGAGGGAAGAAAAGAAGGGAGGAGGGAAGAAAAGAAGGGAGGAAATCAACTTACACAACTTAGAGCATTTTCACTACTTCACTAAAATAATGTGTACCTGGGAAGAAAATTTATTTTACCCAGCTGTACTTTATTAAAATATTCTGGAGCTCCAATATCAATCAAATTGCTGGGGTTTATTGAGTTTTGGGTTTTGTTTTGTTTTTTTTACATCAAACATGTCTCCAGAGCATCCCAGTGAATTTTGGGACCAAACATCCTAGTAAAGCTTCCGCACAAGGTCCAAAAGGTTGCATTAAGAAGCAGTGACTGCAAAGACATTATTCCTCAAAAACTTCAGGCAGAAGAAAGCTAGTGTCACTGGGAATGTCAATATTTCTTTTATCTTCCCTTTTAGAAGCACTCAGGTCACAGCAGCAGTCTGCTGTTGTAAAGCTGGACAGCTTTGAGTAGTTCATACTTAGAAAATGCACTCAATCAAGCTTATAAAGTGGTGACACCATATAAACTAGACTAAGGTGTATGAAGAAAACACCCTCTCGAGCAGCTGACAAAACCAATGTTATCAGACCATATGGGTGAAAACTGACCAGTGATTTTCACATGAAGTAGAAAAGCAGAGATAACGTATTAACAGGGAAACCCACAAAGTCAAGACACTCAGTAACAGTGGGATGCTAACAGGTCAGAAAAAAACCCAGAACTAATCATGGAAGTGAAAATCATTTTATGCCCCTGCCCAGGGACTGCACAAATATGCAACTTTTGCGGTGACCTACTCTTGTTTTGATTAGGCTAAGCACTTAGTTCAGCTTAGCCCTAAGTTTCAGAAGGGCATGAATCAAGAGAAACAGACAAACTCTTGCAGGAAGCTTACACCTTATTACATACTGAGCCATCAGTCCATTAAAAAAAGTCATACTCTGCCAGTTTAAGCAATCCCTGTATACAAGGGATAAATAATTCACCTGTTGTAGGCAGCAGAATCAGAGACCTACAGAAAAGCACTCTAGGAGCATCTAAAATTTTAAAACCACACAGGAATCAATGGAAAAAACAGTCAATTTACCAGGCACAAGCACTATTCTCAAGGACTTTGTAAAACAAGCAGCCAAGCTGCCTGAGCTCTTATTTCAAGGTTTTAAACCTATTCAATTTTAACAACATACATACATCACCATGTAACCTGAGAATCTGTCCTTAGGGAGCGTTCTGCCCACCTCCCAACTTCAGTTTCCCAGAGTAAACCATTCAGACATACACAAAGCAGATGAAGTCATGCAGGAGAATTTAGGCAAACCACATAATATGGTCAGGAGCCAGGATATTTAAAGATCTCCTCTAAAGATAGAATAAACAAAACTAGCTGTAGCTACATGGATTCAGAAATGCATTTTCCTGTTTTTACAGAACACAAAGTGACCACACCAATGCCAATGAGTGTTGATTTACAAAGCAAAACAGCACAGTCAAGGATAAACAAGCTGCAGCAAGGATGTTGGCTTTCTCCTTGGGTTCTCTCTTCATACAGAAGTGCTGCCTCACACCCAGAGGCTGGAAATGCAAGTTGAAATCAGATGAAACTCCTAAAGAAACAGTAGTGTCCTGTTGCTTTGTTTCAACACTGTTACTCTATTTGTATAGTATTTCTGTTATTCAGGAAGCAAGAAGCTGATCAGGCTTGTCACACAAGCTCTTCAGTTGGAGGCAAAATGCACACAGAAGGCTCCCCACCCAGCAGGCCAGGAAGACAGTAAAGAAAAATCACATCTTACACTCTAGCCATTGCAAGCACAAACTAACTGCTATCCAGTTACTTCATGTGCTGTAACTATAGCCAAGTGACCTTTTCTTGTGCTTCGTCTGAGCTGGCCTGTGTCACAACCCAACCCTATCACACAAAGAAGGGTGACAAGGACTCAACTGTCTGCTGACTACAAGGTGCAACGGTAAACAAGATCATTGAAGAAGCAACACTCTTCCCTCCAGTAAAATAGTAAAACCTGAGTCTCAGCACTGCTGAACGTTACTGTGTTGCTGGAAGCAGTTTTTACCCAAGGAGGTTTAAAACTGAGGTTCTAGCTACTTACAGTGATGAGAACCCAGAGACTTTGCTGAAGTGCTCAGAATGTCTTCCACAGGACCCCAGATAAATGCTGACTGGGCAGCATTCCTCAAGTGGACATCAACCATGTTCTCTCTCATGAGTACCTATTAAACATTGTCCCATAAGAGCAGCCAAATAGCAGGAAGCTGTTAGGTACATGAACATTTTGTAACAAGTGCTGTACTAGATTATTACAAAGATCTTTCAAAGCTCACATTCTGAATTCTTTCACAGCTCACCTGTGCTCCATTCAGCTGAACTGGGTGATCAGAGACCAGTAATATATCTGTGCAAGCTTAAGAATTCACCTTTACCTGGTAGCTCATGAAGTGCTCTGAAATACTTGCACCCTGGGAAGTCCTACAGAGGTAAACATTGAGCTTGATTTTGAGCACCTACAGCCAACTTCTACAAGGGCTGGCTCAGCTTCTCCCTCCCTCTCACCTGTTCTCACCAAGTTCCTTTCTTTTATTCTTATGGACAGAGCAGCACAAAAAACACAAGCACTATTGATAACAGCCACTCCTCCTCTACATGTCAACTACACTTGAGACCAGATGATTCATCCAACAAACACACAAGACCACATGCAAAAATTCAGCCACAATAGGCTCATTCTAGAACCAGTGCTTTGTAACTGAGATCCAGATCAGGTCATAGCATCCTGCCCACAAGCTTAATGAAAATGCTGAAGCTGTTAGGCTAGCAAGTTAACACTCAGGGCCAGATACTGCCCTCACTGCAAGTTGGCAGAGGACCTAACTTCAGTAGGATAGAGGAGCAAAGCAGGTACAGTATTAGAATCTGGCTGTTAATCTTTATAGAATGTTGGCCCACTGTGCATATTTTGAGGAAAGAAGATGAGTGGGCTACAACCATGGCCGCAGCAGATTATCTACATTTACTTCACCCTTATGTCTGCCAAGATTTTCTATGTCAGCATTGGGTTTGCATAGTGAGGTTTCAGTAGTGGGGGGCTGCAGGGGTGGCTTCTGTGAGAAGCTGCTAGAAGCCTGCCCTATGTAGAGCCAATGACAGCCAGCTACAAGACAAACCCACCACTGGCCCAGGCTGAGCCCATCAAGGCTGAGCAGCAGCAGCCAGGAGAAAGGAGTGAGAATATGTGAGAGAAACAACTCTTTAGACATTAAGGTCAGTGGAAGAGGGAGAGGAGGTGCTCCAGGTGCCAGAGCAGAGACCCTCCTGGAGCCCATGGTGCATACCATGCTGAGGCAGGTTGTCCAACTGCAGCCCATAGAGGTCCACTGTGGAGCGGATATCCATCTGCAGACCATGGAGGACTCCACGTCAGAGCAGGTGGATGCATGTAAAGCAGGCTGTGACCCCATGGGAAGCTCACACTGCAACAGGCTCCTGGCAGGACCTGTGACCCCATGGAGAGAGAAGACCATGCTGGAGCAGGACTTGATCTTAACAGGGACCCACACTGGAGCAGTCTGTTCCTGAAGGACTGCACCCCATGGGAGGGATCCACACTGGAGCAGTTTGTAAAGACTGCAGCAGTTTGTAAAGACTGCAGCCTGTGGGAAGGACGTAGAGGACTGTCTCCCATGGGAGGGACCCCTCACTGGAATGACTAAGACATTCCAAGCAGTCATAGGATTGCTGCTTGAGGCATTTGGAGCCCAGTGTTCTACATGCCAAAAAACATGGCTCCAGCTAAGATAAAGGAGCCTAGAAACTTCCACTGAAGTGCAGAACATACTAAGCTTGTCAAAAAACGTCCACAAAAAACAAGTCCACCTTACAGTGGGTGCTATAAATAGAGACAAACTTTAAGCACTGCTGATTCAGGTGAACTGCTCTAAAGCCTTGCTGGAGTTTGACAACTCACCTTTCAGAAAAAAAAAGGAGAGACAGTCAGCAAAGCAGAAAAGGAACCTCTTTAGATCCAGCTAGATATAGGTTGGAGCTCCAGGGAAAAAAGAAAGAGGAGGTTGCAATAACGGGAGTCTTAAAGCTCTGTTCATGTGACCCTTCAGGCCATCTCTGCAGCAACCTCCACTGCATAAATGGCAGAAGAGCCAGCATGTATCTAGCAATTGCTCCTGTGTGGAAGCTGGGGTAGATGATGGACAGTCCTTGCTCAACAGAACTAGATAGTCTGCCTCACATTTCCCTATGTAAGCACATGCTGGGAGGGTCAAGGTATAGCATAGGATAGACAAGAGACACAGCTCTATTCTACTTTGGTTGAGTGTGGGCAGCCTTCAAAGAGTTATTCCTAACAGATTGTCCCAAAGAAAAGCTTTGCAGCTGCTCTAACTTACACCGTTCTTTGATCTCAATGCAGCAAGGAATCCAGCCATACTAATTTTAAAGTAACCTTTACCAGTCACTGATGCCACCAGCTCTAGCCTTGGTGTGTGCCTGCACAGAAAGTGGCCCAAGGTTTCTGCTGAAGCTGTGGTCAGCCTGCAGCGTTTCAGTCCCAAAGGGCTTGGCCAGCATGGTTTCATGGACTGGGTCAGTTCTTGTGGTGGGACAGGGAAGACACCATGGTTGCAGATCCTCCTGCTCCTTCTTCTTTTGTAATTCTTGATCATTTCATGTAGTGTGGACAACCACCCAGACCATATCAGTGGAACCAGCTGAACCAACCTTCATCCAAGCAGCGATCTGTACCCTAGAATTCACAGTCTCTATTTTTCCAGAAGCCACTTGCACACACTTATTCCCTGGGCTTCTGACTCCTGCTAAAGCATCAGCTGTCCTGACTGTTCCAGCACGCCTGAATGCAAAAAGTGCTCAGGAGAGTCATAACTAAAAAACTGAGTAGACACAATCCAGTCTGTGCATACTTAAAACTACACCTCTAGTAGACTGCATTCATACACATATAATCACAAAATCCTACTCTAGCCACAGACAAAGAAATTAATACAGTCCATCTTCCAGCCATGTCATTAAAGAAGAGGCGGGGGGAATAAAATAAGCAACTTTATGCTAAACTACCAACTTTGTCGTTTATTGGTAGGCATTTTCTATATTGGGAAATTATAGTAGTTGCATAAGCATTAGCAACCACCTACTCTTTGCAGAACTCACTGTCACAGCTGCTTTAAGTAAAGAATTATCAGGAATGAAGCCTCAAAAGTGACCCACCACAGTAACAGCCAAGAATGCCTTCCACAACTCAAGACAAGCACTTTTTCATGCTGTGTTATAGCAATGCTTGTTTAATGAACAGATTAGGACTTCAACCCTTCTGACAAAGCAGCTGAATAAATCCAAAAACAGTTAGACCCTGAAGAGTTTGTGTCTATCTAGACCAAAGTGTTAGTATGAATACAGTAGTTTAAAAATGAGCAGTGAGAAACAAGGGAAAAGCATATGGCTTTTTTGGTAACTACAGTAACCTAACTCTCTCACCCTTCCACATCCTCCAGTGTGATTCCTGATCCAATAGGCCAAATTTTTACTTTATCCTAGGAGACCACAGATATTAAGTGCAGATAAGCAATATATCCTATGGAACAAGACTTAAAGCTCTAAGCAGTTGAGTAAGGAGAAGGGAAGGCTATAAGACAGACCCTTACCTTCCACATGCTTCAGCAATGCCCTGCTACTGTTACCATGAGCAGAGATAAGAATCATTTTGCCACTTTTCAGTTCTGGCACTATCTTTTCATTCCAATAGGGAAGGAGTCTATCAAGTACATCTTTTAGGCTTTCAGCCTTTGGGAGATTATCCTGAGAAACATCGCTGCATTTATACCGGCGATCATTGTAGATCTCTTCGTAGTAAGGATGAGATTCAGTTATGGGAGGTGGGGTAACATCATAGCTTCTTCTCCATATTTTCACTTGTTCCTCCCCATGATTCAGAGCCATTTCTGCTCTGTTGAGACCAATTAGTGCACCATAGTGACGTTCATTCAGTCGCCAGGAACTCTGAATGGGGACCCACTCTTGGCCCATCTCTTCCAGGATAAGCCATGCAGTCTGGATGGAGCGGCTGAGTACAGAGGTGAAGACGAGGTCAAACTTAAAGCCCAGTGCTTTAAGGTGTTTGCCACAGTTCCGAGCTTCCTTTATTCCATCACTGCTCAGCCTTTGGTCCACCCAGCTGCAGAAGCGATTCTCCTTGTTCCAGGCTCCTTCCCCATGTCTTAAGAGAACAAGTCTGTACTTAGCCATTTTGGTTGCAGCTTAGCACAGATGACAGCTGGTTTGGTGTCTAATAACGATGCATCTGGACAGAAACATGAGACACATACATCAAACATCCCACAAAAAATGTATTACAAGTAGTAATATGGCAGCAAAGAGTAGACAACTATCAGAACCAAAACAACCAAAGAAACAAGTGTCTGCCGAGTATGCTTTCACCTTTGAGGTCTCCCAGCTTTGAATTCCCTCCTACCCTCACATGGGAGGAAAAGTACCATCCTACACCCAGTTTGTTGGAACTAGCCCACTTAACCAATCAATTAGTAGCAGATTTGTACAAGCTGCTCCTGCCTACCAGTTTCCCCTCAAGCGCTTAAACAGACCCTCACTCAACATCAGAGGCTCCCAACTAGAGCAGCAGATCTCACTCTCACTAGTGAACTTAGTAGAGATGAGACATGTAGCCCAAGCTCCTAAGAGCTGCCCAGACCTACACGGGCTTGGGGGGGAATGCAGGCACAGACAGCAACAGTGATCCTCAGCTAGAGGAACTGAAGAGGAGAACTACACAGAACACACAGAACTTTATTACCTTTCCTCAAAGGAGATGTCACCACAGCTATGTTCTGCATAACTTGTTTCCTCAGATCCCCATCCTGTCCTGGTAATTATGACAGTTTCTGCACGATTCTTCCCCAGGCCACCTCCTCTATCATTCCTCTGCACTCAGGTGCCACAACACAGCTACTCTGGGATGCAAAGGCACAACTAGCAAGTCCTCGTTTCACTGAATCCAGAAGTGATAGAGATATCATCCCGTTCTTGACTTGCAAATGTATCTTTCCCCTCTTGTGTCTATGCCAGATTCTCAGGCACCAGAAATAGTCTTTTACTTTTGCAGTGGGCACAAATGGCATATTTGCTGTTCTCATTAAATAACAGACAGCCACACATTCATAAGGTCAAACAGCACCTTTCTCTGCTCCTGTTGACTAAGCAACACCACCTCTGTATTGTCTTCAATTGGAGACTGAGTCCTACCACTCACCCAAGCTTTTGCAATGTGGCCATAGATCTTTTAGCAGATTGTGCAATGCCTGAAAAGACCACCTAACACAGCACTGCAACTCTGAAAGCCCCACCTGATCACTCTGAAATGTCACAGAAGAGATAGCAAAGGACAGATGAGGGGAAAAATACAAAAAAATACAACCCTCTGCACTGGAAGGATTGCTGTGTACTCAAATGAATATTAAGGTCCCCAGACCATGAACTTGAGACTTGAGATCCGATTTCTGCACACCCATCTTTGGATTAGATTTCTATAAGAGACATGCTTATGGGAGCTCCCATCATCTCAAATCAGTTGGAGCTGCTTCAGTTACACTCCAAGCGTTTCCAAGTCTACTGTGACCCTGAAATAGGTCAGAAGGTGAGGTTAGGCTTATGCACTCTGGGTTTTGGGAAACACCCAGCACATTGTCAGCATCCATTTTTACCAGACTTTCAGAAGTGTATAGAGAAGTTGAATTCATTAATAACCTCAGTAATTTCATCTTGACTGTAACAGCAGCTTAGTTCTCCTTTACTCCCACAGAAAACAGAGTCTACATACGTAAGGATGCTACGCAACACCTCCCCAGCTCTAAAGTCCTGACTACTGGTACAGCTCAGGATTAAAAAGCCTTTAAGGACTGACAGATTTTTACAGAATACCAGGAAGTATTGTCTGACATATAATAAACAGTTGGTAAATAAAAGGAAAAGTCTTCTGTGATTTCATGCAAAGGAGACCTGAATTTTGTGTATGACAAAGAGCACCTCAGACAAAAATCCCTTGCATGTTCATTTTTTCCACTCATAATAATCAATTGCACATTAAGTAAAGAAATCAACTATTGTTAGGATTCAGGTGTTATGCCACATCAGATAAAATACTAAACTACAGCCTTTAAGATACCAGGTCTATAACAAAAAGGAGTATCAGATAGACCATTTTGGCTTCACATGGAAATGCTTTCTCCAACATCCCACAGATACGATTAAAAATTGTAGCATGTAGCACGACACAAAACATACCCCCATAAAACGCTCTATCTTTGCAGATACCTCATTGTTCATTTTAATTGGGTATGCAATCTCTTCCTGTGGATAATACAATTTACAAAACCAAATTAAGACCCAATGCAAAAACCCAGAACTCAAATATAAAAGAGACGCACCTGTTTGCACATGTTCTTAGCTGGGTACTTTTAGAAAAATAAAAATAAAAAATTCAATGAATATTAAAAAAACACCAGCCTCATACAAAGACCTAATATCACCTGGTGACCTTAAACTCCAGTTCAGTTATGTAAAAGATTAGGCAGAATCACCATTCTCAAACAAATTTAGAAAGACCTGGCAGTCACAGGGTTGTTTAAATGTCAGTTCACTTATAGAAGCATTTAAGCTAGAAAGCCTTAGAGCAACACATGGAAACAATCCTACTCACCTTTCCCTATGGCAAAGGAACAACCTACAAAAAATCCCAGCACAGACTCAAGAGCTGTTTTATACAGAGCCACCTGAGCTAGTTACCTGCAGGAATAAAATAAACAGCAAGTGCTCACACAGAAAGAAACCACAAGTACAAATGTTTATGTCAACCATCACTTGCTCTCAGAGCTGTAAGAAAATAGAGCATACACCCCCCATATGTGCTGGGAAAACTACCAATTTCCTTCTCCCCCAAAAATGCAAATGTACAGCTCATGCATTTCCAAAAATGGAAAGTTTGTCTGCCAGATACCCCAGGATATCATTTGCTCCCCGAGATTTATTTAGACTGCAATTACCACAGTTCTAGTGCACAGAAATCTACCAAAGCCTCTGGGACGCCAGGGAGGGTACAGGCAGCAGACCTGGAGCCAGCATAAAACAGAAACACTGCAGAGCCCTAGCTCAGCCCAGCAGAACGGAGCGAGGTGCTCAGGGTAACACCTTACATCGGCAGAGCTTTCAGCCAAGCAGTTTTAAGTTCTAACTGCCAGCGCTGATCATTTCAAAGACTCCTCACTCCGACCAGCGCAAGCTCACCTGCTCAGCCCTTTTATAAAGCGTCCCTGTGCGGTACCGCTGTGCCTCCTGGCTTACCAGCAGCTCGCACAAACACACACACCGGGTGCCCCGCAACTACCGCCCCTCGGGAAGCCCCCACCTGCTCCGGGCCCCAGCACCACCGTCCTTCCCCTCAGGGGAACCACACAGCCCCCCCGGCCGGTTCTGGGCCCCGACACTCGCCCAGGGAGCCCGCCTGCACCCACCGCCTCAGGGAGTCTTCTCCCGACAGACCCTCTCCGCCGGGCCCGCCCGAAGCGCCGGCACAACCCTTTCGAGAGAGCCCCCCAAGCCGCCCCGGGCTCGGGCACTCCCCCCAAGCTCGGGCCCTTCGGCTTCAGAGAATGAACAGCCTAATCCGCGCTGCCTTACCGGGACGCTGCAGCCCGGGCGCGCCACAGTCCGCCCCGAGGCCAAGAGCCACCGCCGCTCCACCGTCACTACCGGCCCCCACGCCACGAGAGGGCCGGGCCCCGCGCCTGAACGAGGTCCCGGCGGCCCCGCGCCCGCCAAGCTGGGGGAGCCCGATTGGCTGGCCCAGAGGATGAGCACAGCTCTCAGCCAATGAGACCCAGACT
>VZRW01002240.1:105197-144581 GCA_013398125.1 Aegotheles bennettii
AGCGTGTGCAGAGCACGACCGCAGGCAGCTGAGCCTCTGGCTCCTCCCGAAACCACCCCGGCCCGGGTAACTCCGCATCCGCCCATCCCGGAGCATCTCCGCCTCCTCACCCACCGCCCGGGCTCGGCAGGGCGAAGGCGGCCCGCAGGAGGCCGGCTCGCTCCTCTGCCGCGCCAGCGAAGAGGCGAAGGAGGGGGCTGGGCTGTCTGCAGCCGCTGGACTCCTCCTGCCCTCCCGGCCAGAGCCTCCCCCGTAGGGAGCAGGGAGCGTCGCGCAGAGCTGCCTTTGCTCCAGCAGCCCCTTGCTCATTCCCAGGCGGTGAGGAAACGGGCAGCCAGACGGGGCTTTTCCCAGGCAGGGCTTACTTTTTCTTTTAGGTTTAAGACCTTTTGGTTTTGGCGAGAAGCAAGTGTCCAAAATCTCAGTACTCATAATGAAATAACCAGAAAAAATAAAACAGACACAAGTCTAGGATCTTAACGATCGTGCTAGCTGTCCTCATACCCCCAGGCTTCTGATTCAAAGTAATCAAATTGCGACTCAAAGTAATCAAAACCAAGTGGGTGGAGCAGCTCTGGCTAGAAATGTAGAGAAGTGGTGTGGGGAGGTGGTGTCCTTCATTGCTTCTGGTGCCATAGGTCTGCTTTTATTTTACAAAAATAGCAGAGCACATCTTTTATACATAATCAGATTCACATTTTCTTCTTTAAATGCTTACCCTTGAACAGCCACAAAGTAAAATTTGAAGGGCCACAAGCTGAATGTAGACTCAATGTGCTCTATCACCTCTCTAAACAGGAGACATAGAGGTTATCTTTCATTTTTAATAGGATAAACAATAGTACATGAAAATGAAAGATGGGGGATCCAGATTCTGATAGGAAAAAAGCATCACAAGGAGATTTGTGTGCAGTTCTGGGCCCCACAATATAAGAAGGATGTGAAGGTTCTTGAATGCGTCCGTAGGAGGGCATCAACACTGGTGAAAGGGCTGGAAGGAACGTCCTGTGAGGAGTGGCTGAGGACTTTGGGCTTGTTTAGTTTGGAGAAAAGGAGGCTGAGGTTCAACCTCACTGCTCTCTACAGTTTTCTGAGGGGGGGAAAACAGAGAGGGAGGTGCTGATCTCTTCTTCCTGGTACCCAGTGATAGGACATATGGGAATGCTTCAAAGCTGCACTAGAAGAGGTTTAGACTGGACATTAGGAAACATTTCTTTACCAAGAGGGTGGTCAAACACTGGAACATGCTTCCTAGAGAGGTGGTCAGGTCCTGCAAGCAGGCATTTAAGAGGCATTTGGACAGTGCCCTTAACAACATGCTTTAACTTTGTCAGCCCTGAACTGGTCAATAATTGGACTAGATGATCATTGTAGGTCCCTTCCAACTGAATGATTCTATTCTATTCTATTCTATTCTATTCTATTCTATTCTATTCTATTCAAGAAAATTTGGGTCAGAGGTGTTAAAATAATGTCTCTAGAGTGCTGTGAGGAGAAAAGGTGTTTTGTTTTGCACTTACAGGGATTAGATCCTAACCTGTCAGTGGCAAGGAAGGACCAGCCAGATGAAACACTGCTTCACTAGGCTCTCAGCACAGCAAAGCACTAAATGTGCTAAGTGGCAAGAGTGGCCAGGCTGTCGGTGAGCAGCATCCTGTGTTTCTTTGGTGGTTACTGCACTGACTTTGTTCCTTATTTATTTATAAAGCTCTGGAAAGCATTCTGCAGCTCAGGGAGAACATATCCAATGTTTTCCTCATAAAAACTGCTATGCCTGACCTCAATACAGAACAACAATAAAATGTGCTGCTTCTACAAAATATTCCCACTGTATGTGAATTGCACTTAGAGTTACACATATAATCCTTTTCACCTCACTCACTAGTTTCAATGTTAACAATTACCTTTCATCTCTATCAACTTTGCTTAAGCGAGAACCCACAGTATAAAGCCAGTCCAGCCTACATAGTCAAAGTAGTACTCTCAAGTTCACTGTACTAGAAGAGTTTGATTTGCCACCCACATCACACTGTGTGATCACACACCTGCGGTCACCCTGCCTCCAGCCAGATCAAACCTGTCTTCTCTTGTGCAAACATACTAGTGGTACAACTCTGAATATGGGTGCATCACTGACAAACTAGTTGATTTACTTTGCAAGGAAAAGAACCAAAGGTCCTAGAGACAGAAAAATATCTATTCTTGAGTATCAGCACTATGTATTAGCTATACTTCAATCATTAATACAATTTAAAAAGAACATTATATGCCAATATGCAGTCATAACTATGAGTACACAGCAACCCGTGCCAGAAGCCAGGACCTCCATGGCTATTAAATACAGATTTCTTATCTTCATTAGTCTTTGAACAAGATCATTCCATTAGCATGGCAAAAACAGCCTAATGACTTTGATTCACATTTGAAACTACACAAGGACAGCGGAGTTAAAGCCATATCCTCATGCATGACTTCTTGCACACACCTACACTCATTTGGCAGATATTATCTCTCAGACCATCTGGGTGGTGTTTTTCAGGACCTCTGCTATAGAGCCCTTCCAGGCTATAGTGTTTAGCTGCAATGTTTATGGCAGAAGAAGTTCAGGGAACAGCTTTCCTCAACATAAACTTATGCTGGGGCACCAGTGCAACTGCACAACACCAGAGAAAGGCATGGAGCTGAGCAAGGCAAAAACAGAAGAAAACAGAATTGGAAAGAAGAAAGGACAATTAATGATTGATGAAAACTATGGCAAACAGGAGTGTTCTTCACTTGCCTTGGTAATTTTTAAAGAATTGTTACTTTGTTCAAAACTAGATCAAGTATTTGCCATAGAGCACTGCAGACATACCTGTTGTAATTTCCAGAACACCCTGATCTCTTTGCATAGCACTGTTTGATATATGAGTTCTCTTCATTAATAATTTCATCTTCAAAAGAAGCTTCTGTAATCAAATCTTCACACTCTTTAATAACTCTGAAAACTTCTGCCTAAAAATTCCTCCTGGATGTTTTTCTACTGCATGAATTAAGTGCCTTCCCTCCTAGACTCTCCCCACTCCTTTCCACCATCAGTTTCTGCCAGCAGCATGCCCATTCTCTCTGCCACCTAGATGTGTGCCCGAGGAATGCTCCCCCTTTCTTTCTTTGGGCACATTCAGGCCATTTTCAACACTTGACAGTTTTCTCTCTACAAAAGTCCTAGATCCTGTCTTTTCTGTCTGCTATCCATGCTATTGTTGTCTCACATTTCTCTGCAGATATTCTGTTAGTCCACTTCCACTCAAGGCCAAATCTGTATTGAGAGAGGTCTGGGAGTTTAACACACTATGCAGAGCAATAAACATCCTTATATCCCCAGGAGAACTCAGATCTGTTACATCGTAAAATCACTCTGCCTACATCCATCTCCCTGCCCATCAGCCCTCAATATACTGGTTATCTCTTCTCCTGTAAACTAAACACAAGTTTATTTCTTGCAAGAAATTAACTGCAATGTGGACAGGTGTGGGGGTAAGTCAATGGCATATGGTGAACCAGCTACTCAATAGCTTTGTGATTAACCACGCAGCATATGTATTTGGAGTCATCTTGAGAGATAGGAACAAAGAGACAGCATCGCCTGTTTCCAGCCGGACACCGGAAGTGTGTATGCTGGTATATGGGTATGCTTCCGGTCACAGGACTGGCACACTACCGGAAGAGGCATAGACCAATGAGGAGTGATGGGACATGGACCAATAGCAATGTATATAACACTGTGTCCGCCCTCACGTATGGGGGATGCAACCAATCATGGCGTACATTTTCAGCGCCCAATATAAGTGTATAAAAGCAGTGAAAAGGTAAATAAAGTTGTTCTTTTGCTGGCTTCATACTGAAGGAGTGGTAAAAGTTCCATACCTCCGCAGACAGGGGGGCCTGGGAAGCCCACAGTGTGTGTTAACTTTCTGGTTAGCACGACACTGCTACCCAGGAGGGATACCTTTCCTTATAACACCACAGCCATCTTATCCATCCATGCTTTCAGTCTCCTTGCCTATTATTTTTACACCTCTGCTTACTCATTCTTTCTGGTTTAAAAGACTAATTTATTCACTGCTTTTTCAATCAGCTTTATTTTTTCCATCCCAGGAAGACTGCGAGTCCACAAGAAGTGGCCTGAAGTCCTTCATACATCTGTGTACATCAGACTTTTGTCTATAATACAAAGAAAATAAAGCCTTCTCTATCAGAGCTCAGAGAGCACGTAGCAGGCAAGGAGGTGCCAGTCCTACTTCTGTCTTTTTGTTAGGGACACTCAACACATCTTACATTAACCAGACAAGTGGTTCTCAACATTTTCTTGGCTCAAGCATGCCTATGTGTGGGTAATTTTTCATCACACACCTACTCCTATTTGCCAATATATCACACCACCACGTCTTAAACCAAGCCTATTATTATCTTAAGCTAGGGGGTGCACCTGACAGACCAATGAGGCATACCTTCCACATCATTTAGTCACCCAATTACAATTTAAGCTCCTCAGCAAAGGGCCTTTTGTTTTACTAGTGCCTAATACATTGCTGCTTTCATATGTAAATACAGTGGGGCTTTCATCCTGTTTGGGTATGGAGGCAATATATAACTTCATGCATCTGAGTGGATTCTCTTTATGTCAAAACCAGAAGCATAAGTCCATGGGAAATAAAGTATTCTACTATTATTTTTTTTTAATCTAACTTCATTGCTTGGGGGGAAAACCTGATAAAAAAAAAGGAGTGTGTAAGCACTTAAACTAACCCTGCATTTGTCACCAGAATTATAGCTTTAGTCTTTCAGTAACTGCAGAAGTTTTTCTGAATCATTAAGTACCAAATAAATGACTAAGAAAGAGCAAGAAAATATGTAAAAGCCTTCATTATATGCAAAACAGATGGAGGGAAGCTGCTACGTGAGGCATTGTACTCCAAATCCAAGTTGGGAACTGCATTTCTTTTGTAATCCCTATGGCTAGGTACTGGTAATGTTACTCTGAAGTAAAACATGTGACCTCTGTCTGTTCATCTGAAATCTTAACTCAAAAAATGATTTTATTTCTGCATAACTCAAGCTGAAAATGTACACATGGGGAGAACCTTACAGTCTCTACGCCCTCAAAACCATTACAGGGACATCTTCAAATAAACACATTACCACAACAGGTGCCTAGATTCTACAGGAAGGTGTGTGGAACACAATGTTCTGAAGGAGCCCTCATGGATATAGTTCTAGCCCCCAAAAATAGCTCTAGTTGTACAGGGTGCCAAGAGCTGGGAAAATTAAATTATTTCTCACAACCAAAAGTTTTCCCATTTTTAGAGCAAGAAACAAAATTTGAAGATGTACAAGGTTCACTTTTAAATTTTGTGGGTTTAGAGTGGTTTGCATTGCAGGTTTTGTGCTGGGGCATTTCACTGTTTTCTAGGCATGGTACTGTACACATTAACTTATCACAGCAGTATCAAAAGCAAAGAAAATCTCATGATGATTCTGCCTTTTTTTTCCCGTGATAAACAAAGTGCTGCAGACATCAGACATCAGTAAGAACTGTCTGGGAATAGATAACTTAAAAGGGCCCCTGAAAATAAGACAGCACCAGGGTGGTGTCTAGTCAAGGCATGATAAGTTAGTTAAAAAACAGACTGGATAGTGCTGATACTTGAGCATGGTAACAGCACGTAAGAATCTGGGCAAATATAACCAAAAGGGTAAAATGGGAACTCCAATGTCATTGTAGAGAACTAAGAGAATAACAAACACACACAAGACGTGTTTAGGTTTGCTTATACTGATGTCTTTGTAACAAAAATTAATGGTTCACCTTAAAAAAAGCTGCTTAAAAGTTTTTTACTTCCATGTTATAATGAACACCGAGTTAACCAAGAACTCGCTGATGTGTGTGTGCAGAGCTATCATGTTTGGTGTCTCACAAACACTCTACAAACCACAAAGATTTGTCTTGTGCTTCCTAAGTTTGTTTCCATGGTATGTGGCTCTCTTGCATCATAACAGTTTACAAGACAAGCCTGACTGATGTTTAGTTTAGTTTTGAATGGAGAATAAAAATGAGTTTCCTATACAAAAAATCTGTTCTATGTGTCATGATTAGGTAATATAAAGAGAAGGAATGAGTCACACTGTTCTACTTTACTGTAACTTCTCAGAATTCAGTGGCGTTGCTCCTGACTTACAACACCCCCCCCCCAAAAAAAAAAAAAAACAAAAAAAACAAAAAAAAAACCCAAACAAAATCAGGCCTCTCTTTTACAGGATTGTTTCCCAGGAAACTTTAGGACTTAAGTTTACAGAATCACAGAATCACAGAATCCTAGGGGTTGGAAGGGACCTCGAAAGATCATCTAGTCCAACCCCCTTGCCAGAACAGGGTCACCTAGAGTACATCACACAGGAAGGCATCCAGGCGGGTTTTTAATGTCTCCAGCGAAGGAGACTCCACAACCTCTCTGGGCAGCCTGTTCCAGTGCTCTGTCACTCTCACAGTAAAGAAGTTGCTAAATAAATAGCTGTGTATCACAAGTTAATTCATGCTTCTTCCCACCCCATTTCTTTAACAAAAAAGGAGCATGAGTGGAAAGGCAGACAGGACTAACAAATCATGCATGGATGGGGAGTCAGGATCCCAAACTTCCCAGAATTTTTCAAGTCTAATTTTCATCTCACATCTGTTTTTCTCACATGGAAATTCATTTTTTTAAATAATTTTGTGCCTGACTTCCACTGTTTTTTTATTCAGAATTAGTTTATTCCTCTCTATTGCCATCAGATCTAGCCATCCACATGAGCCTGGAAAAAATATTTTGCCTTTAATTCAGCATCTCCTTTTTATATTGCAAAAAGGACACTTTTCTGCTTCCCAGAGATATGAGGCATTATCTAATATTTAGCATTTTGAATAGGTCAAGTACTTGTTTAAACATTCAGTACTGCTGTCATTATTCTTCCCTGTGGAAGTCTGCATCTGCAATATACTGAATAAGCAACTGAGCCAAGATCAAGTCAATGGATCTGTGAGAACAAAACCTCTTCAGTATGGTCCTGCCCTTCTTAAGAAGGCATTTGCAGAAGTAACGTATGTCTGGTAACAAACTATGTCTCTTTTTTCGGAGGGAGTAGAGGGTTGTAATACCTCTAGAAAGATACCATAAAATGAGGCCCATGCTATCTGACCAAAGTCTCTTGCCCTTCTAAAGATACAGAGAGGTGCTTACAAACCTTTAAGACACGAGGAAGCCACTTTATCTGGTCTTCTGAGTTACATCTAGTTTTAAGGGGCAGCTGGGAGCACACACAAGCCAAATTAATTTTCCTGGCTTCTGCAGCAACCCACACCTAGCCCCTATCTTTTCCCATGACCTCAGGTTACAGACGTGTTCTAGTTATAGGCCATGGAGGACAGGAAAGTGATTCAAGACAGTCAGCATGGCTTCACCAAGGGCAAGTCCTGCCTGACCAACCTAGAGGCCTTCTACGATGGAGTTTCTACATCTGTGGACAAAGGGTGGGCTATAGATGTCATCTATCTGGACTTCTGTAAGACCTTTGACACAGTCCCCCACAACATCCTTCTCTCTAAACTAGAGAGATACGTATTGAATGGGTCGACTGTTCAGTGGGTGAGGAATTGGTTGGGTGGTCACATCCAGAGAGGGGTGGTCAATGGCTCTATGTGTCAATGGGCACCAGTAACAAGTGGTGTTCCCCAGGGCTCTGTGCTCAGGCTGGTACTGTTCAATTTCTTCATTAATGACATAAACAGTGGGCTAGAGTGCACCATCAGCAAGTTCACAGATGACACCACAGAGTGGTGCAGCTGACACACTTGAAGAATGGGATGCCCTTCAGAGGGACCTAGACAAGCTCGAGAAATGGGCCCAGGAGAACCTCATGAGATTCAACAAGGAAAAGTGCAAGGTCCTGCACTTAGGACGGGGCAGCCCTCGGTATCAATACCATCTGGGGGATCAAGGGATTGAAAGCAGCCCTGCTGAGAAGGACTTGGGGCTACTGGTAGGTGAAAGGCTGGACATGAGTTGGCAATGTGCCCTCACAGCCCAGAAGGCCAACAATATCCTGAGGTCCATCAAAAGAACTGTGACCAGCAGATTGAGAGAGGTGATTCTGCCCCTCTACTCTGCTCTGGTAAGACCCCTCCTGGACTACTGCATCCAGGTCTGGAGCCTTCAGCAGACAAAGGACATGGACTTGTTGGAACAAGTCCAGAGAAGGGCCACAAAAATGACCAGAGGCCTGGAACACCTGTCCTACGAGGAAAGGCTGAGAGTGCCTGGAGAAGGCTCCAAGGAGCCCTCATTGCTGCCTTTCAATACCTAAAGGGAGCCTATAAGAAAGATGGGGACAGGATTTTTAGCAGACCCTGTTGTGGTAGGACGAGAGGTAACAGTTTTAACCTGAAGGAGGGCAGATTTAGGTTAGATATAAGGAAGAAGTTTTTCACCATGAGGGTGGTGAAACACTGGCACAGGTTGCCCAGAGGGGTGGTGGATTCCCTGTCCCTGGAGATGTTCAAGGCCAGGTTAGATGGAGCCCTGAGCAACCTGGTCTAGTGGGGGATGTCCCTGCCCATGGCAGGGGGGTTGGACTAATGACCTTTAAGGTCCCTTCCAACTCAAGCTATTCTATGATTCTGTGATAGGAAAAATGAGAGTTCCCAGAAAAGATAATAGATAGAAGCATCCTGCCAGAACAATTTGCAGCTCATGGCCTCTTCCCTGCATGCCCTGAATTACTTCTGGAAATAACAGATGCTGAGAGTGCAGAAGCGCATCTGACTAACCCTAGAGCAAACCTGGAGCACTCAGCAAAACAACTGCAGATCCATGGATTAGTGAAGGACAATAAGCCAAACTTTTGTGGGAATCACTGGACCTTCCACATCCGCACTAAATTGTTCATATTGCTCACGAGTCCTGCCATGTGACAGGAGAAAGACCACATGAGGTTCTGACAATCTGGCTCCTCTGTTGTGTGTGTTCAGGTTATAAAGCAATTTCTATTCAGCTCTCATTGCACAGATTCCACAGTGGTATTTTTTATGTTGTTCCTAATTAAAATGAACCCATTGGTTTTACTGAGTGCTTAATTTTGTTTTGTTTTTCAAACATGAGGAAAATATTTTCAATACTTTTGTGTTTCACAAAAATATATCCCTTCCTTCACTCTTAAGGTATTTGAAGAACCCCTTTTCTTGTCAAAACTAGACACAGCTGACTGCTGAAATTTGAAATGGAGCATAAAAATATTTTTCCACAAGGCAAGAGCCTCCACTTGGCAAGAAAAATAGCAGATTGTTCTCAAACGTGATAAGCTTTTGAAAACCTACAGTCTGCATGTACAAGAGAGGAAAATCCAGAGGAAAAAACATGCCTACCAACAAAACTGGACAGGAATGTAGGTCTGGGATGGGCAAATTTTGTACATTAGCTAGGTTTGGAGGCCGGCTGTGGTGTCTTTCCTATTTAACTTAAGTTGCTTATCCTCTCATTACGAAACCCATTGTTCCACAGAAACAACTGAAAGGGTATGGTCTTTGTTGGTGCTTTGGTATCTGCTCCTTTCACAGGGCTTGACCTAGAGAAAATCAAGCAAAATATTTGCCAGTCCCACATTAATCCACCTCTCAAGTCTATGATCAGAAGGTTTTTTCTTACAAGTTCAAGAATATTTTCCAAGTTCTGCTTCCGCAGCAACCAGTCCTAGCCTGTGCAAGGAAGCATTAGTTTAATTAAACCAGTTCAAAACCTGATGCTGCTGAATTAATGCTAAGTCTGTGGGAGGATAGACATTATTTTGCTAAAAAGTGCTTTCTACTGTTTTAACTAAAGTGGTAAGGAACAGATTTAAGCTAAATCAATATACAACATACTTAATCTGATATGTCTCCAAAAAAGGCATTTGCATGAACATAATGAAACAGCGCAAGATTTTCATGTAGACAAGACTGAGAAGAAAATGTAACCATATTATACTTTGGGAATACTGTGAACATGCCTTGTTTTGCCCTTGTCTGCTATCAGCACCTCCTCCACTGCCTCTAGGGGTCTGGTCCCCACTGCTTGACAGTTTTATTACCTCTCTCTTCCTGTTTTATTTACCCTCAGGTACCTACTTGTTGGCAAGTTACACTTATTTTTATCACCAAACCACCCCACTTGATGTAGCTCTCAAAACTGTAGCTTCCTACAGTTCTGCCAAGTTAAAAGATTCCTCCTCAGGGTAGTTTCAAGCTGATGTTCCACAGACCTTCCCCTATTTCCTCTCTTTGTAACAGTAGTAGTTACTACAGTCTCAGAGCCAGACTGGCTGAGATTTCCTCAGGAACCAAATTATATTGCTTCAGGCTTATTGTGTGTCCAATGCTGTGGAAATGTCAGAATGTGATTACTCCTCCTGGGAAGTCCATCTCTCTCCAGAGGGTGACACACAATGACTGAGCAAAAGTATAAAAAAGGCCATAAACCTTTTTTGGTGGATCTGCTTTCTTAGGCTGGCATGATATGCCAGAGCCTGGTCAATCAGCTTGAGCCCACTGGTTTACACTACAGAGTGGAGAAAGTGCTTGGGAAAAGGTTAGTTACTCTTTTCAGTGTTCTTGTTCCTTCTTCCAGATGCCAGCACACTCAGGCCAAGGCTGGAATGCAGATGTTGAGGAATTTGGTCTCCCTCATTGTGCCCAAGCCACCACCACAGCTGCATCGTGAACTTCAGGGGCAGAACAGAGGAGCAATATACAATTCAGTGTGCTGGGAGATTATTGAAGAAATTCAAAAGCACCGGTCACACACAAGTTAAACTCTGCCCCCGTGTGTGCAAACACTAAAATACACCCTCCCATCCATTAACTGGATCCTGTTCTATTTTTGTGCAAAAGAATGTATTTGACACTAATTATATACGACACCCAGGATGATCATGTAGCTACAGGACACCTTTTCTCTTCTACACTCACATGTCTCTCTCTGCATTATGAAACTCTCCTTTATGAATGCATTGGCCACTAAAACCCAAGCCATATAGGTATGCCTGTTCCACAGGCCTGTGCTAATGAAACAAGGTGAAGTAGAAGTGGAGAGAAAAAACAGGCAACTCTGGAATTTTACCAGAGAAGTGGTCCTGTGTCCTGGTTTTGATGGGACAGAATTCTAAAATCACTTTTCTTTTCAGAGAAACTGTAGTTTTAAGAAACTGCAGAGTCCAGTTCTGTGAGAACAAGAGGTAAGATGTTCTGCTATGCAGGTTTCCCTAGTGACCAAGGTTGAGGGTTGTTTTGAGCCATGCAGGTGCAGTGGACCAGGAAGGGTGAAGCCCAGGGCAGCTGGCCCAAGCTGGCCAACACAAGTGTTTCATACCATAAACATCACCCTCACTATAAATCAAGAAGTCGCAAGGTTCCAGGGGTGCTTCTACCATGGCTGCTTTACCGAGAGGGTCCTGTCTGACTCACTAGTTATCCCACACCTGAGGCCTGCCCTTTCCTTTGCCGAGGTTGTCGCTGGAGCTGCTGTGCTCGCAGTGTTGGCACTCAGCCCTCACTGCTAGAAGTGCTCAGCTTGCAATTGCTACCTGAAGCTGAGCATGACTTTGTATCTTATATTAGCATTGGGGGTAATATTAGATCACTACTATTATTCTATTAATTATTTGTTAATTATCTATTATCTGTTTTCATTTCAATCCATGGGTCTCCTTTCCTTTCCCGATTCCCCCTCCCAAGTGGGATCGGGTGATAGAGCAACTGTCTAGCCCACAATATCCTGTTAAGATCAAGAAAAAATGGGGAATTAATTCTGTTTCTCTCCTTTGCCATGCATGCCCTGTGTGAACTTCCTCGTTCTCCACTGTGCCTCACTTCCCAGCCTGTGAAGTGTAGACACTGTCACCTTCATGGGCAGGGTGGTGAAAAGGAACTACTTCTTCCTCTGTAAACTCACACCGAGGCTTCTCTAGCTGTACTTCATCAGGGTGACAAGGCCTTGTCAAGGGGAAACCAGGACAAGCCACCATACTTGTCATGGGGACACACTGCTCCAGCCAAAGGGCTCATCCCTTCCTCAGCCCATGGCTCACAGCCCACAGTCACACATCCAGCAGTGAGAGAGCAACTCTATGAGCAGAGATAGCGAGAGACATATGTCCCATGCCCTACCCTGGGACTCCTGTTCATGGACTCATTCGGGGACACTCCCCTGGCTTTACCAATGACAAACCATGAGCCAAAATGCCACTGAATGAAACAAGGCTCTCCATCGGGTGACTGGTGGGGCAAACAGCAACAGGGTGTTGCAACACCTCAGCTCATATTGCAAGGGAGATAAGCACGAACAACCCATAGCATGGGGAAAGGGCACTGCAGAAGCTGAACTTCGCACAAACACAAGTCACCCTCAGCTGCCCTCAGCCTTTTAAGTAAGTAACTTCACCAGGAGGAAAGGTCCACACCTCTGTGATTGTTAATTTATTTCATATTTAAATAATTTCATATTAACCAGTGTGAGTTGAGTCTACTGAAAAACCCACACGTTTGTTTGCCGGATACAGGAGGACCCAGAGAGCTGGCACCACTCCATCTTCCCTGCCCTGGCCAGTGACTAGTCATTATTAAACCAGCAGGGCCAGAGGCAGCTGCAGTGGGACTACCCACACGGTATGCAGGGCTGTGATGACCCATGTGCAGCTGAACACCACAACCAAGATGCCCCTCATGGGGCTGGGCACCTGGAAGGTAACAGCTTCAGAAAGAAGTACCAGTATTGCAGAACTCCCTAGAGCAAAACTCTGTTCCCGCTGGTCCAGCTCTCAAGAACTGTCCTGGTGTCTGGGGCTCTGCTCTACCTGGTTCTTGGGTTGAAACTGTGTGGGAGTGGAACTACAGGTAAAAAACTGGAGACGGGCTTCAAGTCTTGGAGCCCAGCTTCAAGCCTTGGAGCCCATGTTTATGACTGCTCTTGTAAAGAAAAAAAAATCAACCTGGGGCAGGGGGGATTGCTTTCAGTAAGGTGGTTTTCCTATTTTTATTTTGCTAGGATACAGGTATGTAACATGTACTGATTTGAGATTCTTAAGATTTATGCATTGTTTTTAGTCCCCACCAGGGAAAGCAACAGCTGCAGCGATGGCTGCCATCGATGCTGGGTACTGGCACTTTGACTGTGCCTACATGTACCAGAATGAGAGTGAAGTCGGAGAAGGGATCCAGCAGAAAATCAAGGAAGGTGTTGTGAAACGAGAAGACCTCTTCATTGTCAGTAAGATAAGGATCTGATAATCTTCCACCCTGGAGGAGGGGCAGGAGAATGCTTTGCCAATAGTATTTTCTTAGAAGAAAGCTTAAGTACTTAAGACAAATATTATGCTGTAGGATAAAGCAATTCATAACATCATTGAAGTCGCTCCTGATACTTAGCGTTTCACTCCATTCTCTACTGAGAGTTACGAAGGATATGCTGTGTCTGCACCCTGCTGTGGCCTGGAATTCTGCTGAAGAGACCCAGAAGTGCCGGGGGATGGATGAGGAGAGGCCGTCTGCAGGCTGGCTGGTGCAGGAGAAGGGAAGCAGGAAAAGGTAGAGTGGGCCAGGTCGCACCAAGCAAGATGGAAATCCATGATGCAGATTTCTGAGATAATTCCATGTAAAGGACTGATACAGAGACAGAACCAACTTGGTGACAGCACCTCACTGACTGCTAAAGCACAGCAGAGGAGATGAGCCTGGCGGTGGCTAGTGCTTGTTCCAGCAGCCAGGCTCAGGGTCCTGCTAAAGGGGTGTCTCTGCCGTGTGAGGAAGGTGAGATTCTGGGCACTTTGGCACAGTGCTCAGCATCATCCAAGGAAGGTGTGGTTGATGGGTTCTCTCTCTTGATTACTAAGGAAAACAGGGCATTTAGATGGATTCTGAAGTTGCTTCTTACCTTGGTGAAGAGTGGTGCCAACCATTTCTTTGTGGCTTTTTTGCATTTTCTTGGCTTTGCCCACTAAACTTTTTACAGGATATGTAGAAATGGTGAAATCTAGCAGAAAGCTTTCTTGAGCTAAGCCATCCCCTTCTACACAAATCTGACCTTGCAACAGGAATTTTTACTACAGATCTGTCTGATCATGCATACTGCCACTGCACACACTGAATTCAGTATCACAGGCCAGTCCCATCACAGAGTGAGACCCATTTGAAGAACACCAGAATGGCTTAATTCCACATTGCCTTCCAAAGTAGATAGAGAATTTCTGTCCTGTGCAGGAGAGCACCCAAAAGCTTTAACCCAGGAGGTCATGGTGTGCCTTGGCATTTTGTCTCTAGCTATGGTGTACATTTCATGAAAAGCCTCTGGTGAAGGGAGCCTGCCAGAAGACTCTTGCTGATCTGAAACTGGATTACCTGGATCTCTACCTCGTGCACTGGCCCATTGGGCTCAAGGTACAGTAACAGCAATGCCCTTGGCTTTCCCTCCTGGGACACCTTCTCAAAACTGCCAGCAATGCTTGCAGCCCTACTGCTGCTCCAGCCCAGAAAGAGCATGTGTCTGTTGTGTGCACCAGCACCACTCTGATGCTGCTCATTCAGCTTTACTCTGGCCAAGCTCTTGATCTCTGCACCTGAGACTGCTGCTTGTACAATGTCCTCTGCCCTTTTAATAGTGAGAGAGGCAGACCTAGCACAAAGATCAGGCCTGCCAGTTGCAAGCATAAACTGTGCCACTCTCCCTTTCTTTTACAAATCCAAAGCATGCTCCCCTGAAAACTACCCCTTGTGGGAAAGAGTGATGTACTTTGCTGCCTGACAGAAATTCTTGCCTCTGTGTTACAGAATCACACAGCAAAAGAAAATGCTGCTGTTTTCCATTTCTCTCTTTAATCACCAAGTACTTAATACAGTCCAGATTGAGCTGACTTTGCCTGTATGAGTTTTAGTGTTGTTCCACAGACCTTGAGTTTCAAAAGATGAGGCTTTTTGACACCAAACTTTCACAGACTACATGTACTTCAAAGGATTTATGTCATTTTGTATATCTATATCTATATATCTATACATCTATACTGCTAGCCTTTCCTTTCTGCTACACCAAGTTCAAAATCTCTTTTCCACTTAATCCTTTTGAACTCAACTTCATTTCATTCTCTCAATATTGTTTTAGGTAGCTTTATGTGGACAAAGATGTCACGTGAAACTGCATAATATTGTGGCATCTAGAAAATTCCAATCATTCAAAACACTTTGGCCATACTGTCTAGTTACAGGCTGTTCTAGTTTTCCTAACAGGGCAACTTGAACAGTGAGCCTCCCCATGGGAAATCTGGCAGCAGCACCTTTTTCAGCAGATGTACTCCAGTATAATTGTGTACATTCATGGGACCAAAGTCAATCCACCATATATCTTTTTAAAAACAACTAAAGAAGCTGTTATTCCTAAACATGCATAACAGAACAATATATGAAGTGAACTCATGTAAGAGTCCAGAAGTAAATCACTTCACTGCATGTATTACACGTATCATCACTTCAATGGGTCCAGCAGAAACACCTGTCTTTATTGGGACAGTAGATGGCAAAAATGCCATAACCCTGCATGAACTAAAAATAAGAAATGACTAAAAAATTAATTAATTTATGATGAGAATTACTTGAGTTTTTTCATGCACTGTTACTTTAGCTCCCAACAGAGGTTATTTCAAGCATTTTCTTTATGGCTGACAGGCTAGAGACAAGCTGTTTCCCAAAGATGACAAAAGCATGGCTATACCTAGCAACACTGATATTCTACAGACATGGTAGCTACGTTCAGCCACAGCAGAAGAGACATACCCTCTGTCCTCATAAGTCTCTTCCATGTTTTCATTACCTTCAGCAGTCATAGAACCATTGTCTCATGCATGCAAAATTAGTTAGAAGGAACATAAGGCAAAACAAAGTAGCTTTTCATAATGTGCATGCTTAGTCATTACCTGGTTATTCCTATTCCTCAGGTGCCTTACTTGAATGCCTGACCCACACTGAGCTGCACAGTCACTTTCAGTGAAGTTTCAGACCAGACTGAGGTTAGAAAATGTTCATTGCTTGATCGTAACAAATGTAACAATTGTCTTCACCACAGTTCTTGTGCCCCTCTTCAATTGCTCCAATAGATTTTACAGAAATAGACATTTTAGGTTGAGATCTTGCCTACAGTGTGGGGCACAGCCAGTGCTTGCACAATAATGGATTACTGAGTGCAGTAGTTCTTTTCCTCATGCAACTTGCTGTGAATTTCCAAAAACTCAAGAAATGAGAATTTGGACTTGGTGAGACAGCACTAACACAGCAGTACAGTATCTGCTTTTCCATCAGAGAACTTTGCAGCTCTACATAGTTATTATGTGTTGCTCATGATGGGAAAGAACATCTTCGTGACCTGTCTTGCATACCAGATGATGATTCTGCTTCTCTTTGTGTTAGGCCATGGAAGAGCTGGTGGATGCTGGTCTGGTAAAAGCCATTTGGAATCCCCGACTTTAACCACGAGTAGATTGAAAGAATCCTGAACAAACCAGGACCGAAGTACAAGCCTGCAAATATCCAGGTAAGCTGCTAAGTGACGGCAAGTGAATAGTTTCCAAGGATTATGAAGATCTGATTACAATTGAATGAGGAGATAGAAAAAGGGAGATAAAGTAAACACAGCATGTACATATTCTAAATCCCGCTCAGTGGATATTTCTGTGTACACAAGGCTCTCAGATACTTCCTTTTTCTGCTGAACCACAATTTATGAATGTTGGAATATTTCCCTGGAAACATTCTTTCTGGAAGAACAAAGAACCCAGAGATTAATTTTGTGAAACCCCCACAGCAAAAACTGTATAAGCACTTTGTATAAAAATAGGTGTCTTCAATACTAAGGATGCATATTATCATGCAGGCCAGTGGCAAAGTACGGGGAAAGACAGCCTCTAACTGGATTAGGAGATAATCCATGGAGCACAGCACTATTACTACAGTTCTTCCACTATCAGCCTCTGTGCCTTTGTCTTGGCAGATAGAATGTCATCCATACCTCACCCAGGAGAAGCTGATCAAGTACTGTCAATCCAAAGGGATTGCTGTGACAGCATACAGTCCCCTTGGCTCTCCTGACAGGCCATGGTAAAATTGCTTTGCAATTTGCAAGGGAGTTGGCATGGATTATGCTTGTAACATTGAGATTACCAGTGCACCATTTATCTAAATGCAGATCTCTGTTGTTAGGCTGCATCTTTCTATAGAGGTTTCTTGCCAATTATCTTCTTTCCTCTGTGTAAGGGCTAAGCCAGAGGATCCTTCCCTTCTCGGTGACCCCAAGATCAAAGAGATTGCAGGCAAGCACAACAAAACTCCAGCACAGGTACATAGCTGTCAGATAGTGGATACTCCTTCCTGTAACACAGATTTAAAGAAAAAAGAGCTGAGGACTGAGTAGAACCTCCACTCATTCCCCATGAACTGTGGCACTCCTTTGATTTTCCCCTAACAATGCAGATTTTTTATTATATGGCCTGCAAGACATGCTACTATTATCTCTTTGGCATTCAAAAAGATTCTTGACCCATCTTCAGACGTCACTTCCCCTCTCAAGTCCTCTTGCAGGGAATGGAAGTCTTGCTAGAAGTCCAGGTGGGAAGGAAAGCAACTGGCTGTCCCAAAGCTGAATGGAAAGGAGGCCTTCCATGTGGGCCTCCACCACTTCTCTCTTTGCCCTTCAAGAAGAGCTACATAGGCCACAGGGACAGGAATTATTTGAACTGCAGCTTCACAGAAAGGGTTTAGTTCTACTGAAATACACACTTGAGGGCAAACAGCTATTGGAACAGGCTCTGCTTCCTCCAAAGCAGAAGCCACTCTCTCTCTGACTCAGTGGTCTTTTCCTGCAGGTTCTCCTTCGCTTCCAGAGCCAGAGAAATGTGACTGTGATTCCCAAGTATGTCACACCACAGCGCAATGTGGAGAACTTCAAAGTGAGTGATTATGAGTGAGCTGGGTGCTGCCCTTCAGGGATGGCATGGCTTCCCCTTGCAGAGCAAGCAGCGATCCTGTCTTGCCCTTCTGATGTCCTACTCAGGCAAGAGGACTAAGATTTTTCTTCCTTTATACTTCCTGCACTCAAGCCTACCTTTGGAGAGGACAAATGAACGGGTCTTGTATGATGTTTCCTGTTCTGTGACTTGTGGGTGAATCAGCAGGCACAGCTTGCTTGGAACCCACACACAGTAATATGCCAGAAAGGTGTTATATAGAATAAGCAATGGTCATAAAATAGTTCTCATGTCCATAAAAAAAGTTGTTGTTTATCTGCTAATTGAGTGGTCCATGACTGAAAATGGACCCTCCATAGAGCTGCTCTCTAATCTTGTCTTTCTTCACACTGTTTGATTTTTCAAAGAGGTGATTTCCATCTGTTTCTTTTGTTAGGTGTTCGACTTTGAATTGACTAAAGAGGAGATGGCAACCATTCTCAGCTTTAACAAAAACTGGAGAATCTGTCAAATTATCATGTAAGTGACATGGCTTGTTTCCTTCCAACTCTTAAATTTTGAATATTCTTTATGAGAATTTTTGTGTCATAGATACTAGGTATCATGAAATTCAGTTAATTTAAGAAACTATGTTGGGAGATTTTCTGAGAAACTAAAACCTGTGAGCAATTCAGCTTTCACCATATGAGCAATTTAGTTCTCATGAGAACACAGCTGTGTTGTCCAAGAACAAGAAGAAACTGCAAAAGATAAAAAAGAAGAAACAGGTCAAGAAGATAAAGAACTTCAGGATGCAGAGGAAGGGAGTGCGAACCGTGAGCAGTAGAATATTCTGTGTGAGCAGCTTGACTGTTGCCAATTAGTAGATAAGCAAGGTATGTAGACAGCTGCAAGTAGCCAATAATAGCACCAGTCTAAAAGTGCATAAAAAGACGATGTACTTTTCAATAAACGGCTTCACTTTGGATGATATTAGTTGTGTGCTGTGTTGCCTGCGTGCCTCTTTCAACAAAACTACATTCTCATTTTTAATTCATGTTAGAGAAAATTCTCTGTAGCTTGAATTACAAAAAGAATGGGTTCTAGATGTTTATTTAATTTTTGTCTGCTTTAGAGAAATGAGGACAAATATCTCCACATATTCTTCCAGTAATTATATGATGCAGATCTTCCCTTGGTGGCTTTCCATGCTCCCAAGACACCTCTAAATAACATTTACTTCAACCATGAAAGTAACATCCCCCCTTTATTTCCTTCAGGTGCAAAAAACTCACAAGGACTACCCTTTCCATGCAGAATACTGAAGATGTTTGTAACGTGCCCTCCACTAGACCTTTGGTGTCTCATGTGCCTCTGCTCTAATTCTGAGCTGTCTGCTAATCTAGTTTCCTTACTGCATCTGCCCTGCTGCTGCCAGTGAAGACATGGGATGTTTATCCATTAAATTTGTTTGAGGTTTTGGGTTTTTTTGGAAGAAGGAAAGTATTTTCTACAGAACAAAATGAGGGATGTAATAATTTTCTGCTTATTAGAAGAGAGGATTACTACTGAAGAGTCTAGTCAGAGCTGCTAAGCAGAAAACAAGGAGAGTCTGTACCACCGTTCAGTGATTGGCTCCAGTCTTGCATCAGCAAAAAACAGAGGTTGACAAACCACAAAAAACCCCATGCACCCACAGTTTCATCAGAAGTGTCCCATATTTAAAATAAATTTTAATATGCAAAAACATTATTGGCTGAAAGTCTCCCGTCTAGAGTGGGAAAAACCCCAAACCCTCCTACCCAGGAATGCACACACAGCTCGGCTGCAGTCACCTGCTCCTCGGGGACAACGAAGCCACTCGGCACTTCCCCCTGCGGGCACCAGAGGGCAGCCAGTCCTCGGAGGAGACCTGCCTTGCCCCCTCCCCGCTGGCCACCAGTCCCCGAGCTCCGGCCACAGCCCCCGCGGTGCCGCGGGGCATTTCACATGCCACACAACACGGCTGTCTGCCCCCGCTGTGCTGAGCCCAAGCCGCTGGCACCTTAGGACCCTCCCTCCAAAAGTTCCACCTTCAATTCACAAAGATATAGTCCAAGACCACGTTTCCCTGCTTCCTGAAGGAAGCAGCCCATAAAGCCCTCAGCAATCTCCAGGCGAAGGTGAGACATCCGTGCTGTGAAAAAATACCCCATGTTCTTGAACCCAGTAAGGGTAAAATATTTACTATCATGTGGGAGTCAGAGATTTAGGGAACTTCTACCACCCTTCACAACCACCTTCTCCTACTCCAACATTTGCTCCAACTCACTGCAGAGCCGTCATTGTGGGCACAGTTGCACAAACCTACCCAGACGCTCCTTGGCTAAGGGCAGCATTTACTGCCCCATCCCACCTATGCCGAAGGGCTCTCCTGCACCCACTTGAAAGGTCTCTCCTCTCAGCCCAGGGCACAGACAAAAACCTACTGAAGGAAAGGAGACATCAGAGGGGTTTAGCCACATCTGATTCAGGCCTAGGTGTCAGGGATGTACAGACAGAATCTGCCTGCTTAGGGCAGGCAAATTGATCTGGATCTGCCACAGAGAGTGAGGGTATGTGCTCATAGTTTCTTTTCTGGAGTTTCATTTCAAATACAGTTTTGCCAGCTCATCAGATTAATAGCCAAATACCAGAATTATCAAAGACTAAAGTTTTCAACAACACCGTTGAGAAGACACAGATATGGTGGTGGGACCTCAGATTATGGTGCTAGTTTGATATGAACTCAATGCCAGAAAGACACCAAGGTTTTAGAATTGTCTTAAACAATCCTCTATCCTCCTGTCTGCATTCCTGCCTTAACAAGCATCTGGAAGTTGAACTGATGCACACCATTAAACAAGATAAACCTCCTGTTTCAGTATACTTCCTTTCTCAAAGGCCCTACCACCATCTGACAACCCCAGCCATGCCTTCAGGACAGAGAAACAACTGACAGCTCTCATGTCTTGACATGGTCTGGGGAAAGTCTCACACCAGTGGGCACAAACAGCATAGCAAAATGGAAACCTTCTGCCCAGAATCCTCAGTTAAAAGATCAGGATGCTTCTCATTGAAGAAACCGCTTGGGAAAACCAAGCACCCACCTTCACAGGAGAATGTGAACAGGCCATGGAGGAAGCAACACAGAAACCTCAGAAGAAAATGAGAGGAAGGACAAATTGCATTTCTCAGCCGTGGTCTCCACAAAGACTTCTTATCTGTCATCACACACCCTACCCAGCTCCTTGCCACAGGAATGCAAGGATTCGAAACTTCCCCCTGAAAAGACACGCTCAGAGGAATGAGAACAAACACTGCAGAGTTTTCTGCCTTTTCTTATAGGAGACTCCACCTAACTGGCCAAACAAGCTTTCACAGACTCAGAGCATGATTCTCTGACAGCATCAGTTCACCTTGGTACCGCACCAGTACAAAATCTGACTGATTCCAGCAGTTCCTACACCAAAATTTGAAATGCACTCATCATTAATTGTTTCTGAATGTAACACTGATAACACTAATAAATTGCTAGCACAGCACCACCAGCTTGAGTGCCTTGGGAATACTGGCACTTCAGCTAGTCTCTAGGCTCTCTTGAGAAAATACATTGCAGGTAAGGCAAAATGTGTCATTTTGCATTTTTGGCTGACTTCTCTGAACAATGAACCAGCCCCCAAGAAGCTGAGCACAATCAGGGCAGATCTACGGAAAAGAAATCCCAAAAAAAGGATGAAAGATAAGCCCTGATTTGTATAACTGTTAAGTGATTCAACTGAAACATCACATCCTGCTGAGGACAGCCAATGGCACTAACATGAAACAGGAGGAAGAGTAAAGAGAAAACTAGTTATCTTGTCTCTCTTCAGTTAAATGAAGCAAAAGGAGTCTGGGCATCTGCTGAGGGAAAGGCACCCAGAGAAAAATGCACTGTTATACATACTCTGAACGTATGTCTGTACCTGAATCAGTTCTCCCAAATACAAGCAAAAAGAAAAGCCTCCCAAAGCAACCTTAACATATCATTATGGAGTACTTAGAGGATCCTGCTGATAAATCAGGTTTTTTTCACTGCACTGTGACCAGAGCATCCGTACAACATATTTTGCCTCTCCAAAAATTTCAGTCAGTTTCTAATGTGAAATTAAGGGTCCCCTAGGATTTATTTCTACACTTGTATATTTTCTTCTTAAGTATGGTCTGTACTTCCCTAAAGAGAAATGGATAATGGGATCATTGTGACACTTGAAAACTCACTGCTCTTCTGCAGCCTTGAAAACATAATAAAAAATCTATCTCCCAACAGTTAAAACAAAGTGCTTTATATTAATTATTTGCTAAATTAGTCATAATCTCCCTTACCCCAAAGTGAAATCTGCATTGTCCGGAGAGGGGAACAGAGAGGTCCCCACTCTCCAAGCCAGACACAGTGATGTTTCACCAACTGTCTTGCTTCATCAGCACACAGGGTCACAAGACTCCTGGGACCAGCCCAGGCCACCATCACTGTTGTGGGGGCACATTGTGGAAACACACATCCAAAGGGCTCATCCCTTCCTCAGCCCATGGCTCACAGCCCACAGTCACACATCCAGCAGTGAGAGAGCAACTCTATGAGCAGAGATAGCGAGAGACATATGTCCCATGCCCTACCCTGGGACTCCTGTTCATGGACTCATTCGGGGACACTCCCCTGGCTTTACCAATGACAAACCATGAGCCAAAGTGCCACTGAATGAAACAAGGCTCTCCATCGGGTGACTGGTGGGGCAAACAGCAACAGGGTGTTGCAACACCTCAGCTCATATTGCAAGGGAGATAAGCACGAACAACCCATAGCATGGGGAAAGGGCACTGCAGAAGCTGAACTTCGCACAAACACAAGTCACCCTCAGCTGCCCTCGGCCCTTATCTTAGGGTAAGTAACTTCATCAGGAGGAGAGGTCCACAGGACACACCCTAGGGGGGTCTTCACCTCTGCAATTTTAACTGATTTCATGGAATCATGGAACTGTTTTGTTTGGAAAAGACCTTTAAGATCATCAAGTTCAACCGCTAACCTAACACTACCAAATCCACCACTAAACCATGTCCACACATCTTTTAAATACCTCCAGGGATGGTGACTACACCACTTCCCTGGGAAGCCTGTTCCAGTGCCTGATAACCCTTTCAGTAAAGAAATTTTCCTAATATCCAATCTAAATCTCCCCTGGTGCAATTTGTGGCCATTTCCTCTTGCTTGTTACCTGGGTGAAGAGACCAACCCCCACCTTGATCCAACCTCCTTTCAGGTAGTTGTAGAGAGCGCTAAGGTCTCCCGAGCCTCCTTTTCTCCAGGCTAAACAACCTCAGTTACCTCAGCCACTCCTCATAAGACCCGTGCTCCAGGCCCTTCACCAGCTTTGTTGTCCTTCTTTGGACCAGCTCCAGCATCTCAATGTCTTTTTTGTAGTGAGGGGCCCAGTACTGAAGGCAGGATTCCAGGTGCGGTCTCACCAGTGACAAGTACAGGGGGATGATCACTTGCCTAGTCCTGCTGGTAACATTATTGCTGATACAAACCAGGATGCTGTTGGCCTTCTTGGCCACCTGAGCACACTGTTGGCTCATGCTCAGTCAGCTGTTGACCAGTACCCCCAGGTCCTTTCCGACCAGGCAGCTTTTCAGCCACTCCTCTCCAAGCCTGTAGAGTTGCACGGGTTTGTTGTGACCCAAAGTGCAGGACCCAACACTTGGCTTTGTTGAGTCTCATATAGTTGGTCTTGGCCCATCTATCCAGCCTGTCCAGATCCCTCTGTAGAGCCTTCCTACCCTCAGTCAGATCAACACTCCCACCCAACTTGGTGTCATCTGCAAACTTACTGAGGGTGCACTCGATCCACTCATCCAGATCATTGATATAAATATTAATCAGAACTGGCCTCAATACTGAGCTCTGGGGAACCCTACTTGTAACCGGCTGCCCACTGGATTTAACTCCTTTCACCACAACTCTTTGGGTCTGGCAATCAGCGAGTTTTTTACCCAGTGAAGGGTACACCCATCCAAGCCATGAGCAGCCAGCTTCTCCAAGAGAATGCTGTGGGAAACTGTCAAAGGCTTTACTCAAGTCCAGGTAGACAACATCCACAGCTTCCTCTCATCCACTAAGCGGGTCACCTTGTCATAGAAGAAGATCAGAAGGCAGGACCTGCCTTCCATGAACCCATGCTGGCTGGGCCTGATCGCCCAGTTGTTCTCCACTGCAGGGGCAAGTTGGGACTTCACTACTCCAATATGAAGCTAGCAAAGATGTACTTTATTTACTTTCTATCTCTTTTATCCATTTGTACGACGCGCCGGGAAATGTACAGACTGATTGGTTCGCATCCCCCCTACGTGGGGCAGGCATGGTGTTAGACGCATTGCTATTGGTCCATGTATCAACGCTCCTCATTGGTCCTTGCTCTTCGTGGTGGTCTACTGGTCACGTGACTGGAAGCATACCCGGGTGACTTCCGGTGTCCGACTGGAAGTAGATGATGTTGTCTCTGGTTCCTGCCCCTCGAGATGACCTCTAATATATGGCTGCGTGATTAACCCACAAGGCTATCAAGTAGCTGGTTCATTATATGCTGTCGACCTACCCCAACACCCCACATGCCATGTGATGGCACACAAGATGATCTGCTCCATAACCTTCCATGTTATCAAGGTCAGACTGACAGCCTGTAGTACCCCAGATCCTCCTTCTGGCCCTTCTTATAGATGGGTGTCACATTTGCTAACCCCTAGTTGACTGGGACCTCCCTGGTGTCCTGGTTTGCTGGGACAGAATTCTAAATTAATTTTTCTGTTCAGAGAAACTGAGAGGGTGCAGAGTCCAATTCTGTGAGAACAAAAGAGAGAAGATGCTCTAGTATGCAGGTTTCCATAGTGACCAAGATTAAGGGTTGTTTTGAGCCATGCAGGTGCAGTGGGCCAGGAGGGGCGAAGCCCAGGGCAGCTGCCCCAAGCTGGCCAAAGCAAGTGTTCCATACCATAAACGTCACCCTCACTATAAATCGAGACGTTTGCGGGGATGGGTGGAGCTTCTACCATGGCTGCTTTCTGGAGAGGGTCCTGTCTGTCTCATGAGTCACCCCATGCCTGAGGCTGCTCCTCCCCTTGCTGTGACCACCACGTTCTTGCTGAAGATGTCGTGCTGGCAGTGTTGGCACTCAGCCCTTACTCCTAGAAGTGTACAGCTTGTGACTGCTGTCTGGAGCCGAGTATAACTTTGTATCTTGTACTAGCATTGGGGGTAGTTTTAGCTCATTATTATTATTATTCTATTAAATCTGTTTTCATTTCAACCCATGGGTCTCCTTTCCTTTTCCCGATTCCCCCTCCGGGTGGGGTTGGGTGATAGAGCAACTGTTTAAACCACAACATCAAATTAGCTAAGATTTCTGATAGATGATGGAAAGTGGTTTGGTGAGCGCTTACATCAGCTCCCTCAGTACCCTTGGGTGGATCTCATACAGCCCCATAGACTTCTGTGTGTCTCAGTGGTATAGCAGGTCGCCAACTGTTTCCCCTTGGGTTATGGGGGCTCCATTCTGTTCCCCATTTCTGTCTCCCAGCTATAGGCAGAGATGTCTAATTTCTGTTTTATTAGCATTTGGTATCTAGGCCTTAGTAACACCTATTAGGTCAACATAACCTCTCAGAATGTGCAGCTGTGAGGCTTCTGTGAGAAGGGAAGTTTGAAGATAAGGACAAAGTCACAAATTAGAACAAACCAGCTCAAGACCCACACAGCTGCACAACCCCCCCAAAAGACCTTTGTGAGTATACGTGGATCCTGAGATCAACCAACAGACATGGTGAAGAATTGCACAGATCGCCACTAGATACCCCTGAAAGAGCACCAACTCACTTCACAGCACATGCGCAAAGTGTATTAGCATACATCAGCATATGCATGATGATCCCGGGAAAGTTTATGAATATGTTAATGATTTCTCGGAAAAATTAATGAATATGTATAACCCGAACACTGTACAACCGGTGTGATTTTGAACAGGCGCGCTCATCTTCGCGAAGCCGCTCGCATGTGTGCCCAGGACTGCAGGGAGGAATGCCTGCTTCCTAAAACTCCAACATGAGTCGTACACAGCTCTTCAACTGGCTTTTACGGTAACACAGCCCAGGGAGCTGGGTACCTGGACAACAACTGGTCTTTCTACCAACGACTGAGGCAAAGAAGGCATCGAGTACCTCATCCTTTTTCTGCACCCTTTGTCACTACGTTTCCCCCACATCCAATCAAGGACAGCCGGGTAGCTCCTCCGGCTGTGGCAACGCACCGCGGGGCGGTGGCTGCCTGGCGCCGGGCCTCAGCAAACGGGTCCGCCGGACTGGGGCGCCGGCTCCGGTGGGAAACGCCGCTCTCGGAGAAATACCGAACCGGCCCGAAGCGAGAAGGAGCGGGCGCTGAGCGCAGCCAAGCGGCGCTGAGCAGCGACCCCGGAAGCCCGCTCGCACGCAGGTGGTACCCCCCCGTAGCTTACCATAGCAACCGCCCGGGAGCCCCATTGGTTGCCCCGCTTTGCTGCTGATTGGGCGATGCTGCCAGCGGGGCAGGGCTTGAGAGGTGATTGGCTGCTAAGGAGGGGAAGGCCGAGCGCTACCAACCCGTCGGGACGGGTGGGGGTCACAACCCCGGGAAGGGCCGTAGCGGCAGGGCTGGGGGGGGGGCCGGGCGCTGTTGAAGTGGTCGGCGCTTTCCCGGTTTGGGCCATGGAGACCTATGTGCGACTGGGCTCCGCGGCTAAGGTGCCCCTCCTGGGTCTGGGCACATGGAAGGTAACCGCGGCCAGCCCTGCTGCAGCACGGCTTGAGGCTGCCGCCGCCCTGCTGTGAGCTCTCGCTCCCGGAGCGGGCGCAGCGCTGCCGGCGCCACCGACATCCCGGCCGGGCTCCCCTTTCGCTGCAGCGTTTGGCACCAAGGGTCCCTCCCTGCCCGCCGGCCCCTCGCAGCAGCCCGAGCTCCTTGCCCCGCCGCAGGACTCTGCCCGGAGGCGCGGGTGGCCGAGACCTGGGCTGAACGCCCCCCGGCCGGCAGCTGCCCGGGCTTCTCCTCCGAGAAGCGGCGCGGGGGCGTGAGGAGGCCTTGGCCCGGCTCTGGAGAACGGTGCTGGGGCCTCAGCTCTGCAGAGCTGTTGGGCTGAGCCCTGCCCGGGAGCCGGGTGCCAGGGGAACGGCTGGAGGCCAGCTGTGAGCTCCGGAGCTGGGATTCAAGATGCGTATAGGCTTAAGGGAGAGCTGGGGGCTTTTTTGACGGTGTTTTTTGCTTGAGATGTGTGCAGACCTAAGAAAGCTTTCTGGAAAAGCTCCTCCTAAAGCTCCTTTTTGTGTTTACCTACCCTCTAGCTACCCATGAAAACCGTGAGCATCCCAACTAGAGATATGTCATACCCTTTTCCCTTCAGTCCCCCCCAGGTAAGGTGGAAGCTGCAGTGGTGGCTGCCATCGATGCTGGGTACCGCCACTTTGACTGTGCTTATGTGTACCAGAATGAAAATGAAGTTGGGGATGGGATCCAGCAAAAAATCAAGGAAGGCGTTGTGAAACGAGAGGACTTCTTCATTGTCAGTAAAGTAAGATCAGATAGTCTTGGGTTATGGACAGACCTGCTTTACCTGTGGTATTTTATAAAGTAGGAAACTAGTTTTATGCTGTAGAAACTCATAATGTAAATGAGATCATTCCTGAGATTACTTTTTTGTTTCATTTCATCAGCACAGTGATAGTTTGATTCTTTCCTGTTCACTGGCAGCAATTTTTATTCATATAGCCATTGGATAAGAAGAGAGCAAAGCTCAGCAGGGAGAAGCATCACCCTTGTCCTAAATGTCTGGTGGCAGCTTTCTTTTCCAGTCAATCCAGTAACACTGAGGGAACTTAATGCTCTGATTTCCATCCAAAATCTATTGAGAACTTGAGTATCACAGCCCTGCTGTGGTCTGTCTTTCTAAAGAGGAGACCTGGAAGCGCTGGGATAAGGATGAGGAGGAACCTGGCCCTGCCTCTCATAGCTCTGCTGGAGCAGAGAGGCCGTCTGCAGACCGGCTGGTGCAGGAGAAGGGAAGCAGGAAAAGGTAGAATAGGCCAGGTCGCACCAAGCAAGGTGGAAATCCATGATGCAGATTTCTGAGATAATTCCATGTAAAGGACAGAGACAGAACCAACTTGGTGACAGCACCTCACTGACTGCTAAAGCACAGCAGAGGAGATGAGCCTGGCTGCTGGAACAAGCACCAGCCACCGCCAGGTTCAGGGTCCTGCTAAAGGGGTGTCTCTGCCGTGTGAGGAAGGTGAGGTTCTGGGCACTTTGGCACAGTGTAACCTGCTCAGCATCATCCAAGGAAGGTGTGGTTGATGGGTTCTCTCTCTTGATTACTAAGGAAAACAGGGCATTTAGATGGATTCTGAAGTTGCTTCTTACCTTGGTGAAGAGTGGTGCCAACCATTTCTTTGTGGCATTTTTGCATTTTCTTGCCCACTAAACTTTTTACAGGATATGTAGAAATGGTGAAATCTAGCAGAAAGCTTTCTTGAGCTAAGCCATCCCCTTCTACACAAATCTGACCTTGCAACAGGAATTTTTACTACAGATCTGTCTGATCATGCATACTGCACACACTGAATTCAGTATCACAGGCCAGTCCCATCACAGAGTGAGCCCCATTTGAAGAACACCAGAATGGCTTAATTCCACATTGCCTTCCAAAGTAGATAGAGAATTTCTGTCCTGTGCAGGAGAGCACCCAAAAGCTTTAACCCAGGAGGTCATGGTGTGCCTTGTTTTTTTTCTCTAGCTATGGTGTACATTTCATGAAAAACCTCTGGTGAAGGGAGCCTGCCAGAAGACTCTTGCTGATCTGAAACTGGATTACCTGGATCTCTACCTCGTGCACTGGCCTTTTGGTTTCAAGGTACAGTAGTGGCCATGCCCTACTGAGACAATCATGTGTCTGTTGTGTGTACAACCACTACTCTGGTGCTCAGCTTGACTGGCCATGTGAGCCTGGCTCTTGGTCTCTGCCCCTAAGACTGTTGCTTGCATACCCCTTTGTTCCTGGGATTGTTGGTCTGAAAACTATGGGCAGGTCTCCCAGCTGCAAGCATAAGATACTTTCTCTTAGGAATCAGTGTATGCTCCCCTGAAAATTACCCCATGTGGGAAAGATTGCTGCACTTTGCTGCCTGTCAAATTTTTCTCTGTTTCAGAATCACAGAGCAAGAGAAAATACTCCTGTTTTCCATTTCTCTCTTTAATCACCAAGTTCTTAATACAGTACAGGGTGAGCTGACCTTGCCTGTAGGAGCTTCAGTGTTGTCTCCCTGAGACAGGAATTCAAACAGTGAAACTTCTTGGGGGCCTAAACTTTTTCACAGATTAGTGAAGGAGCTCATCCTATGTATTCCTGTTGAGATGCTCATCTTTATTTCATACTCTGTTTTAGCTTAATGTTAACAAAGTCATGAAACTGTCCCATGGTGCCAGTAGCAAACAGCTGTTAAACACAGTTCAATTTTGGTGTCTTTTCATAACTTGTACACAAAGGCTCTTCTACTTTTCCTAGTATTAGCATCTTTACATTGAGTTTTGTCCCGAAAGAACTGTCACTTCACATAATACCTCTTTTCAGCAGATCTGGTGTTCTGTAGACCAAAACTACATGTTCCTAGTACCTAAGTTCCCTGATGCTGTTCCGGGAAAAGAACAAAACAGTTTTTCCTCAGTGGGCACAAAAGAACAACACATGAAGTAAATGTGTATGAGACTGGATGCTATAGTTCTGAGTGGTGTGTTTCCCTGTAGATGTTTGGGCAAGTCACCACTTAGAGGGGTCCAGCAGAAAAACCTGTCGTCATGGGAATGATCACTGGCAAAAATGCCTTCAATTCTTCCCACTCCTCAGGAAGTAGTGACTGAATGTAGATAAGAATTGGTATTCTTGCCTGTACTAGAGGTTTAAGCTGTCATGGTTGTGAGTTGTCATGGTATTAAGCAAAGTTCTCAACAGATTTTCAAGCAAGTCCTTTCTCACTGACAGGCAGGGGAGGAGCTGTTTCCCACAGATGACAAAGGCATGTCAATACCCAGCAACACAGATATTCTACAGACATGGGAGGTAAGTTTAGCCACAATGGAAGAATTGTTTCTTCTGTCCTTAGCAGTGGTGTTAGCTTCAGCAGCCACAGAATGGCTCATTCATGTGTACCAAATTAGTTGGAAAGAATTCACAGAAGTATGAGGTAGCTTTTAAAAATGTGCATGCTTAGTCAAGCTATTATTCCTGTTCACTGTCAATTAGCATCTCAAGTCACTGAGCTGCACAGTCACTTTCAGTGAAGCTGAAGACAGACTGAGGTTAGAAAAAAATTATTTACTTGGCTATAACTGTATGACTTTTTTTCACCACAGTTCTCATGCAGTTCTTGAAGTGCTCAAACAGATTTTACAGAAATAGACACTTAAGTTGTGATCCTGCTGTCCTTCTTAAGGCATGGTCCTCCAGTGCTGTCACTATAGAAGACTTAGTCTTCTCTTTGAGTAACTCGGTGAATTTCAGTTTTAGAAATTATTTTGGGCTTTGGTATGATAGAAGCCATGGCACAGATACTACCAGTATCCACTTTCCCCTTGAGAAGCAAAAACTTGGCCAGTCCAAACACTTGTTTTGTGCTGCATCAGGAAGAGTGTTTTCAGGTCATGTCTTGTACACTGGATGCTGACTTTACTCCTCTTTGTGTTAGGCCATGGAAGAGCTGGTGGATGCTGGTCTGGTAAAAGCCATTGGAATCTCTAACTTTAACCATGAACAGATTGAAAGAATCTTGAACAAGCCAGGACTGAAATACAAGCCTGCAAATAACCAGGTAAGCTGCTAATTGACTGTAGGTGATAGTTTTCAGGGATTATAAAGATCTGATTACAGCTGAATAAGGAGACAGAAAAAGGGAGAACAAAGTAGGCACAGCATGTACTCTAATCCTGCTTTCTGAATATTTCTCAGTATGAAAGGTACCAGAATATTTCCATTTTGTCACACCTTGTTGAACCACTTTAAGAAAGTTGAGTATTTCCCTATGAAGCATTCTCTCTGGTGGGATAAAGAATCCAGACATGAGCTATCATTCTAAATGACTTTTATAAATCCTTTCAGAACAAAATCCAAAAAGCACATAAGGACTCAATATAAAAGTTGATGCCCTATAGAATTATAGTTTTACATTGTGACACAGACCACATCTGTGCTAGGATTAAGGCAGCCTGTAATTAAGATTCAGAAGAAAATCTCTGGAGCATGAGAACACTACTGTAGTTCTACACAGTCTCTACTCCTGTGTTGGCAGATCGAGTGTCATCCATACCTTTCCCAGGAAAAGCTTATCAACTATTGCCAATCCAAAGAGATCACTGTGACAGCATATTGTCCCCTTGGGCGCCCTGACAGGTAATTTCCAAGTGGGTTAGTTTGAAGCATTCAGACTAATTGAATGAGTAATGGTGCAGATGTGTGTGCACACAAATACCTTTTTTTTTAATATTAGTGCTAGGTAGAGTCTTTCTGCAGAGGTTCTTTGCCATTTCTTCCTTTTTGTCTCTGTGTAGGGCTACAGAGAAGCCTTCCCTCCTGGATGACCCCAAGATCAAAGAGATTGCAGCCAAGCACAACAAAACCCCAGCACAGGTATGAAGGTGCCAGACAGTGGGTATGCCTTGGTGTAACATGGCCATCAAGGAAACTACACCTGAACAGATAGTACAGCCCCTGTTGGTGTTCCCTGTGAACTGTGGCAGTCTTTTGTAGTGTTAAGTAGTAATGCAGGTTGTCTGCTATGTAGGCTGCAATATTATTGCAGGCATGGACAGTTGCTCTATCACCTGACCCCACCCAGGAGGAAGAATCCGTAAAAGGAAAGGAGACCCATGGGTTGAAATGAAAACAGATTTAATAGAACAATGCTAATGAACTAATATTACCCCAAATGCTAATACAAGATACAAAGTCATACTTGGCTTCAGATAGCAGTCACGAGCTGAGCACTTCTATCAGTGAGGGCTGAGTGCCAACACTGCGAGCACAGCAGCTCCAGCAAGAACTCGGTGAACAGAGGAGTAAGCCTCAGACATGGAACGACTGGTGCGTCAGGCGGGATGTTCTCAGGAAGGCAGCCATAGTAGAAGTCTCCCTGGAACCTCACAACTTCTTGATTTGTAGTGAGGGTGACGTTTATGGTATTGAATACTTGGGTTGGCCAGCTTGGGTCAGCTGCCCTGGGCTTCACCCCTCCTGGCCCACTGCATCTGCATGGTTCAAATCTACCCTCAACCTTGGTCACTATGGAAACCTGCACACCAGAGCATCTTCTCTCCTTGGTTCTCACAGAACTGGACTCTGCAGTCTCCCAAATCTACAGTTTCTCTGAACAGAAAACTGATGTTAGAATTCTGTCCCAGCAAACCAGGACAAAATGACAGGTGTAGAACCTATGTAATTTTCACAGGCATAAAGAATATATATTGAATGTAAAAATATGTAGAGACACATAACCAACACATGGAAGAATTATTTGTAGGGACATTTACAATAAATGGCATAAAAACGCCTTTATTAAGATTTTAATTTTTCTTTTATGAAAAATGAATATGATTCTTTTTTCCCTTGTATGCAGAGGAAGACCAAACATGGCAAAAATCAAGAACACCTTCTTTTCAATACCGTCTTTGTAGACACAAAAATACAACTATTTAACAGACAAGAAATACTGTTTATTGCAGACTTTAAGCTGATTCATGTGAAAAAGGCACTATGAAACTTAATCAAACTAGATGATTAAATTTGTCTAAATTTAGTGATATATTATATATAATACATATATTATATATAAAATCACACANTTCCAATGATCCTGTTTCCCAGTTTTTATCCCCAAAGCTACAAGGTTCCCACCCACACGTGACATGTAGTATGATTTAGGTGGAGAGATGAGTGCTGTAGTCATATATGTATAGCATGTACACCAAAATCTTCATTAGCATAGACAGGGGTGTCAACTTCTTGTAGGTAAATGAGGAAAAGGTTACCCTCTGGGCAATCCTGGCTCCTTGAAACAAAGGACTGTTATCAGTAAACGAAGTCAATGACTGTTACCAGTTTTATCTTGCTGGCCTATCAGGAGCCTTTGCCTTCACATAGGCCTCTGCTAATAGGGCATCCCGTGCTAGACAGAAAGGTTTATCCCTTCCCGGAGTACACAAGATTTAGCAAGGTTGTTTGTGGATTCTTTGTATAGAGCCGTCTAGGAATTTCCTCAAACTCCACACAGCAAAACCAGGACAAATACATACTTGAAGAAGCTTTTTGGCTCTCAGCCAGAAAAAGATTCTTGACCTATCTTCAGATGTCACCTCCCCTCTCAAGTCGTCTTGCAGGAAATGAAAGCCTCCTGGATGTCCAGGTGGGAAGGAAAGCAAGTGACTGTTGCTGGATGGGAAAGGAGGCCTTCCATGTGGGCCTCCACCACTTCTCTCTTTGCCCTTCAAGAAATGCTGCCTAGGCCAGAGGAATGGGAATGATTTGAAATGCAGCTCTGCAGAAGCAGGTGTATCTTAGTGCAAACAGCTATTGGAACAGGCTCTTCTTCCTCCAAAGCAGGAGCCACTCTCTCTCTGACTCAGTGGTCTGTTCCTGCAGGTTCTCCTTCGCTTCCAGATCCAGAGAAGTGTGATTGTGATTCCCAAGTCTGTCACACCACAGCGCATTGTGGAGAACTCCAAGGTGAGTGATTATGAGTGAGCTGGGTGCTGCCCTTCAGGGATGGCATGGCTTCCCCCTGCAGAGCAAGCAGCAATTCTTTCTCGCCCTTCCCAAGTCTTCCTCGGGCAAGAGGACTGGGATTTTTCTCTCTGTCTGGAAGCTAGGTGTATGGTGAAAACTACAGTTGGAGAAAATAAATAGACAGAGCTCTTGGAAACAGTATGCTGATAAACTTACCAGTCACTTTACTTGGTGTCTCCTGTTCTGTGACTTGTGAATAAAGTGGCAGGTGGGGCTTACTTGGAGTCCAAGTGCAGTAGCATTCCTCAAAATATGAAATAGGCAAAACTAAGGGAAGAGTCCTGGTGTCAATAAACCACATCGCTCCTCTTGACTGTTAAGTCAGGGTGTTTTTTCCTGATTCTGCACATCAAGATTTCAGGAGTAGGGTCTAGGACAACTTGCTGCTACTACCTTACTGCTGGCACCAGCAGCAAATCATCCCTGTCCCTCAAGGGTAACATAGCTGGATTTATTGAAATATAAGCATCTTCCAGATGTTTCTTTGGAATTGGAGAGAAATGATCTTCCACAAATAGAGGCATTCTGCAACACTAAGGGCTCACCAAGCACCTTGGAACACTTGTCACATGTGTGACAAGTCACATGCAGCTAGTGATCTTTTTTGTTGTTTCTTCCCTCTGTCAGTAGAGTCTTGAAAATCCAAACAGACTTCTTTTCCTTTCCCTGTCACATGAAGCCATCATTTCTAACCAGCACTCTTTGATATGAACTTGTTCTTTAATCTTGTGAGTCTTGCTTCTGATTTGATTTGTTCAAAGAGGTGATTCCAGATATTTCTTTTTAGGTGTTTGACTTTGAATTGTCTAAAGAGGAGATGGCAGCCCTTCTCAGCTTAAACAAAAACTGGAGGATCTGTGAAATGGTCACGTAAGTGACAGCTCACTTGCTTCAAACTCTTATATTTTCAATAATCTTTACTAGTACCTGAGATTAGAATATAGCTGTTTAACATTTATTATTTAAGGTCTTAGTGGAGTTATATTTATTGACTAAAGGATGAGTATGAGTCTTGCTATGTACTCATTCTGAATGCTTTCTCCAGGAAACTTAGTGTGCTTGGAATTCCAAAAGGAGGGTTTAGTTGATAACTTTGACTATGTCCATATTGGAGAAATGAGCTGTCTTAACTCGCAGAAAAAAATTACCATTACAAATTGATGTCAGCTCTTGAACAGGTGATTGGGGGAGGGAATGACCATCTGAAGTGCAGCATGAAGAATGCTTGCAGATGTGCACCTTGGAAGCCTATAGCCAGACAAGTTGTCTTGGCTGAAAGGACGCAGAAATGGCTACTGTTTTCTCCGTAAGCAGTGTGAACTTTTTTTCTAGACAGTAACATGATCACACCACTATTCAGTGCCTGAATAATAGGAAGAGACTTAAACTTGTTGGTCATATGTGCCATTTCTACACTAATAAGTCTTTTCAACTCATTCTGCAGTTACACAGTTCGGGGCCTTCTTGAAGGCTCCTTTATACACCCAGTGTAGTTCTATATAGCATTTATTTCAGCCTTGAGAGTAATCTTTCCTCTTTGATTTCCTCTAGGTGTAAAAATCACAAGGAGTACCCTTTCAATGCAGAATACTGAAGACAGTTTTATCCTGCCCTCTTGCAGGCTGCTGGGGTCTAATGAGCTTCTACCATTGCCTAGAGCTGTCGGCTATGTAGCTTGCACACTGTATCTCTCCTGTATTCAGTGACTTTGAGTTTTCTTTGGTGGAGGGAAAGAGTAAAATTGTTCTAGAGAACAAAATATGGGCCATAATAGTTCTCTACTCGTTAGATGAGTGTTTCTGCATGGCTGCTAGTACATTCTTTTCTGCTTTGCTATTACAACTGATTTTTTTTTCATATTCTGTCTTGCATTAACACTAATCAAGGTTGCACATTAAGGGTGTGTGAGCACAAGAAGAAATGATCCTGAAATAATTAACTACATAATCACTGCCTGAAGATAAGATAAAGCAATTCACTTCTAGAGCACAGCCTAAGGCTTTCTGGGAAAGAACAAATGGGAGAAATTATGAGCTATGGATGTTTTAAAATGACAGGAGAACAACCCCTGGAAGAGCTGGAAAGCTATACGGTGGTAGTGTGGACTGATTTGACTGCCAGTCTGTGATGACGTAGAATCATCACGGTTGGAAGAGACCTTCAAGATAATCTAGTCCAACCACCTACCTACATCACCACTAAACCATATCACCCAGTGCCGTATCCAGACACCTCTTGAACACTTCCAGGGACCATGACTCCACCACTGCCCTGGGCAACCTATTCCAATACCCAGTCACCCTTACAGTGATGAAATTTTTCCCAATCTAGCTTTAAAAACAATAGACTATGGGGAAAAAGCACTACACAGATACCCAAAATTATGAGGACACACATTATTAGGAGATGTAATAATGTGTTAGTGCTGAGCCACTGCCCAGAGCCTGACACCGGCAGATCAGGGTTGAGTGTTATATTTCCCCCAGGTGAGACTATGTTGAGTCACTGGAGTAGAAGATGAGGGATGAATAATATTACACCTTGTGGATACTTCCAGGTATTGTTCTCCTGTCCCTTTCACACCCTTGGCTCTTATGCACTGAAGGGGTCTTGGCACATACGTAACATTATCTCTGTCAGGCCATTTCTCCATTGGTGGTCCACTTGGTGAATTCAGCTTAGCAGTGTCACATTGCCCTTACCCCATGACAAGTGCAAAAAATAATGTAGCTTTTTTATGTGATTAAAAAGAGAAGCTTTGTTTTCAAATGATGTATGAACAAAGCTTGCACTTTTGGCTTGAGAGTTATGGTTATGAGAGAGGCTGGACAATGGACCTCAGATGCATTACAGCTTTAGGTGTTGTTAGTACTTACTTTCACTCATTCCAACAGGAAAAAAACCACAATGTACAAATATTCAAAGTACACTGATATATTGAAATCACGTAAGATATTCTAAAATATACATATATACAAAGTGCAACCACCCACCTCTCAGCTTCAGTCACAGCCAAGAGATCTTTGAGTAAAACAAGGCAGCAGCATTCAGTGTGATTTGTTATGCCCAGGGCTAGGGTCTGCTCTTGACTCTGGCCCATCTTGCTCTTTAGGCTCTCCAGATCTAATGCATTCTCTCCCCTTCCTGTGAACAGAGGTGAAGTCAGTTGCAGTCACCTGCTTTTAATGGTCATGATCCCTCCCTGGGACAATTACCACTAATAAAACCATGTGTTGCTTTTCCCTACAGGCATCAGAGGGCATCCAGCCCTTAGAGGATACTTGCGTTTTTCTGTCATTGCAGGCTTGGCTCAAATGAGGCAGCCTTCCTACTGGTAAAGGTTGCTTCCACTGGGACTTACCCACGCTGATCATTTTGGGTGCTATTCTTCTCACATGCCAAACACTGCTCATCTCTCGAGGCTATGATTTTTTTGTGCTTAAGAATTACAATGTACAAATATCAACACAGCAAACATGAAAGGCCTTACTCCAAGCATCCAGCTATAGTGCAAAACCTTGCACACAGATCAAGTCATGCCCTCCTTCACACACAGTTCCTCATCTCATGCAAAGAACCCTTGGGTATTTTATCAAGCACAGTTTGTAGTATTTCCTAGGCTAGCTGGCATCCACTGATAGAGTACTTCTTTCTCAAAGGCCCTACCATCATCTGACAACCCCAGCCATGCCTTCAGGACAGAGAAACAACTGACAGCTCTCATGTCTTGACATGGTCTGGGGAAAGTCTCACACCAGTGGGCACAAACAGCATAGCAAAATGGAAACCTTCTGCCCAGAATCCTCAGTTAAAAGATCAGGATGCTTCTCATTGAAGAAACCGCTTGGGAAAACCAAGCACCCACCTTCACAGGTGAACAGGCTGCGGAGGAAGAAACACAGAAACCTCAGAAGAAAATGAGAGGAAGGACAAATTGCACTTCTCAGCCGTGCTCTCCTACCCAGCTCCTTGCCACAGGAATGCAAGGATTCGAAACTTCCCCCTGAAAAGACACGCTCAGAGGAATGAGAACAAACACTGCAGAGTTTTCTGCCCTTTCTTATAGGAGACTCTACCTTAATGGCCAATGAGCCAGGCTTTGCAAGCTTTCACAGACTCAGAGCATGATTCTCTGACAGCATCAGTTCACCTTGGTACCACGCCAGTACAAAATCTGGCTGATTCTGGCATTTCCTAAACAGAGACCTCCAACATCTGGAGTCACAGCACAACACACTGATATTAATAAACTGTCAGGACAAAAACCACTAGCTTGAGCATCCAGAAATTCAAAGGAGAGAAGACTGGTATTTCAGCTGGTCTTCAGACTGCCCTGAAAAAGCAAATCACAGGCATAGCTCAACAGGTTATTTTGAAAAAAAAAAAAGTTGTGAAGTGCACATTGGATAAAATTTAGCAGTCATCAGCAAAAAGGGGACTGCCTACTAACAGTGCGGGTCATCATTTTGATGTTTCAAAATAGGATGACTTCTCTGAAGGGAGACAGTCTTTGTCAGGACAAGTCTCCACATGACTTCTGCTAATAATTAAGACCAAGTCAGGCATGGAAAACTACTCACTTTGAGCCCAGGTAACACCATGTAGTCCACCTCCCCAACAATACTCACTGCACCAGCTCCGTGCCTCTGTTAACCTTAGCTCTGGCTGCTAGCCCACCATCAGCTGCACCCAGCAGGAATGCTCACCAGACACAAAGCCTTTACTGGCATGGGGAGCTTTCCTACAGCTCTGCAGATGGCCAGTGTCTGTGTTTCCCTGAACTGAGGGAGGGATAATAGGAAGGAAAAAAAGGAAGCATGAAAACCCCTCGACTGGGATGGCAGGAGGCCTCGTGCATTTTAATAGTCTTAAAAATAACCGTCTTTAAAATCCCTGCTTTCTAAATTACTCCTACAAAACAGCTCACTTTTCCTCTCCTATTAACGCAAGCATAGACTACGTTCACCCCGCACCTTCCGAGGGTCTCTGAAGGCTGAAAGCTCCCCGATTCACACAGGCCACTCCAACTGCGGGAGCTCTGCCAGGGCCTTGACCACCCTCCCCGCCGTAGGGACACGCTGCTCTAGCCGCAGGACTCCGAGCTCTCCCCCAGTACGAAGCTCACAGACACCAACCATGGAGAGAGCAGCTCCGACGGCACGAGGAGCACCTGCCCGGTGTAACCGCAGCCGGCTGGGGGGAGGCGGTGCCCGCCCCGGGCAGCTCCTAGGGCGGGGCGGGGCCGGTCGCTATTAAAGGGTCCCGGCGGGCCGTGCTGCTTGGCAACGTTCCGGTCTGGCGCCATGGCGACCTGCGTGCAGCTGAACACCGGAGCCAAGATGCCCCTCCTGGGGTTGGGCACGTGGAAGGTAACGGGGATCTCGGCGGTGCTCTCGGCGGGGACGAGTGCGGCGGGCTTTTGGTCCGCATCCAGTCCCGGGCCGGGCCGCGCTGGGTG